>JAWDGP010007772.1:142500-157500 GCA_033675545.1 Elysia crispata | reverse complement strand
TAGAGAAAAAGAAAAGCTGAAAAAAATTCACAGAGAAATAGAGAGGCCCAGAAAAAACGAAGGAGAAAGATAGATAGACAGATTATAGACAAAGTATATCTGAGAGAGAGAGAGAGAATTTAGAAGAGGAAATAGAGATTGAGAGACACAAAGAGTCATAGAGAGCGATTGAGAGAGACAGAGACAGAGACAGGAGCAGAGTAACAGAGAGAGAGACAGACAGACAGAGAGACAGGCAGAGAGAGAGACAGAGAGAGACGGAGAGAGAGAAGAGAGAATAAGATCTCGAAGTATTTTAGCGGATTAAATCCGTGTTAATCCCACATGGCTCAGTGTCCTGGCCTGTGATTGCCACCAGTGTAGATCTCGCCCCGAGAGCTGTTCTCCTCCACATCGATTGCTGGCTCTGTAGATTCGCTACATCTAGATCCAGCCTCGACAAACCTACCATACTCCACCATATCAACTTCTACGCCTTGGCTATCATTACTCAGACATCAACACTAAGCAAGCGATTCTAGAAATGTGCTATTTACACGCTTGTTCGGATTAAATTAAGTTTAGTTTAGATCCAGGATCGCGGTGACCAGTGGTAGAGCTAGGACCGAGGGAGGTGACCAGCGGTCAAACAATTTACCAGTTCCCGTGGTAGCTGCACCACAGCTTAATTATTAGAACTCCTCGCTGCTGCCCCAGGGCCATTCTTTACAAATGGACAGCATTCCAGGATTTAATCTGGTGTCTCCAACACAATAGGCGCTGTCACTCTAGGATTGACTGTGTCTGAGTGATTTACTTGATCTTAGGTAGGTAGAATTAGAATAATATTTTCAGATATGTTGTAACTCATTTCACCTGAGGGCCGAAATAGGGATAAAGGAAATCTTGAACACCAGTTTCTATCGATGTTTTGCTTATTGAGCTAAGTCCCGGCTGGAGTGCGCCTGCGTGTAGACTGGTCATATCCGCGGCACGACTGGACAGGATCGCCGTGTGGTCTCCCGGACTGGACGGTGTAGCTTCAGCTGTCAGTCAGAACAAACAGTCGCAATTATTGTCAATGGCCGAATTAAGATCTTTATCTCCTCGGTGTTAGAAGACTACTATACTCTCCCAGTTGTTAGTTCTTGAGGTTGTTACAGAGTTTCGTGTCAGTAATAATGTTTCCTCCATCTACACTGAAGGTTTCGGGATACAAGCTTCTCTTTGAGATTTCTGGACGTAAATAGAGATATAGTAAACACGTTTATTGTGTTGCTGTTTTGTTTTATTTTGTTTAATAATTTCAAAAGTTCCAACAAAATTGTAACTTTGCAAGAGAAAAAAAAATAAAATAGTAAATCATTATATGAGAAATCTTTTAAAAACTGGTTTCAGAAACTTATTGAGTCTCTTTGCAATTTTCAATCCTATTTCATACGTTTCCTATTTTGTTTCGTTTTTTTCGCGGATTGTATTTTTGTAGAAATTATTGTAGAAATAAAGAAGCTATTCTATAAGCGATTTAGCTGATTTTCGGACATAACGGAAAAAAAATTTAAGCTAATTTCTTATCATTTATCGCTTTCTTGTTCCCAGGAAGACAAGTCTTTAAGTGGACAGATGTGTGTAAACAGATCGAATTGCTCCAGCCATCTCCTAACTTAGATAAGAGGATGTTTTGATGAAATAGGATTTATCTTGTGACCGAAAAAACAAAATCTCTTTAAAGTATAAAGTTTCTCGTTTCTTGGATTATTTCCAGCTGGATGCTGCCTTGCAACATCGTGTGTGTGACCAGAGTTAGCATTACTATATTGAACATTGTGAATCAATGTAGAGCAGGTTTATAAAATTAATCCAAGCGTCCTCCAAGTATCAAATTTTAAATCTGCTCTAACAACCAAAGGTAGCGTCACACAATCCAATTCTGTTGTCTTTCATCCTAGGACAACAAGTTCTCTTAACAAGAGCACATATAAAAAAAAATTCTAGATAAAAGTAGAGAATCCCAACCCCCAGCTAACAACACAGCGGTCACTTCCACCAAGATGACCGAGGCCCCCAAAGAAGGCCCCTCCCACAGGGCGTTGCGGCAGCTGAGCAACCGAAACAACCTGGCCGAGCTGAAGCTGCGCAAGACCCTGGAGCAGTTTGACCGCGAGAAGCTGTTCAGCATGAGCATGCTGGACAGGGACAAACTGGACGCCAGGGACTTCCTCAAGGCTGTCCGCTACTGCGACTCGGACCATGTACCCCAGGCCAGAGCGTGAGTACCGCGTGTGTGCGGATAAGATAAGATAAGATAACAGGTCAGAGCGTGAGTACCGCGTGTGTGCGGATAAGATAAGATAAGATAAGATAACAGGCCAGAGCGTGAGTACCGCGTGTGTGCGGATAAGATAAGATAAGATAACAGGCCAGAGCGTGAGTACCGCGTGTGTGCGGATAAGATAAGATAAGATAACAGGCCAGAGCGTGAGTACCGCGTGTGTGCGGATAAGATAAGATAAGATAACAGGCCAGAGCGTGAGTACCGCGTGTGTGCGGATAAGATAAGATAACAGACCAGAGCGTGAGTACCGCGTGTGTGGGGATAAGATAAGATAAGATAACAGGCCAGAGCGTGAGTACCGCGTGTGTGCGGATAAGATAAGATAAGATAACAGGCCAGAGCGTGAGTACCGCGAGTGTGCGGATAAGATAAGATAAGATAACAGGCCAGAGCGTGAGTACCGCGTGTGTGCGGATAAGATAAGATAAGATAACAGGCCAGAGCGTGAGTACCGCGTGTGTGCGGATAAGATAAGATAAGATAACAGGCCAGAGCGTGAGTACCGCGTGTGTGCGGATAAGATAAGATAAGATAACAGGCCAGAGCGTGAGTACCGCGTGTGTGCGGATAAGATAAGATAAGATAACAGGCCAGAGCGTGAGTACCGCGTGTGTGCGGATAAGATAAGATAAGATAAGATAACAGGCAGCGTGAGTACCGCGAGTGTGCGGATAAGATAAGATAAGATAAGATAAGATAACAGGCCAGAGCGTGAGTACCGCGTGTGTGCGGATAAGATAAGATAAGATAAGATAACAGGCCAGAGCGTGAGTACCGCGTGTGTGCGGATAAGATAAGATAAGATAAGATAACAGGCCAGAGCGTGAGTACCGCGAGTGTGCGGATAGGATAAGATAAGATAAGATAACAGGCCAGAGCGTGAGTACCGCGAGTGTGCGGATAAGATAAGATACGATAACAGGCCAGAGCGTGAGTACCGCGAGTGTGCGGATAAGATAAGATAAGATAAGATAACAGGCCAGAGCGTGAGTACCGCGAGTGTGCGGATAAGATAAGATAAGATAACAGGCCAGAGCGTGAGTACCGCGAGTGTGCGGATAAGATAAGATAAGATAAGATACGATGAGATAAGATGTGCTTTATTCATCCCTCTTGGGGAAAATCAAAACTTGAACTTTGTGGATATAGCTAATTCAAAACCGTGAGATTTCTGGTTTTTATCAACAATATCAAGCAGGGCTAACCGGAGACAAGGGTTCGTGGTTCTGATAGAAATAACCCATCCATGGGGCCGCAATCACGAGAGGGTTTAGGGCCAAAAATCTGACTAGCTGAAGTCTAAAAATTAAATTTGGTCCTACGACCTATTCATGGGAATTTCTTAACACTAATTTTTGACGTTAAGTTACATCTACTCGAGGCTGGACTAAGTACCAAATTTTAGTCAAAAGTCTATTTGTTCTCTACAAAAAATAAATAATGCTAACTTCTGTGTTCTTCCAGTAATCGCGGGATGCTTTAACAGCCTAATCTGATCATTTCGGCAGGGGAAATGATGTTTCCAAACCTTTTTCAATGTTTTTATAATTTTGATCTACAATTTTGATTTCACTCACCAATCTATTGTAATAAAGAAATGAATAATGGATCTTGATTATGGCTTTTTATTTTCAAGATTTTAAAGCCATTTCCTTAAAATTTCAACATGGCTTCTTATTTTAAAGACTTTTACCTCCTTTTTTTCTGACGTAGCTAGTCTACGTCCAAAGTCTGCCATGAATACTGACTCGTCTAGTGAAAAAAATTAGACTAGCTACGTCGATTTTTCAGATTAAGTTTACACCTTGCCATGAACACGGCTCATGATAAAGGTAATCATGATAGTACTTTTATAGTCCAATGTGTCCGGTTTGTTGATGTAGTTAATACATAACATTGGGATTTCGGGTTGTTGTTTTTTTAATTATATCAAGCAAAAATGACTGAAGACAGGGGTTCGCGAATTTGATAGATGTGACTCATCCACAATAGGGTTAATAATAATGGTATTTTGTAGTCACATGTGTCTGATTTTGTGCATTTAGTTAATCCACAGCAGTGGAATTTCGGGTTAGTCTTAAACTAGATCAAGCGGAGCTGGCCGGAGACAGGGGTTCGTAAACTCGGTAGATATGACCCATCTATAACAGGGTTAATGATGATACTTTAATGTTCCCATGTGTCTGGTTTTGAGGATATAGTTAATCACCATAACATTGGGATTTCGGTTTTTTTTTCGTAAACTAGATCTATATAAAGTAGTACTAACCAAAGACAGGGATTCATGAATTTGATAGATATGACCCATTCAAAACAGGGTTAATAATGATATTTTTTATAGTACTATGTGTCTGATTTTGTGGATTTAGTTATTCCACAGCAGTGGGATTTAGGGTTAGTCTTAAACTAGATCTAGCGGACCAAAGACCGGGGTTCGTGAATTCGTTAGATATAACCCATCTAGAGCAGGGTTACCCGAGATGGTACTTTCAAAATGCCGGATTATCACAATGTTTATTGATTGATTGAATCTGATACAGAAGATAAATGGACTAATAAGATTCATTACGTCTTATGCATATTGTGGCTCAAACTTCAGAAAGAATTTAAATGAGAGCGCACAATGACCAGAAGAGGATAAACTCAAGTCTGATTACACCACTGGCGTAACTACATTGATATCGCAACAACACTTGAAGTGGGTTCAGAGCAGAAAATTGCAACAGCCATCTGAAAATCTAAAACCTATTTTAGTCATATAGTCTTAGGACGAAGTAGTTAGGGCTCTTGACTTTGCACTAAAACCTACATTTTGGCTCTCACTCTGAGCATCAAAAACATTGCTTTTCTACTTAAATCGCAACAAATGATGATCATAGGTCTACTGTTTATGACGCTTAAGGATGTGATATTAGATTGATCTTACAGGAATACAGCTACTTTTGTGCTATTTATGAAAGCCTTAAATTTGCTTCATCTAAGTTTTAATACATTGGCGCAATTCGTTTTCTTTCTTGTTCTAGATCCTAGATTTAGCGCTAAGTCTAGATTTGAAACACTTCAGCCATGTGTAATATCTTAATCATTAGATTTAGGTTATTTGTCATGAGTTTATTGGTCAACGCAATTTTTTTGTGATTTAACCTCACTGATATCTCATAGACAAAGATCTAGACCTAGATCAAGTTATTGGATCTGATTTGTATAGTTTAGACTTGCTGCGATTGGAAAATTAGTTAAGAGTTTCTTATTAGGTAAGTTCATGACTTTGTTCCATTATTTTTCAATGGACCTTTCATCTCTCGCAATAATTTACTTTTCTTTTTGTTTGATTACAAGGATAAGGGGGGAGGGGGGGCGCAGGGGGAACGACATTTTTTTCAGACAAATGTTTGCTATGGAATATTTCAAAGAAAAAATATACGTAAAACGATCATTTTACATAAGTAAACTGAACCACTTTTGTTTCAAATACAGTATTCACAATAATAAAAAGCATAATAAAAGAAGAAGTGCCAAAACCATATGAAAACAAACTTATCTAACAAAAAAATCATTTACCATCTTTATTTGCCAGGTTTCTGGGCAGCCCTTCCGCCCGTCGTCATCGGAGCCAAACAGCCCGCACTGCTCCAGGACGCATGCGCACCGCCGGTGATTATGACGGCCTTGACTCAGACGACGAATCCACCGGAAGTGATGGCTGCGCAGGGCAGAAAGACCGTTATGACGTCATGTCTGTTCCCGCCAGTAGAGAAACGCGTCTGCTAACAGCTCGGCAGACGACCAGGCCTCGCGTCATCAACGAGTACCAGAGGGCGGAAAAGTTTCTGAGGCGACTCAGGGAGAAGGTGGGTTGCATAAGACAAGGAGACTATGCGTGTTGGGTCTAATAGTTATATTAGGCCCTATGTTTTGTTTTGTTTTTTGTAGCTTTTTTTTTCAAAGTCATGCCTTGATGTTAATGTATGTGGTCGCCATACCTAATAATGACTTTCGCACCTTAGTTCGATATTTAGATTTATGTCGAGCACTTTAATGAGGCATTAACATTAACATAAGAAAATATTAGCAAGCGCTATGCACTAGGAAGACCGGTGAAGAGATGACATTTCACTGACATATCGCCTGTAGGGTTGAGAAGACATTTACTGTTGTATTTGATACATTTGCAGGTAATCCCTCCACCCTCCCTCTTACAAAAACAAACAAAGAAAAAATATATCATAATCTTTTGATTAAGTGGCAAATAAGGAGATTAAAAAAAGGTTTTTAAAAAATACGCAAGAAACAAACGGGAAAAAAGCGTTAATCCTCATAAGAGAAATTTTGAACGATCCCCAGGTAGCCCGACAAGAGCTGGAGGCCCACTACACAGACGCCGACCATAACGACTTCCTGACGGCCGTCATCAGCAACATGCAGCGCCCCTTGACGCCGTCCGTCAACACGCCCAGTGACGTCACCGCCGTGGACAGACCAGAGTCCAGCAGGCCGCTTGACCCGAGACGGGCCTCCACCGCCGTCAAGAGGGATGAGGGTCAAGGTCGTTTCGACCTGGTGTACCCCATCCGGCTCCTGGCCAATATCCACACGCAAAACGATCCCATGCGCAGGTCTCCAACGCCCAGCCCTTCGCTGGGGTCAGGGTCACCCAGGGTCAGGGCCACGCCCATGGGCATACCGGAAGGAGGCGCCTTGGGTATGGGAGCGAGGCTGGTAGCGACCGCCCCGCAGCCGCTAAAGCCCTGGACAGCCTTGTCCCTCGGGAACGGTCTGTGCGGAGGTCCTGGAGGGGGACTTCCGGTCATCGCCAAATCCGATGGCGGCAGGGCAGTAATGAGGTCAATGTTGAGGTCAGGGTTCACGCGCAAACCCCTGGAGGAGAGGGTCAAGGACTTCTGTAAAGAACTGGACGATATCCGATCCAGGCAAGTTCCGCTCCTGACCCAGTCTGCTGCCAAGACCTGAGCTCACCTGGTGTTCTATATAGTTACCTAATTTGGAAGTTTTCAAGCTTTATACGCAAACACAGTGTATTCTACAAATAAACATTGGTGACGCGACTGCTGCAGAGGTGTTGCTATACGTGCTCTGTGAAAGTCCAGCTTTGATTAGTTAGGGGGTTGCTTAGAACAGAAAAATGAGAAAGCTACGACTGATCGAACAGTAAGAACATTAAGCTTATCACCACGATGTGTCCAAAGCTGCCTGTTTTAGACATGAATCTTTCTTGTTTGCAAGCAAAACCAAAATCACGACTCTTAGACCTTCATGAGTCAAGTCAAGCAATCACTCATGAACGATTCGCAAGAATTCATTTATTTTTAAACTGTGAAGATCTGTGCTGATTTTTTAGTGCATCTTGAAAGAGAATGCTTAATTCTTCTGAATGATACAGTGATGGACATTCTGTAAAAATTTCATGGGGAGAGTTTCAGGCACAAATTTGGTGAAAATGTGTTTTATTAACTTCGTAGACAATAACATTTATTGTTTCATTCAAGCAAAGCATCAGCTTTTGTTCGCTGAAAGTATGAGACCGTAATGCATTACTATTAAAACATATTCCTTATCTATTATTATTTTTAAAAAGTTTATTCCTAATCTTATGTACGTTTGTGTCTTCAAAAAATTGTTGGGATAAGCTTGATTAACAGAAATTTTTGGCAGCAGCAGCGTTTGTTCCTTGTCACCATTTTTTAGACTTATGAACATGGATTGTTATCACTTTTCGCTTTATCTTTGTTATTTAGTAAATTCTATGAAACGATTTTCAGAGATTTCAATTGCATACATGAATTTTGGGTTTAATTTGTGGTCTTTCGGTGAAGCATTGAATCTTGCAACAATTTTGTTTGGGAATATGTCCTCGCCTCTCATTAAAGATCGAACCATATTTCTTAAGTTTTTCTGTATTTTATAAACTTTGTGGTAGTAAGATAAAAGTGACCATTGTTGTTTTCTCCAGGTATCGACCCAATCATTCCTTTAAATTCAGTCAACCTAAAGCCATATCTGCAGCTGGACAGTTTTTCTTCTAAATGAATAATATCATGTTCGAAGAGATTACGAATGAACCAAGGGAAGTAATATTGGCTACATTATTTTTAAAATAGTTACTTCCCTTGATTCGAAACGACTTAATGTAGGGATTTCGTGTAACTTCAAAGCTGCTAAGATGCAAAAAGAAATTTTCACTTCGGATCAAAGATAATTATATTTAGTTCCTTTTCAAAAACATTAGAACATTTCAATATATACAGCCATGGCCATTAGGAGTCTGTGTCTTCTCTGGACATATTTTTTTCTCAAAAGACGTTCGTGCCCTTTTTTCCCCTTAAATTCTTAATTCAAGTTTGCGTAATTTATTAAGTTGGTCTTTCATTGAAAGACTTAACTCAGAGGCACAGGCAATTCTAACTTTATTTTGCAACACTTTTATTTATTTATTTATTTATTTTTGGTTGTTGTTGAATTACACGGTGCCAACTTAGCAGTGTTATTGGTATGATGAAAGGAAAATTGGAACAAATATCTTTATGCGTAGAATTTGATAAGAAAATTTACTAAACGTTTCTAATACGTTTCAAAACTAGACTTCTATCTGGTCAGAAATCAGTTATTACCTGTAGATGGTGAACTTATAGGCCTAAACTAGATTCTGGATATCGATATCTTCAGCCAATCTAGATCTTCTCTAGATTCTAAAAAGGCCTCAAACACTGTCTACTTCTTTACACAGAAAGATACAGGATATCAGGCGAACTGGTGCGAAAAATTCAGTGTATCATCACGGAAATGAAATAATCATTTATTTGTTACTGTGCAAGAAAATGTAAAAGGTTTGTGCTGTCAGGTTCTTCCAAGGAAAATGAACATGTTTCGGAATAAAGTATATCTCAACGTTGTGTTTAAGAGTGATATATCAGTAGAGTAATACGAACACTTAATTAATTTTGTGAATCCAAACCTATTTACAATTTTTTTTTAAGTTTCATTGTCTAGTAGATTTAAATAACTGCGCGGCTAAGAATTCCCGCAAGGCAGCATACATTTATGCATTAAATGAGGAAATTCGCAGATTTTTAATAAGCGTTTAAAAGGAGGTAAAAAAAATATTGGGAAAGTAGACTATTAGCCGATTTCCTTTATTCTTAGTTGCCCCAAAAGTTGAGAACTTTGTTCACCATGAGTCGCAGTGCGAATAAAAAGTTAGCACCGCTATGTGAATAATCATGCATCTAGACCAGTGAAATATTGTGGTGATTCTAAACATAAACGAGATGATAATTTTCGTGTCTTCTACTTATCTTTATAGAGGATTCTAAGACTCTTCTGTTTGCCACAATAACTCCATAATGTTTTGGGCAGTTCCTGGTCTGGAACGAATCTGAAAACAAATTTTAAAGGGCTAAGCAATATCGGGCTACTTTATTTGTCTGTCGGCTACTATTGATTGAGGAAGATAGATTTGATTTTGGAATATATAAAAAGCTATGTAACCGAATGAAGGAACCAATTTGTAATTTTGAAATGATATGCGACAACAAATTTTGAAAAGAATTATTTGTGTTTTGACTGTTTAAGATGGTGTGTGTTCAAGATGTATCACTACATGCAAAACCATTTACAAGAGACAAGAGAAACATTATTATGTAGTAAAATGCTTTTGATATTTTTGTCGAGGTAAATTACAATAAGTTTAACAATAATTCATGTTGGTTTCCTTTCCCTTTTTAACCAAGAACGTTTGAACAACGGTAAGAATTTGTTCTGCAGTTCCTATCACTGTCTACAGCTCGGCGCTAGTGAGCTGAGAAGTATGGTGGATTGGGACGCACCTGGGCATGGCAAACTACTGAGCATCCATACATATGTACCTTCTGGCATAGCTTACTGCTTCTTTTGTACATGCTAGTTTAATAATACTGACTGGTAGCTGGAGTTAAAGTTATTTAGAGATAGATCAGTCTGAAAAAAAAAATAATATATTATTACAGTCATAGATATCCCGGTTTTAATGTTGTTTTTCTCGAAGCTGGCTCAAGATTACACACCCTCCTCCACCTCTGAGCTCCACGCAACAAAGTAGAGAGAATGTCAGCATCGATCAGAGCTTCATGCTGTAGTTCTCCTGACAACATCCTCGTTCACCCCTACCGAGGTCATTGAGGTCAACCCTTGTTTGTCCTTGACCTTAATGACGACTTTATGGAGGGCCTTCACGGGAAGGAAGAAGGTCGGCGAGGGTGAAGGGGTGGGTGGAGGGGACACAATCCCAGTCCTGCCTAAACTAACCAAAACATTTTTTCTCTCAGAGTTACCGATATAATTCGTCACGTTCGCCTTTGACCTCCGCTCTTTCTGCTCGCGGCATCGGCTGCAAGAGTTTTTGCCGAGTACGTCACAGAAATGAGTGGTCTCGTGACACGGGTTTTCAAAACACGATGCGTGGGAAGCCAAGAGAGACAACTGCGTATCGTTTCCGGTGTACAGCGGGTGAGCTTCCCTGTGCCTGTTGGTGTCGTGGTGAGAGAAGTGACCAGCTGGAAGTCGGAAACGAGTGTGTCTGAGAGGATTGTCGTCTCTATCGGGTTCTAGACCAGAGAACTGACCACGCGTGTAGGTGATGCTGTTCTTGTCATGCTGTATGCTGTTGCGGCTACCAGTGATGGTGGATTTGGCGAGATTCTGAGCAAACCCATTAGTGGCTAGAATGTTCCCAGGATGTTGAGATCTGCCCAGCAATAACATAGAGGTATCTGTCTGGCTAGGATAGGCTGTTGATCCTGCTACATGTGCAGAATCGTCTAATGAAAGTCGGTGAGAAGGAAAAAATGGATTCCCAGCAATGTATCTTTCATTTTCGAAGGTTTGGTTTCTTTCTGAAGCAGGGTCGTTAAAATTACGGGCCTTTCTATGCACTCCTGGTTTCTGCAGTTTGTTCACAAACTTTCGCTTTCTGTTATGCTCTAAGTCTTGAGCATGAACTTCCAGACCTTTTCTTCGTGCCTTGTCGTTTCTTCCGTCTTGACGATTTTTACTATGTTTAGCGAAAGCCTCACTGACATATTTCTTCTCCGTGAGATAAGTGCTGTCTCCCGGCACATCCCTCTGTCGCCGGTTACACTCTACTGGCGGGAGAATCACAGTATTCTCGTGCGTGATCCTGGAGTAGGACGCGTCCACTCTCTTACTGAACAGCGTCTTTCGATCTAGCAAATTGCGGTCGGATATGGAGTCCAACAAAGTGTCTTTCCTTGAGAGTCTCGGATTTTCCCACATATTGCGAGCGAAGTGCGTACCTCCGTGAGAAATCGGTTGCAAAAAATAATCGAGCTCGGGTGAGGAAGATCTGTTGAAATAGGAATTATTTGTAGTATCCGAATCAGTTTGCTCTGAATAATTTTCCCATGATTTGATGTCAGGGAGTCGGGAGAGTTTAGAGAATTCATCTTTTGGTGTCGGTCTACTGATGTGGTCTGTCTCTGAGCAAGGGGTCGGCCTGTCATTGTGATCTGTGCTAAGAGCTGTGTCATGAGGTGGACATCGGTTTTGCTGACCTTGTCTGTCTTGATGTTCTTGACCAGAACTTGTTTGGGACGCAAGGTCGTCTTGTAATCTCTCCCTGGACGTTTCAGCCTGGCAGAATATACAACTGCTCGGAGAAGGCAGCTCTGAAGTACTGTTGGGGATTGCTTTCTCCTTACACTCACCCTTTGCGTCTGGCACCCATGCTGTATGCTGTGAGATATCTGCTCTCAGCGGTGGAGTCATAGAGATGAGTGGGACGCCAGGTGGTTTAGACTGAGGCTGACCATGACCTTCTGTAGAAGACCTCATCACAGGGGTCAAGGTTAGGAAAGTTTTCTTTGACCTATGACCCGGTCCTTGTCCGAGATCCGGCGGCTTCCAAAGAGAAGAGGAGGCGTACGGCTTGTGAGACGAGGAATCTGTGTCAGTGTCCCGCGATCTTAGAGATAAGGTGGCTTTCTTACGATTAGACCTGGCCAGCTTGGCATTCTGATCTCTGGCGCGAGGAGAGAAAGACGTTCCAATGTCAGCTACGGGAGTTTTCTTCACGGGTAACAACTTCCCCTCCGAAACGCTTTTGGTGCTCTTGAAGTTGTTCAAATTTTTGCCTTTTTCCTTGGCGTTTCGGTCAAACTCCCATTGAAATTTGACTGCATCGGAAAGATCCATGCTGAACACTATCAGTGACTACGAAGACTGTTTTGACCATATGGAACAGCTCACAGAGGTTCTGCTCAGGGTGTCATTGGTTTCCTCAAGAGATGATCAAACGAGAAAAGATCCATGCTGAACACTATCAGTGACTACGAAGACTGTTTTGACCATATGGAACAGCTCACAGAGGTTCTGCTCAGGGTGTCATTGGTTTCCTCAAGAGATGATCAAACGAGGAAAGATCCATGCTGAACACTATCAGTGACTACGAAGACTGTTTTGACCATATGGAACAGCTCACAGAGGTTCTGCTCAGGGTGTCATTGGTTTCCTCAAGAGATGATCAAACGAGGAAAGATCCATGCTGAACACTATCAGTGACTACGAAGACTGTTTTGACCATATGGAACAGCTCACAGAGGTTCTGCTCAGGGTGTCATTGGTTTCCTCAAGAGATGATCAAACGAGGAAAGATCCATGCTGAACACTATCAGTGACTACGAAGACTGTTTTGACCATATGGAACAGCTCACAGAGGTTCTGCTCAGGGTGTCATTGGTTTCCTCAAGAGATGATCAAACGAGGAAAGATCCATGCTGAACACTATCAGTGACTACGAAGACTGTTTTGACCATATGGAACAGCTCACAGAGGTTCTGCTCAGGGTGTCATTGGTTTCCTCAAGAGATGATCAAACGAGAAAAGATCCATGCTGAACACTATCAGTGACTACGAAGACTGTTTTGACCATATGGAACAGCTCACAGAGGTTCTGCTCAGGGTGTCATTGGTTTCCTCAAGAGATGATCAAACGAGAAAAGATCCATGCTGAACACTATCAGTGACTACGAAGACTGTTTTGACCATATGGAACAGCTCACAGAGGTTCTGCTCAGGGTGTCATTGGTTTCCTCAAGAGATGATCAAACGAGAAAAGATCCATGCTGAACACTATCAGTGACTACGAAGACTGTTTTGACCATATGGAACAGCTCACAGAGGTTCTGCTCAGGGTGTCATTGGTTTCCTCAAGAGATGATCAAACGAGGAAAGATGTTTTTTTCATCATGCCTTGAGCGTAGATTGATGTTCGTGAAATTCTCTCGTCACTGAAACAAGCAGAAAAAAGAGATGTCCATCATACAATACATAACCCAAAAAGTAAGGTTCTAAAAAAAACAGGCTTACAGAGATAGCTGATGGCAATGGCGATGATTCGTAAGAATGTCAGTACAGAAAACGACTATAGGACCATGAAAGTTAGTCAAACAATGTTTATAAATTTAACAATTAATCTCATTGTTAGCAAGGTCAATAAATGAACGGAATGTCTGTAATCTTTAACTCTAAACATTGATATTTGCGATATGAAAGATAAAGGGCTTAAAAATGGATGAAAGTATGTCTAGTTTACTCTTGCTGTCTTAAATGTATGAGAGAATTATTTTCCATACTTATAGTCTTGTTATACCATATTAATTTTTTTTTGTTTGAATCTGCTTTAAGAATTTGCTATGGCTCTCCGAATAGTACTATAATTAGCAGTTAGAAAGCACTAGAGTTTTTTCAACATTTAAAGTCCCCTAAGTCTATCGTAACCTGTTTTACAGGTACCCGATCACTGTAATATTAGATATATCGAAGTCACTTAAGCCATGACTGGGGTCGAATGACGGGGTTTCGGCATCAACTAAACCAATTAACTTAACCAAACTTTCCATACGCGAAATAATTAATGTTCTGTTGTAGCCGGCCCAGGACCAACACACGGTCCCTGACCCCGCCTGATCCACACGGGATCAGCTATAATGGCTGTCAGTCACCGTGTTTAATATTCCGGTACAGCTTGGAGCTTTAAGGTCTCCACAATGCCGACTTTTGCTTTCAGGCACGGAACTCTTTTGTGACTAAGTCCAATAGGCAACTTGAATATATATATATATATATATATATATATATATATATATATATATAGTCTATATACTTCTTGAGTGCCAGTCTAGTACAGAGAGAGTTCAATATAAGCTTTCAGCTGCTTCAAAGAGTGACTATTTCTATGAGTCTGTTGCAGACCGTTTGCCGGTGTAAATTTCATCAGGTTTTTTTCAAGGGGAGTCCCAGAGCTGAGTCCTATTCAATCAATGTTGACGAAATGGGGTTTTAGAATAGTTTTCTAAAACATCAAAGATTATAATCTTTCTCCTCTCTCTCTCTCTCTCTCTCTCTCTCTCTCTCTCTCTCTCTCTCTCTCTCTCTCTCTCTCTCTCTCTCTCTCTCTCTCTCTCTCTCTCTCTCTCTCTCTCTCTCTGTCTCTCTCAATAGAAAAGCAAAAACACTACACTTGGAGAACTTCTTGGTAATTGTAAAGGATCCAAAAAGGACGCCTGTCTCTTTTAAGACCCCCCCCTCTCTCTCTCTCTCTCTCTCTCTCTCTCTCTCTCTCTCTCTC
This sequence comes from Elysia crispata, assembly GCA_033675545.1. Taxonomy (NCBI): domain Eukaryota; kingdom Metazoa; phylum Mollusca; class Gastropoda; family Plakobranchidae; genus Elysia; species Elysia crispata. The sequence continues at coordinate 142,546 of JAWDGP010007772.1, read as the reverse complement.
TCTCTCTCTCTCTCTCTCTCTCTCTCTCTCTCTCTCTCTCTCTCTC
>JAWDGP010007772.1:102500-137500 GCA_033675545.1 Elysia crispata | reverse complement strand
TTGTCAGACTTAAGGACAGGGTAGAGTTAACAAGGTGAGACCCCATACTGTGGCATATGTGGTGGTGTGGTCGAGTTGGCGAGAATTATTCTATGCAAAACATGATATGGAGGATAAAACCAGTCTAGTTTTGGTTAAATCTTATTATACATGAGAGTAAGAGAGAGAGAGAGAGAGAGAGAGAGAATGAAAGAGAGAGAGAGAGAGAGAGAGAGAGAGAGAGAGAGAGAGAGAGAGAGAGAGAGAGAGAGAAAGAAAGAGGAGGGGAGGAGGGGGAGAGGGTTTCAAATCTACCCCCCCCCCCCCCGATCAATTCAATAACCTGTTTAAGTGCTGATAAGCTTTGAAGTGTGAGAAAAAAGGGGGGGCAAAGGTCCGTCAATAATCTGGAACAATTGTTTCGAGTGCTTTTCAATCAACCTGACTGTTCGATTGTACGTCAATCTATCTGTCTGTCTACCTGTCTGTCTACTTGTTGCTCTTTGTCTCTGTTTCTGTTTGATTGTAAGTCTATATATCTGTCTGTCTACCTGTCCCTCTTTGTGTCTTGTAAGTCTGTCTATCTGTCTGTCTATCTGTCCATCTTTGACTCTGTCTCTGTTTGATTGTAAGTCTGTCTATCTGTCTGTCTACCTATCGCTCTTTGTCTCTGTCTCTGTTTGATTGTAAGTCTATCTATCTGTCTGTCTACCTGTCCCTCTTTGTGTCTTGTAATTCTGTCTATCAGTCTCTCTACCTGTCCCTCTTTGTGTCTTGTAACTCTATCTGTCTGTCTGTCTACGTGTCCCTTTTTGACTCTGTCTCTGTTTGATTGTAAGTCTATCTGTCTGTCTGTCTACCTGTCGTCCCTCTTTGTGTCTTGTAAGTCTGTCTACCTGTCCCTCTTTGACTCTGTCTCTGTTTGATTGTAAGTCTATCTATCTGTCTGTCTACCTGTCGGTCTACTTGTCGCTCTTTGTCTCTGTCTCTGTTTGATTGTAAGTCTATCTATCTGTCTGTCTACCTGTCGGTCTACTTGTCGCTCTTTGTCTCTGTCTCTGTTTGATTGTAAGTCTATCTATCTGTCTGTCTACCTGTCGGTCTACTTGTCGCTCTTTGTCTCTGTCTCTGTTTGATTGTAAGTCTATCTATCTGTCTGTCTGCCTGTCGGTCTACTTGTCGCTCTTTGTCTCTGTCTCTGTTTGATTGTAAGTCTATCTAAATGTCTATCTTTCCCTCTCTGTCTCTATCTGTCTGTTTGGCTGTCTCTCTCTCTCTCTCTCTCTCTCTCTCTCTCTCTCTCTCTCTCTCTCTCTCTCTCTCTCTCTCTCTCTCTCTCTCTCTCTCTCTCTCTCTCTCTCTCTCTCTCTCTCTCTCTCTCTCTCTCTCTCTCTCTCTCTCTCTCTCTCTCTCTCTCTCTCTCTCTCTCTCTCTCTCTCTTCATATCCCACCAAATATCGTTTAAGATTTGAAGACACTAATTTCTTTAAAATGTACTTCCTATAGAACGGTTTTTCTCGTTCAAGGAACATTAATGAACAAGAAAGGCAAAGTCTCTGTGTCAGTGTAACTGTCTTGGAGATAATCAGTCGATGTAAAACCTAAGTGAAAAACCACCAGGAGAAGGTAACTCGCGGGCTAAGATGTTGAGTTTTACCTCAAAGCAATGCAACAAACTTTTACTCAAACCAAAAATATTAATTATAAATGTTCGTCGTTCACACACACACACACACACATATATTTATATATATGTATGTATGTTAAATGTATATATGTATGTGTAAATAATACTCGCCTAGGTCAAGCAACACTGTTCCATTCTATGACAAAACTCGGATTCAAACACTCACCATCATGGTTCTAACACCAGTTATGACCTCAGAAGGAAGTGAGGCCTCAGCCGCTAACGTTATATTATAACTGAGACATGTTAACTATTCAGCCACATTATTTTCGTGCCAAGCGTATGGACAGCTAAACATTGTGATATAAATAGAGAAAGAAATCATAAACTGTGCCCGGTGCATTCAACATACAGTATACACTCGTAAATAACAACATGAAGTATCCATCCAGTAGGGCCGTATCATATCAGAACAGCCTTAATCAGAAACCACAGCTCTCAAACTGGAGCCGCTCGGAAAGTCACGATAGAGTGCAGAAAAATTTGCGCCCTAATCTCACCTGGCGACTTGTGTTGAAATCTGTGACAAGTTTGATTCAAGTACCAAGGAGCTGTCAGATACAGGAGGTACAGCGGCGATACCATGGTGCAGTGTGGCAAAAAGCCTCGCTCATGTCACTATTAGCCCCTTGAATGGGTTTTGCTTGATTTACGCAGTGTAGATCTAGATCTAGGCGCGGGCTATCAACCGAGCAGGCAACCCTGATAAGTTTCCAGATATCACCCTCTCTGCTTGATCGCTTTTATATGGGCTCCTGGTTTGGTGATACTCTACAGGCATGTTCCTAGACTAGCTAGAGAGTTAGTTCTAAGAATGGTAATGTGAAGAGAAGGATAGACCAATGGCTTGAGAGCTTGTCGTGAGCTCTACGCGAACTTGCCTAAGAGTGATGGTTAGAACAAAGTGTCTGTCGAGAAGGGAGTTCGAAATTTCGCCCGACGAATTACACCTTGATTGTGGCTAATTATTGAGTTTCTTGGAAACACGGTTTTCTTGTTTGTCTGGTCACCAAGCATTGTTATAAAACTCATCAAGATACATAGCCTAGTGCATGAAGTTAAAAAGACATCAGAGACCTCTTTAGACACGTCTTAGTATTGATTTTATCTTGACAGTTTTAGTTTGCATACAAGAAGGTTTAAATACAAGAATGTCGGAAAATATAGCCTATATAAATGTATCGAAGGGAAGGCCTAAGTGAAAATTTTCACAAAAAAAATAACCCTGTACTGTGATTCGAATTCGTATAAAAATCATATCTCAACAGAACTCTTCCCCCCCCCCCCCCACCCCCCTCTTTCCTCTCCCTAATCTTCTCTTTCTTTTCTCTCTCTCTCTCTCTCTCTCTCTCTCTCTCTCTCTCTCTCTCTCTCTCTCTCTCTCTCTCTCTCTCTCTTTCTCTCTCTCTCCATCTCTCTCTATCTCTATCTCTCTGTGTCTCGATCAAAACCTATTCATTTGTCAGTATAAAGAGCAATATCCCATGCTCTACAACAACAAAGTACTGAAGAAAAGAGATATGACTGAGTGATACAAAGCAAATACAGCACTACTCTTAACACGACAACACTCCACATACATATCGCCTCAAAATGTCCATTTCCCTCTCAGTCCAGGTTGGATTCTCTAACAACCAGATGTTACATGAAACTGTGGACGTCACACAGGTACAGATAGTCAACAAAGTTTACAGGCAGCACTCCATGATTGAGACCCTCCTTGTCCATAATCAATCATCGCCCGGAAACCATTGGAGAAATTTCACTTACAAGCACTCAACAAGGTACTACTGAGACCATCTATGAGGGTAATACAGGGTTTTAGCTGGATTGATACTGCCGCATCACCAAGGGTAACAATATACAGGCCTTTGGCTGGATTGATAGTGATTGTTAATGTTACTTATTGTCCTTTACCTTTGTCTTCATTTGTTTTATCTTACTTTTCAAAATTCATTCTGAAGGCATGGTGCAGCTCAATTTCCATTCGCCCCTCCCCTCCCACCTTTTTCTGCAACTTTTTCAATCAATCCATCAGCGTTTTCTACTGCTATAGTTTAAAACTAATAATAAAGCAAGAAAAAAAGGAAGAAGAAAAAAGAAAAAGGAGAAGAAGAAGAAGAAGAAGAAGAAGAAGAAGAAGAAGAAGAAGAAGAAGAAGAACAACAACAACAACAACAACAACAACAACAACAACAACAACAACAACAACAACAACAACAACAACAACAACAACAACAACAACAAAGACAACAATAACAAAGACAACAAAAACAAGAAAAATCATTTAAATTAAAAAAAAAAAAAAAAAACTCCCAAAATAAAATTAATAATGCCGAAAAGAATAGAGCATCTTCTCAAACTTTGGTCTGATCTGGAAAGTCTTATGAGGAAAGCAAAATTTTAAGAATGGCTCTTCGAGTTAGATAACCGTGGATTACACAATAATATTCTAGGGTCAGGAGTGGCTGGTCCAGCTTTATCTCTCGCTGACCACTGAGCTCTAATCTATCAGATACTGGGACTTCAACGACCACCCGTGGGAAACTTGAGTTGTTTTCTCGATCAGTTTGATTCATATCACACACGTACACACACAGACACACACACAGACACACACACAGACACACACACAGACACACACACAGACACACACACACAGGGTGGCGGCTTTGTTTGCCAAGATGTTAACAGTAAATGTTGGAGCTGATATTTTAAGAGCCATGGTTCAGTTGTTGATTCCTCCTGTTGCTACCATCTCAGCTTCACAGACAAAGTTTCATTGCTGATCAGATTATTTGTTTTTCCACACTGTTTGAGAGATGTTTGGTTTCATTTTAAATGAAGGAGTAAAGTTTGAATATCAGGTTTCGCCTTGTGAGTTATATTTTAATTGATCTCTCTCTCTCTCTCTCTCTCTCTCTCTCTCTCTCTCTCTCTCTCTCTCTCTCTCTCTCTCTCTCTCTCTCTCTCTCTCTCTCTCTCTCTGTCTCTCTCTCCCTCTCTCTTTCTCTCTCTCTTTCTCTCTCTCCCTCTCTTTCCCTTTCTCTCTCTTTCTCTCTCAACCCCTCTCTCTTTCTCTCTCCCTTTCTCTCTCTCCCTCTCTCTTTCTTTATCTATCTATCTATCTCTATCTCTCTATATATCTCCATCTATCTCTTTCAATCTCCCCGTAGCTCTCCTCCTCACTCATCTCTGATCTTTTCTTCTCTGACTGACTGTCTCTGTCTCTCTGTCTCTCTGTCGTTCTGTCTTTCTCTGTCTCTTACTGTTACAGAATTAATATTTTCTCGCCTCTCTTGTAGATGCAGTGCCAGTACCAATGTAAAACTAAACAGCGTCATAAGGTTACATCAGAGTAAAAATTGACTTATTTTCTTATACAAGGTTTATACAGAAAGCTAGAGAGACAAGACCTACACCAAAGGGAGTTAAAACTTTGCAATGTATCGGTAGAGAAAGCACAACAAGAATTCTATAACCCTGGCTCTTGGCCTCCTCTGGTGCCCACAATCAAGTTCGAAAGTAAATCAGTGAAATTCAATGTATAATTCATTTTAAAAGTAATAAAAGAAAAACTATATCATCTTAAAAGATTCTAAGATATAAATTTAAGAGCATCTGTTGTCCGCAAATTTTCTAAATCAGACTTACCTTAATTTATAAACCCAGAGCAAGTACAACTGTCCAGCTTAGAAATCTGGCAGACGAACGAAACATTTCCGTTTTCAATAACTAACGTATTGATGATATAATCATAAAAATACTGAGAACTTACGTTTTAAAGCGTTCATGTGCTTACAAGACGAAAGAGATAATGTCCAAGGCCTGTGCAATTTGAGATGGGATGTCATCTAACGTTATAACTTATGTAATAACTGAAGGTTTCTGTGTGCCTAGATCTAGAATCCGTCTGGTCGCCTTCAAAAAAAAATTAGATCTAGATCTAGATCTCTGGATGATACTTAAAGTTTCTGGCCTTACAGCGGACCGCACCAAAACAGTCCATTTTTTTCCTAGATGTTGTTGCAGACTGGCAATTCGCTTGTTGACATAGCGCGGCGTGCGGCCAAATTGTGCAGAAACTTTGTTTGGCTTTCTGTCACCCCACGGTACCTGGCAATCTATGGACTGCATAAGGGGGATTACCCTTGAGCTCATTTTCGTGTTTACAATGAGGCTTTTAGCTCCCTTTGGTTCGCATTCGCTATTTCACTCGCACACAGGAAAATCACCCAGAGTGGAATTGCAATATTGTCCAATGTGTTTCATTTATTGGAATCTCTATTTTGACTGAGAACACTTTTATTATTTATACGGATAGGCTGAAAGTATGGCCAGTCATGAAATGATTGCGTCAATTGCCAAGAAGGATTTTTATGTTGCAATATGGAGAATGGCCGTTAACACTCTGCCAATAAATCTGTGAAACAAAATAAAGATCAGCTTGAGACTTGATTATATTTGGTAAAATCGTCACTATGCTTTAAAAATCTCATATCAAATGAAATTTAATATATAACTTTTAGAAAAATGTCACTGCATTAATCTTCAAGATAGATTGTCCAATCTCCCCATGACCAACCGCGGATGAATTTTTAATGTTTAGAAATTAAAATCATTTAATGGCACTACTTTTAGATAGTGTCATGATCCATTTGGAACGGTCATTTTTCTGTTCCATATATTTTTTTATAATGTAAATTTGACTGTGTTCTTTTGAAATAGATGTTCATTTTGGTTTTTTTCCCTATTTGATGTTTATGTTGCATTTGTTGACACTCACTTCTTATATTGTAATCGTTTCATATTTTCGCTCCTAAACACTTCCTTTGTCTATGATAATGTGTTGCTCTTGCAAGTCTATGGTATTAAAATTATGACATGGATGTGTGGCAGGATTTATAAGGTTTAAATAGCATTTTTTCTAACTTTCGTTCTCAGAGATAAACAAACGGTTTTCTATATTGTAAAAGGTACCCTCAATTTCTTCCCCTGGCATCTCCTCAAAAACCACTCGATGTACAGTGATGAAGTTTACTAAATTTTCATCTGCCAAGATCAGTGTAGATCAGTGTAGATCAGTGTAGATCAGTGTAGATCAGTGTAGATCAGTGTAGATCAGTGTAGATCAGTGTAGATCAGTGTAGATCAGTGTAGATCAGTGTAGATCAGTGTAGATCAGTGTACCACGCATACAAAAAGAATAAAAGAAAAGTTATCGACTTAGGATAAAAAAAAATATTTTTGAAAGTTCATTATGTTTTAATTGTAATCAATTCATCAAACTTTTGGGCCAAATGTGTTAAGATGAACTAAATATTATTGAAAAGACTGTTCTCAGTGATTTACAATTTTCAAAGAGGGTGTCGCTTTTAAAACAAACTATTGTTAATTTTTAGATATAAATATGAATAAAATGTGTTATTTTACTTTAAATGAGTGAAAAACTCAAAAAATAAGATTAAATGAAATTTGACCTACTATTACTACTACTACTACTACTACTACTACTACTACTACTACTACTACTACTACTACTACTACTACTACTACTACTACTACTACTACTACTACTACTACTACTACTACTACTACTACTACTACTACTACTACTACTACTACTACTACTACTACTACTACTACTACTACTACTACTACTACTACTACTACTACTACTACTACTACTACTACTACTACTACTACTACTACTACTACTACTACTACTACTTCAACTACTACTACTACTACTACTACTACTACTACTACTACTACTACTACTACTACTACTACTACTACTACTACTACTACTACTACTACTACTACTACTACTACTACTACTACTACTACTACCATTATTATTGTTATTATTATTATTATTATTATTATTATTATTATTATTATTATTATTATTATTATTATTATTATTATTATTATTACTATATTTTTTTTTCTATGATCATCATTATCATCACAATCATCATCATCATCATTACCATCTTTAAAATTTGTGTAAAGGAGAATAACTATATCAAAACGATCTAGACTTGGTCGGTGCTTTATGAGAAACATTTCCCTTGAGACATGTTGCTTACATCCTTTCCTTCTGCCGGAGATGTTTCACTTTAAACCAAAAACAACGTATGATAATCATCTACTCTCTATTTTATATTTAAAGAAATCATAATGTCTTAAAGTTTTTCAGTACCTTAATGCATTATTTGAACTTATACTTCGGACGTCTCTTATCTTATAATCAAAGACCCAGGAAAGAGTAACTACCTTTGTTTTACCCTGTTGTCTCCCATGGTGGAGCTGAATTTGATTGTTTCAGGAGTTTCTTCGACAAAAGAGTTTTCGATATTGTCTCAGAGATTGTGAATACTTGTTTTTTTTTGTTGTTTTTTTAGTTAACTGACAGCTTTTGTATTTTTTTTTTTTTTTTTTTTTTTTTTTTTGGGGGGGGGGGTGAGGCAAGTCAGCTATTTTAAGATTTACCATGATTTCAGGATTGTTGACAGTGTCACAAGTTAAGGTATAAACGCTAAACTTCTAAACTTTTCCGTTTTGCCCAATCGTACAATTTGCCAAACCCACAATTGGCGGCTAGAAAGATTGAAGCAATCTCATACAACAATAATCTTTCACTCAAATCATGTACTTCAACTGCGGAGCTCATTTAAAAGTACAGAATTTCAACTTGCTAAACTTCAATTTTTAGGTACATTTCAGTTAAGTTTCAAACACTTTTCTTCTTTTCAGCATTCTTCTCCCTCTCCTGCTTTTTCACAAGTTTTAAAAAGCAAGAATGTAAAAAGTACAAACAAACTTTATTTATTGTCAAAACTAATACATTACCATTAACAAAATACACAAGGGCATTAATTTCAAAATTCCAAAGTTAGCCTTCACGTTAAGTAGAAGCAACTAATTTGCAGCCACCAAGCAAAGAGTCTGACCAAAGATATCTCAAAAGCCGCTATTTTAAGCTACAGCAACCAAGAGCATTCTAGAGAATTAGAAAATTTACTGCATGTGCATTGCTAAACTACATAAATATAAATATAAACAAAATAGAAAGATAAAAAATAACGTTATGTATAATTATTTACATATCAATTATAGTTTCGGTGTGACTTGATGTGTGCGAATGGCCCGTAGAATCTGTTAGGAAACTTTAACCATTGGAGTAACAGAATTTCTGAAAATTCAGCGGCCAAAGATTCCTAACAGGAGATGAAACAAACAAATAGACAAACAGTTCGAGAAACAAACAGGAATCAGATTGATGCAATCGTAAAGTCAACTTTGAAATCAGTTTACCACGAATAGCAAGAAATTCTCAATCCACATTTTAGACAAAAATATATTCTTCTCCCTATTTCACATCGACCTTCTACCAATCTATCAGTATTACATATGACGTAACAAGACAGACTCAAAAGTTAGGACGGTATCACCTAAGACAGACACAAGACAGACACAAGAGGTAGGATGGCATCACATAAGACATAACAAGACAGACACAAGAGGTAGGACGGCATCATATAAGACTTAACAAGACATACATTAAAGTTTGGACTGTATCACTTAAGACGTAACAAGACAGACTCAGAAGATAAGACAGTGTCACTTAAGACGTAACAAGATAGAAACAAGAGTAAGGACGGCATCACCTAAGAAGGAACAAGACAGACACAATAGTGAGGACAGCATCACCTAAGACGTAACAAGACAGACTCAGAAGATAAGACAGTGTCACCTAAGACGTAACAAGACAGACACAGAAGATAAGACAGTGTCACCTAAGACCTAACAAGACAGACACAGAAGATAAGACAGTGTCACCTAAGACGTAACAAGACAGACACAGAAGATAAGACAGTGTCACCTAAGACCTAACAAGACAGACACAGAAGATAAGACAGTGTCACCTAAGACGTAACAAGACAGACACAGAAGATAAGACAGTGTCACCTAAGACGTAACAAGACAGACACAATAGTGAGGACAGCATCACCTAAGACGTAACAAGACAGACTCAGAAGATAAGACAGTGTCACCTAAGACGTAACAAGACAGACACAGAAGATAAGACAGTGTCACCTAAGACCTAACAAGACAGACACAGAAGATAAGACAGTGTCACCTAAGACGTAACAAGACAGACACAGAAGATAAGACAGTATCACCTAAGACGGAACAACACAGACACAGAAGATAAGACAGTGTCACCTAAGACCTAACAAGACAGACACAGAAGATAAGACAGTGTCACCTAAGACGTAACAAGACAGACACAGAAGATAAGACAGTGTCACCTAAGACGTAACAAGACAGACACAGAAGATAAGACAGTGTCACCTAAGACGTAACAAGACAGACACAGAAGATAAGACAGTGTCACCTAAGACGTAACAAGACAGACACAGAAGATAAGACAGTGTCACCTAAGACGTAACAAGACAGACACAGAAGATAAGACAGTGTCACCTAAGACGTAACAACACAGACACAATAGTGAGGACAGCATCACCTAAGAGGACAGCATCACCTAAGACGTAACAAGACAGACACAATAGTGAGGACAGCATCACCTAAGACGTAACAAGACAGACACAATAGTGAGGACATGAGAGACAGACATAAGACAGTGTCACCTAAGACGTAACAAGACAGACACAATAGTGAGGACAGCATCACCTAAGACGTAACAAGACAGACACAGAAGATAAGACAGTGTCACCTAAGACGTAACAAGACAGACACAATAGTGAGGACAGCATCACCTAAGACGTAACAAGACAGACACAATAGTGAGGACAGCATCACCTAAGACGTAACAAGACAGACACAGAAGATAAGACAGTGTCACCTAAGACGTAACAAGACAGACACAATAGTGAGGACAGCATCACCTAAGACGTAACAAGACAGACACAATAGTGAGGACAGCATCACCTAAGACGTAACAAGACAGACACAATAGTGAGGACAGCATCACCTAAGACGGAACAAGACAGACACAATAGTGAGGACAGCATCACCTAAGACGGAACAAGACAGACACAATAGTGAGGACAGCATCACCTAAGACGGAACAAGACAGACACAATAGTGAGGACAGCATCACCTAAGACGTAACAAGACAGACACAGAAGATAAGACAGTGTCACCTAAGACGTAACAACACAGACACAATAGTGAGGACAGCATCACCTAAGACGGAACAACACAGACACAATAGTGAGGACAGCATCACCTAAGACGGAACAACACAGACACAATAGTGAGGACAGCATCACCTAAGACGGAACAACACAGACACAGAAGATAAGACAGTGTCACCTAAGACGTAACAAGACAGACACAATAGTGAGGACAGCATCACCTAAGACGGAACAACACAGACACAATAGTGAGGACAGCATCACCTAAGACGGAACAACACAGACACAAGAGTAAGGATGAATAATGTTGTAGAGCCAAAGACACACATGAAGCCACACCCTGTCAGTTTTCCGGCGCCGAGTTGTGCACGCAGCCCCTGTCTAGGAACGCCGTGATCATCTCCAGACACTCAGCCGGCTTGTCGTGTGGCGTCTGATGGCCGGCGCCGTGCACGATCACCCGGCAGAAGTTGCCTGTTTGTGTGTAGAACCCTTTAACGTTCTGCTGCTTGCCCCACATCTTCCTGGAGAATGGGAAGATAAATGGAAGTAAAAACATGGTAGACTTAATAAACATCTTGGAATCTTTCGTTTTCTCCTCGCCTTTAGGTCTGGCGAACTTGCTATTGGCCAAACAAGCCTTTTAATTTCACTGAGTGTTATGTAAGCTTTGCATCCTCAGTTGTCTGTATTTGCAAGTAATAAAATATGATCTGCAATTTTTAGGCTCAATGACTAGTTGGGAATAGTACGATTTTTATATTTTCTAAAGGCCCATTTCCTGCATAGAACAGTTTAAATTTTTAAAATATCTTATTAATGTTTGGCTAACATATACCTGAAAATATAACACAGGGCTGGGAACAAGAAACTGAGAAAGGCGCGTGAAGCGAAAAGTGGGCAACCTCGATATTTCGATTTTTTTTTTTTTTTTGTTTGAAAAACCGAAAGTTAAAAATAAAAAATTTACGACTTGAAGCTAAAATTTCAAGACCATCACACATTATCATGCATCCACTGTTGTCACTAGCTTTGCATCTGTTGTTTCATTATCTTGTAATTTTTGTTTAAATGGGCAATTATGTGTTCCCGTAAGTAATGTAACTTTATGAAATAATTTGTGGAAATTCTCATCCTTATCAAAAGTGTTTAAAAGGAATTTTAATAGATTTTGAAAATACAGATTTAGCTGATTTCCCGTACTCACTCTCTATGCATCTATTCATGATTGCGCTCACAAACTTTGCTTCCAGATCTACAAGAATTGAGGTCGCTAAAACCGTGAAGTTTTGCAGTGCTGGATGGTTAGGTAGTAACTATCACTTGAGATAGACTTTTCTCCCAATTCAGCTATCTATAGATCTATGAATCTATCCGTTTACTTGTGAATCAGTTTATAAAATCACTATTGTGTCTCAACCTAATTTCTCCTTCCATCTTTATCTATCTGCCACGCATATATTGCTTTCAAATTCCTTTCAAATTTTTAGAATCGAACTGTGTTTTCAAATAAAAAAAAAATTGGAGAGTGCAATGTGTGTGTTTGTAAGAGAGTGTGTGAGTGTGGAATACGATCAATGCCGTGACCGAAATTTCCAAAGAGCAATAAGGCAAGACCTCCTCAAACCTGTTGAAAAGTTTGAAGGTAATCATTTAAGACATGAAGACGATCTATTTGAAATGATTAGAGAGAATGTGAAGCCTGGTTCGATAGTTAATGACGCTAGTAGAGACCACGTCGATCAAGACGGCTAGAGAGAGAGAGAGAGAGAGAGAGACAGACAGACAGACAGACAGACAGACAGACAGACAGACAGACAGACAGACAGACAGACAGACAGACAGACAGACAGGCAGACAGACAGAGACAGAGATAAAGAGAAAGACAGACAGACAGGCAGAAAGAGAGAGAGAGAGAGAGAGGGAAAGAGAGATTGAAAGAGAGAAAGAGACGCACAGAGAGAAAGAAAAAGAGAGAGAGAGAGAGGGGGGGGAGGGAGAAAGAGAAAGATAGTTGAAAGAGAAAGAGAGAGAGAAAGGGAAAGAGAGATTGAAAGAAAGCAAGAGAGAGACAGAGAGAAAGAAAAACAGAGCAAGAGAGAGAGAGAGAGAGAGAGAGAGAGAGAGAGAGAGAGAGAGAGAAAGAGAGAAAGAAACGCTTCTCGCTGAGGTTAATGAACGTAATTGAGGAGTCCGACATCTCCCAGCCAGCTTCCTCCAATTAAACCGAGAGAGCTGGAGACACTCTTCAGCCAGAGCGTGCAGTTACAAGAATTTGTAACCAAGTGAAAAACAAAATAAGAAAACAAAAAAAAAATATAAAAAAAAACCCAGGCTTGGGTTTTTTGCTTTTCCTCTAACCTTCGTGCGCCGATTCTTAAATGCTGATGGTTTGTGAAACAACTGAGGTATAAACAAACAGAAACAAAACGTATTCATGACGTGTTAACAAAATGTCGTAGATTTTCGGCTGATGTATTCTTAATTGATACAGGAATACAACTTGTTTAGCATAATGAGTTGCCACGTTATGAATTTCGAATTTTCATGATAGTGAATGGGTAAACAAGTTTTAATTTTAGTTTCGCGGTACGTTTATCCCGAGTTGGAAGGAAATAAAACAACCCAGACAACTCCTAAACATCTCTATATCAGATGTTTTATTATTATTATCATTATTATTATTATTATCATCATTATTATTATTATTATTATTATTATTATTATTATTATTATTATTATTATTATTATTATTATTATTATTATTATTATTATTATTATTATTATTATTATTATTATTATTATTATTATTATTATTATTATTATTATTATTATTATTATTATTATTATTATTATTATTATTATTATTATTATTATTATTATTATTATTATTATTATTATTATTATTATTATTATTATTATTATTATTATTATTATTATTATTATTATTATTATTATTATTATTATTATTATTATTATTATTATTATTATTATTATTATTATTATTATTATTATTATTGTTATTATTATTATTTTATTATTTTATTATTTTCATCAAATGCCAGTGAGTGAGCCAGGCAGGCCACATCAGTGCGAAGTGTACGCGGGTCAAGGTTCAAACTGTGCTGACGTCATCCAATCGCTAACACTTTACACATTAACGCCTGCTTTAGAGTGACTTTACTTTACACTGTGCTACAAGTCGAGACTTGTAAAGGAAAGGCAAAAAAAAAAAAAAAATATTAATAATAATAATAATAATAATAATAATAATAATAATAATAATAATAATAATAATAATAATAATAATAATAATAATAATAATAATAATAATAATAATAATAATAATAATAATAATAATAATAATAATAATAATAATAATAATAATAATAATAATAATAATAATAATAATAATAATAATTAAACAAAATAGATAAATCACATTGTCAGATTTTTTTTAAAAAATCAAATATTAGATTGTTTTACTGTGGAGAAGTTTGTTCTCCCGAATCAGAAGTTTATCTTTACCGCCTTGGGTGAAATAATAAAATGTTTATGGAGTTTTTACTTTTTTTGATTGGTTGTTTTTCCGTTCAGCGTATCTTTTTAAGTGTTAAACTTGTTTTAGAAACTGAAACTCACTAGCTTGGTAAAGCGCATTATATTTAAAATGAAAATAGCAATATTTGTGCATTCAACACGAAAGCTAATTTGGCAGAAATCCAAGAAATTTCCATAACTTTTCTTTGAATAATTCGGAGGAGAGTAATACTTCGCTTTTTTCCCAGTATAAAACTTAGAAGGTTGTAGTGAAGGAAAGTCTAAGGTATTCTTTCTATCAGTTTCCTGGTTTTAATTTAGCCTTGGATGTCTGCCACCAGCTTCACCGACTACAGTCTGCAGTTATAAGTGTCATGCGAGGCTTCTTAAAATACACACAGGCCGAAGTGAACAAACTTTTGCAGTAAGTGTAAGAGTGGGCTATATCACATTGGCAGAGTTAGCACAGTTAGATATTTTTGTTGTGTAGGCCTTTAGGCTGAATTTTAAGTTCATTCTGAATACAACTGTCCTAATACTATGCCCAAAAGTTAAAAGAAACAGATCACTATAACTCAAACGTGCAAAAGTTGTGGGCTTTTTTTTACTTCGGCGACTTGGCCGGTATGTGTTTTAGGAAGGCTCAGTGTCATGCTAACGTATTTGTGTGAGCCACAGCTCGACATCTTGGATTGTTGGTCGTTGGAAAGATGTAGCCGCTGGCACTGCCGTCCATGCGATGTGAAGGAAATTGGATGGATAGGTCGATATGTCCCTCCCACCCCCATCCCCTCACTCGCCTGTGGTAAATAATTGACCTTCTGCAAGCTTTTTTAGCAGAAGAGTGACACGTAAAAAAGAATTTGAGTGACTTAACAGTTACATTTCATGGTACTAAAACTGTCAGAGACTAAGTGCCCCGACCGACTGCTAGTGACGGACTAGACTCCTTGTACACTCAGCCCATGAGCTACTCTGGGGAGAAGACCGAAACAAAAGTAGGCCCACATCCTCCACCTTCCCTCTCCACCACAGGGCCACAGCCACTGGTTCCCTCGGTTCCGGGTATAGCGCCCACAAGAATCCAGCTACTGGGGAAATCCGATGGTCTGAATACAGGACAGGAACACTAAAGGAACACAGGACAGGAACACACCAAATCTAGCGCCGTTGTTCTCCACCGGAAGAACCACCTCTCACACAGAAAGGGTTTTAATGAGGGAAGGAATTGCGGGAAATGCCAGGCGATATTTGAAAGAACTCACGTCTGCTCTCTGAGAGACGTAACGCTTTACTGCAGCAATTTTAAGAGAATTTCAAATCGGATTGAAAAGCTAAGCAATTTTCTTTAATGTGAAGCTGATCCATGGCTATCTTCTGCTTCTCTTTTACCCTTTTTTTTTTCGGAAAAGAACGGGAGAGAGAAGAATTGTTCTTCAAAAAAACAAGACTTAGTTCCTCACATTTACGATGTAAACTAATATACTCTGTGAATCTTGTTGTCTATAGCAAGACTTAGTTCCTCACATTTACGATGTAAACTAATATATTCTGTGAATCTTGTTGTCTATAGCAAGACTTAGTTCCTCACATTTACGATGTAAACTAATATACTCTGTGAATCTTGTTATTTATAACAAGACTTAGTTCCTCACATTTACGATGTAAACTAATATACACTGTGAATCTTGTTATTTATAACAAGACTTAGTTCCTCACATTTACGATGTAAACTAATATACTCTGTGAATCTTGTTATTTATAACAAGACTTAGTTCCTCACATTTACGATGTAAACTAATATACTCTGTGAATCTTGTTATGTATAACAAGACTTAGTTCCTCACATTTACGATGTAAACTAATATACTCTGTGAATCTTCTTATTTATAACAAGACTTAGTTCCTCACATTTACGATGTAAACTAATATACACTGTGAATCCTGTTGTTTATAGCAAGACTTAGTTCCTTACATTTACGATGTAAACTAATATACACTGTGAATCCTGTTGATTATAGCAAGACTTAGTTCCTCACATTTACGATGTAAACTAATATACTCTGTGAATCTTGTTATTTATAACAAGACTTAGTTCCTTACATTTACGATGTAAACTAATATACACTGTGAATCCTGTTGATTATAGCAAGACTTAGTTCCTCACATTTACGATGTAAACTAATATACACTGTGAATCCTGTTGTTTATAGCAAGACTTAGTTCCTTACATTTACGATGTAAACTAATATACACTGTGAATCCTGTTGATTATAGCAAGACTTAGTTCCTCACATTTACGATGTAAACTAATATACACTGTGAATCCTGTTGTTTATAGCAAGACTTAGTTCCTCACATTTACGATGTAAACTAATATACTCTGTGAATCTTGTTGTTTATAGCAAGACTTAGTTCCTTACATTTACGATGTAAACTAATATACTCTGTGAATCTTGTTCATTATACCTAGTCTTAGTTCCTTACATTTACGATGTAAACTAATATACTCTGTGAATCTTGTTGTTTATAGCAAGACTTAGTTCCTTACATTTACGATGTAAACTAATATACTCTGTGAATCTTGTTGTTTATAACAAGACTTAGTTCCTTACATTTACTATGTAAACTAATATACTCTGTGAATCTTGTTATTATAGCAAGACTTAGTTCCTTACATTAACGATGTAAACTAATATACTCTGTGAATCTTGTTGTTTATAACAAGACTTAGTTCCTTACTTTTACGATGTAAACTAATATACACTGTGAATCTTGTTGTTTATAGCAAGACTTAGTTCCTCACATTTACGATGTAAACTAATATACTCTGTGAATCTTGTTGATTATACCTAGACTTAGTTTCTTAGATTTACGATGTAAACTAATGTACTCTGTGAATCCTGTTGATTATAGCAAGACTTAGTTCCTTACATTTACGATGTAAACTAATATACACTGTGAATCCTGTTGATTATAGCAAGACTTAGTTCCTTACATTTACGATGTAAACTAATATACACTGTGAATCCTGTTGTTTATAGCAAGACTTAGTTCCTCACATTTACGATGTAAACTAATATACTCTGTGAATCTTGTTGTTTATAGCAAGACTTAGTTCCTTACATTTACGATGTAAACTAATATACTCTGTGAATCTTGTTGTTTATAGCAAGACTTAGTTCCTTACATTTACGATGTAAACTAATATACTCTGTGAATCTTGTTGTTTATAGCAAGACTTAGTTCCTTACATTTACGATGTAAACTAATATACTCTGTGAATCTTGTTGTTTATAACAAGACTTAGTTCCTTACATTTACGATGTAAACTAATATACACTGTGAATCTTGTTGTTTATAGCAAGACTTAGTTCCTTACATTTACGATGTAAACTAATATACTCTGTGAATCTTGTTGTTTATAGCAAGACTTAGTTCCTTACATTTACGATGTAAACTAATATACACTGTGAATCCTGTTGTTTATAGCAAGACTTAGTTCCTTACATTTACGATGTAAACTAATATACACTGTGAATCCTGTTGATTATAGCAAGACTTAGTTCCTCACATTTACGATGTAAACTAATATACACTGTGAATCTTGTTGTTTATAGCAAGACTTAGTTCCTCACATTTACGATGTAAACTAATATACTCTGTGAATCTTGTTGATTATACCTAGACTTAGTTCCTTACATTTACGATGTAAACTAATATACTCTGTGAATCTTGTTATTATAGCAAGACTTAGTTCCTTACATTTACGATGTAAACTAATATACACTGCGAATCTTGCTGTTTATAGCAAGACTTAGTTCCTTACATTTACGATTTAAACTAATATACTCTGTGAATCTTGTTGTTTATAACAAGACTTAGTTCCTTACATTTACGATGTAAACTAATAAACACTGTGAATCTTGTTGTTTATAGCAAGACTTAGTTCCTCACATTTACGATGTAAACTAATATACTCTGTGAATCTTGTTATTATACCTAGACTTAGTTCCTTACATTTACGATGTAAACTAATATACTTTGTGAATCTTGTTGTCTATAGCAAGACTTAGTTCCTCACATTTACGATGTAAACTAATATACTCTGTGAATATTGTTATTTATAACAAGACTTAGTTCCTCACATTTACGATGTAAACTAATATACACTGTGAATCCTGTTGATTATAGCAAGACTTAGTTCCTCACATTTACGATGTAAACTAATATACACTGTGAATCTTGTTATTTATAACAAGACTTAGTTCCTCACATTTACGATGTAAACTAATAAACACTGTTAATCTTGTTGTTTATAGCAAGACTTAGTTCCTCACATTTACGATGTAAACTAATATACTCTGTGAATCTTGTTATTTATAACAAGACTTAGTTCCTTACATTTACGATGTAAACTAATATACACTGTGAATCCTGTTGATTATAGCAAGACTTAGTTCCTCACATTTACGATGTAAACTAATATACACTGTGAATCCTGTTGTTTATAGCAAGACTTAGTTCCTTACATTTACGATGTAAACTAATATACACTGTGAATCCTGTTGATTATAGCAAGACTTAGTTCCTCACATTTACGATGTAAACTAATATACACTGTGAATCCTGTTGTTTATAGCAAGACTTAGTTCCTTACATTTACGATGTAAACTAATATACACTGTGAATCCTGTTGATTATAGCAAGACTTAGTTCCTCACATTTACGATGTAAACTTATATACACTGTGAATCCTGTTGTTTATAGCAAGACTTAGTTCCTTAAATTTACGATGTAAACTAATATACACTGTGAATCCTGTTGATTATAGCAAGACTTAGTTCCTTACATTTACGATGTAAACTAATATACACTGTGAATCCTGTTGATTATAGCAAGACTTAGTTCCTTACTTTTACGATGTAAACTAATATACACTGTGAATCTTGTTGTTTATAGCAAGACTTAGTTCCTCACATTTACGATGTAAACTAATATACTCTGTGAATCTTTTTGTCTATAGCAAGACTTAGTTCCTCACATTTACGATGTAAACTAATATACTCTGTGAATCTTGTTGTTTATAACAAGACTTAGTTCCTTACATTTACGATGTAAACTAATATACTCTGTGAATCTTGTTGTTTATAGCAAGACTTAGTTCCTTACATTTACGATGTAAACTAATATACTCTGTGAATCTTGTTGTTTATAGCAAGACTTAGTTCCTTACATTTACGATGTAAACTAATATACACTGTGAATCTTGTTGTTTATAGCAAGACTTAGTTCCTTACATTTACGATGTAAACTAATATACTCTGTGAATCTTGTTGTTTATAACAAGACTTAGTTCCTTACATTTACGATGTAAACTAATATACTCTGTGAATCTTGTTGTTTATAACAAGACTTAGTTCCTTACATTTACGATGTAAACTAATAAACACTGTGAATCTTGTTGTTTATAGCAAGACTTAGTTCCTCACATTTACGATGTAAACTAATATACTCTGTGAATCTTGTTGTTTATAGCAAGACTTAGTTCCTTACATTTACGATGTAAACTAATATACACTGTGAATCTTGTTGTTTATAGCAAGACTTAGTTCCTCACATTTACGATGTAAACTAATATACTCTGTGAATCTTGTTGTTTATAGCAAGACTTAGTTCCTTACATTTACGATGTAAACTAATATACACTTTGAATCCTGTTGATTATAGCAAGACTTAGTTCCTCACATTTACGATGTAAACTAATATACTCTGTGAATCTTGTTATTTATAACAAGACTTAGTTCCTTACATTTACGATGTAAACTAATATACACTGTGAATCCTGTTGATTATAGCAAGACTTAGTTCCTTACATTTGCGATGTAAATTAATATACACTGTGAATCCGGTTGTTTATAGCAAGACTTAGTTCCTTACATTTACGATGTAAACTAATATATACTGTGAATCCTTTTGATTATAGCAAGACTTAGTTCCTCACATTTACGATGTAAACTAATATACACTGTGAATCCTGTTGTTTATAGCAAGACTTAGTTCCTCACATTTACGATGTAAACTAATATACTCTGTGAATCTTGTTGTTTATAGCAAGACTTAGTTCCTTACATTTACGATGTAAACTAATATACTCTGTGAATCTTGTTCATTATACCTAGTCTTAGTTCCTTACATTTACGATGTAAACTAATATACTCTGTGAATCTTGTTGTTTATAGCAAGACTTAGTTCCTTACATTTACGATGTAAACTAATATACACTGTGAATCTTGTTGTTTATAGCAAGACTTAGTTTCTTACATTTACGATGTAAACTAATATACTCTGTGAATCTTGTTGTTTATAACAAGACTTAGTTCCTTACATTTACTATGTAAACTAATATACTCTGTGAATCTTGTTATTATAGCAAGACTTAGTTCCTTACATTAACGATGTAAACTAATATACTCTGTGAATCTTGTTGTTTATAACAAGACTTAGTTCCTTACTTTTACGATGTAAACTAATATACACTGTGAATCTTGTTGTTTATAGCAAGACTTAGTTCCTCACATTTACGATGTAAACTAATATACTCTGTGAATCTTGTTATTATACCTAGACTTAGTTCCCTACATTTACGATGTAAACTAATATACTTTGTGAATCTTGTTGTTTATAGCAAGACTTAGTTCCTTACATTTACGATGTAAACTAATATACACGGTGAATCCTGTTGTTTATAGCAAGACTTAGTTCCTTACATTTACGATGTAAACTAATATACACTTTGAATCCTGTTGATTATAGCAAGACTTAGTTCCTCACATTTACGATGTAAACTAATATACTCTGTGAATCTTGTTATTTATAACAAGACTTAGTTCCTTACATTTACGATGTAAACTAATATACACTGTGAATCCTGTTGATTATAGCAAGACTTAGTTCCTCACATTTACGATGTAAACTAATATACACTGTGAATCCGGTTGTTTATAGCAAGACTTAGTTCCTTACATTTACGATGTAAACTAATATACACTGTGAATCCTGTTGATTATAGCAAGACTTAGTTCCTCACATTTACGATGTAAACTAATATACACTGTGAATCCTGTTGTTTATAGCAAGACTTAGTTCCTCACATTTACGATGTAAACTAATATACTCTGTGAATCTTGTTGTTTATAGCAAGACTTAGTTCCTTACATTTACGATGTAAACTAATATACTCTGTGAATCTTGTTGTTTATAGCAAGACTTAGTTTCTTACATTTACGATGTAAACTAATATACTCTGTGAATCTTGTTGTTTATAACAAGACTTAGTTCCTTACATTTACTATGTAAACTAATATACTCTGTGAATCTTGTTATTATAGCAAGACTTAGTTCCTTACATTAACGATGTAAACTAATATACTCTGTGAATCTTGTTGTTTATAACAAGACTTAGTTCCTTACTTTTACGATGTAAACTAATATACACTGTGAATCTTGTTGTTTATAGCAAGACTTAGTTCCTCACATTTACGATGTAAACTAATATACTCTGTGAATCTTTTTGTCTATAGCAAGACTTAGTTCCTCACATTTACGATGTAAACTAATATACTCTGTGAATCTTGTTGTTTATAACAAGACTTAGTTCCTTACATTTACGATGTAAACTAATATACTCTGTGAATCTTGTTCATTATACCTAGTCTTAGTTCCTTACATTTACGATGTAAACTAATATACTCTGTGAATCTTGTTCATTATACCTAGTCTTAGTTCCTTACATTTACGATGTAAACTAATATACACTGTGAATCTTGTTGTTTATAGCAAGACTTAGTTTCTTACATTTACGATGTAAACTAATATACTCTGTGAATCTTGTTGTTTATAACAAGACTTAGTTCCTTACATTTACTATGTAAACTAATATACTCTGTGAATCTTGTTATTATAGCAAGACTTAGTTCCTTACATTAACGATGTAAACTAATATACTCTGTGAATCTTGTTGTTTATAACAAGACTTAGTTC
Source organism: Elysia crispata (assembly GCA_033675545.1). Classification (NCBI taxonomy): domain Eukaryota; kingdom Metazoa; phylum Mollusca; class Gastropoda; family Plakobranchidae; genus Elysia; species Elysia crispata. The sequence goes on along the minus strand of JAWDGP010007772.1, from coordinate 115,081 downwards.
CTTACTTTTACGATGTAAACTAATATACACTGTGAATCTTGTTGTTTATAGCAAGACTTAGTTCCTCACATTTACGATGTAAACTAATATACTCTGTGAATCTTTTTGTCTATAGCAAGACTTAGTTCCTCACATTTACGATGTAAACTAATATACTCTGTGAATCTTGTTGTTTATAACAAGACTTAGTTCCTTACATTTACGATGTAAACTAATAAACACTGTGAATCTTGTTGTTTATAGCAAGACTTAGTTCCTCACATTTACGATGTAAACTAATAAACACTGTGAATCTTGTTGTTTATAGCAAGACTTAGTTCCTCACATTTACGATGTAAACTAATATACTCTGTGAATCTTGTTATTATACCTAGACTTAGTTCCTTACATTTACGATGTAAACTAATATACTTTGTGAATCTTGTTGTTTATAGCAAGACTTAGTTCCTTACATTTACGATGTAAACTAATATACTCTGTGAATCTTGTTGTTTATAGCAAGACTTAGTTCCTTAAATTTACGATGTAAACTAATATACACTGTGAATCCTGTTGTTTATAGCAAGACTTAGTTCCTTACATTTACGATTTAAACTAATATACTTTGTCAATCTTGTTGTTTATAGCAAGACTTAATTCCTTACATTTACAATGTAAACTAATATACACTGTGAATCTTGTTATTTATAGCAAGACTTAATTCCTTACATTTACGATGTAAACTAATATACTCTGTGAATCTTGTTATTTATAGTAAGACTTAGTTTCTTACATTTACGATGTAAACTAATATACACTGTGAATCTTGTAGTTTATAACCATTATTTATCGGCGAGGAGCAATCTATCAAATTGAATCAAAAATCATTTTAGCGATTCCGAGTACCGTTTCGTCTGACTGGTTTGTGAAATGGGAGAAAAATACCAGCAAAATTCTGCTAGACAGAAGACAGCTGTCAATAACTTGAATATCTTTTTACTAGCCTGGCACAGGCAAGAAGAACTTTCATCTACTTAAAACAGATAAAGCGACAAATGGAAAGACCAGATATGAATATAGACATGGTGCAAGAGTGCTCGAACCCTCACCTCTGCTAGAACTAAGGGAAACAATCGCTCTAAACAGTCGCGATCCAGCTAGCTAACCACTCTACAAGTACTGTTTTTAAAAAAACTGAATATGAAAATTAAAGAGGCAACTCAAGTAGGACGGTCTTTAGATAGATAGATAGATAAAAAGAGAGAGGAAAATAGAATGATAGCTATATAGAGGGAGAAAGAGAAAGACAGAGAGAGAGAGAGAGAGAGAGAGAGAGAGAGAGAGAGAGAGAGAGAGAGAGAGAGAGCGAAAGAGAGAGAGATTTGGTCAAATTTAATCATACTTAATAAATGCACGAACTCTCCTTAATAAGGTCTCAGAATACATGTCTGATCAAATATAACAACGGACGAAGCTAGATTTTTCTTTATCTTGAATTCTTTTGGCTCTCTCTTCCACTCATCACAGTTCTTATAACTGTCTTTCTCTCCAGAATATTGAAGATTATGCTGCTCTGTAATGTGAGCATCTGAGCCCATCTAGTGCCAAACAACAAAAAGTCAAGATTTATGCAGACCTGTAATCAATAGTTTTTAGTTGAAAAACTCTTTCAACTATCGTACTTGAGAGAATAAGACCACATGTAGAAAAATACATCTCTCATAGTCAAAGCGGTTTTCGTCCAATTAGAAGTACAGCAGACGTAGCATGGACACACAAATGGCTGGCCGCAAAGACACTACAAGAAAGATAAACATAACAATTACTGGGATAGATATGTCAGCAGCCTTCGACACAATAGACAGAGCAACCCTCCTTAACATACTCGAAACCGTCATCGAAGAAGACGAGCTGAGATTAGTGCGGTTCCTTCTAAGCAACACCTGCCTAAATATAAGAATAGGAGGAACAAAAGAGGAAAAGAAATTTACAAGTGATATAGGCACACCTCAAGGAGATAGCCTTAGCCCGATCCTGTTTGTGGTATATCTTGAAAATGCTCTCAAAGAAGTCAGACCGATACTTCCTGAATCCGAAAAGACTCTTCCCAATGAAATAGCATATGCAGATGAAATGGACTTCATAGCACGAGAGAGAATAGACGTAGCACAGATACAGAGGGTTCTAAAAAGATACAATCTTGAAGTTAATGTCGATAAAACAGAATATACAATACTGGACAGAAATGAAAAAAGCTGGAAAAACACTAAAAAAGTCGGAACCCTAATTGGAGACACAGAGGATGTACAGAGAAGAAAGCAACTGTCCACCGCAGCCCTAGCCAAATTACAGAACGTGTGGGTAAGAGGCGACAAACTTAAGAAGAAAACAAAACTGAAGCTGTATAGAGCACTTGTCAAATCTGTCTTAACTTACAATTGTTCTACGTGGGCACTAACACAAGCTGAAGAAAAGAAATTGGATGCGTTTCACAGAAAACAGCTGAAGCGGGTTGTTGGGATAAGATACCCAGTAAAGATAACAAACAAGGCTCTCTACAAGCAATGCAATGAACGCCCGCTTTCACTGTATGTTTTGGAAAACAGATGGCGTTTGTTCGGACATAATACTGCGACGCGACAGAGAAATCCCAGCCAATAAAGCCATGGAAGGATTCTTTATCCCACAAGGGGACAAATACAGGGGAAGACCAATCACTACCTTGCCAGTGGTCTTGAACAACGACTTGTTCCGATTAGAAAGTAATACTTATGGTCTTAAAACCTTCAAAGACATTGAAAACCTGAAAAAGATCGCAGAACAGAGGGATCAGTGGAGGATACTATGCACAGGAATACAAAAGGCAGCCGAGGCGTTGCAGTCTGACGACTACGATGCGGAACGGCGATAAGTCAAAAAGTAATCAATAACCGGAATTTCTCCTGGCAATATGCTACAAGTAACATCAATAACCGGACTTTCTCCAAGCAAGAGGCCAGAAACCGGAGAATCTGATGGGTGTCCAATTACCCCAGCCGCAGAACAAACAGCTTGGACCTCGCGCCGTCAAATAAACCAGATTAATTCCAAGATGATGAACGTTTTCTTGGAGTTTCTGGGGCTCGGCGATCGTATTTCAACATCAAAGTGATAAATGGGAAGATGAAAACACTAAGCGGGGACAAGTATAATGAGAAGCGTTGTCAAGTTATTGTGCGGATAAGTAATACCAGTGAATAATCCATCTGTTAGGGACTGGCAAGCAGGCAGCCAGTGACCACAATATTTTCAGTTATATAGAATCAGTTTAACTTCATAATATTGGAATACAGTAGGCAAGCAAGGGGAGACTCTAGTGAGTGAAGTGGTATTTGGTTAAAGTCAATCTTTCTCTCTCTCTCTCTCTCTCTCTCTCTCTCTCTCTCTCTCTCTCTCTCTCTCTCTCTCTCTCTCTCTCTCTCTCTCTCTCTCTCTCTCTCTCTCTCTCTCTCTCTCTCTCTCTCTCTCTCTCTCTCTCTCTCTCTCTCTCTCTATCTTGGAGAATGTATCAATTCAGTGTCTTTACAAGAGCTATAATTATAATTATAAAGCACCGTTTGTTATTTACTTAAAATCTAAGTCAGACGAGCAAATGTTTGAAAAGAATACTTAAAAGGGCTCAATATTATTCTAGTCAGTATTTAAAACTCCAACTTCTTGGCTTAAAAGATATTTTTTTTTCTAATAACCACATACTGTATGTAGTAGATTTTGATACAGGAATAATTATGTTTAAGAAATAGATTATGGGTAAGATTATGTTAGACTCTTTATTCTCAGGCTTTGGGACCTAGCATTATTGTTACCATATTAGCATGAAACTTCAAACCTAGCTGTGTCACTACACTAGCATGTTGTGGACAGGTGAAATTTCAGAAATATAATTATATTCTCCCATGACTTACAAAGATTCTGCCCATCGATCACATTGCTCGTCTTAAAATAACTCGCCAAGATCTGCCTAAATAAACGAACCCGGAATATTCAGTGGTGAAAGGACGGCGTAAAACTGAAATCTCATCACTTAATGCCCATCCGTCTCTAAATCAATGAAGGAAATCAATAAAGGTTCTGCATAGATTTAGTTCTTCCATTTATAGCTAGAGTATGTCTGCGCTAGGTGATTACCTAGTTCTATAAGTTAACCATAAAACCACCTGTAAAACAGGAAACAATTAAAAATCTTTGGTCAAAACTGAAAAGAAAAATAATATACTAAAACATGTTTTTCGAAGATTTTCCTTGCCTTCAGCTCACAACTACTTTACACTATAAATCGCCTCTCTCCAGACGAAGCTAGTACCCACCTAGATGTTGTATTGTACTCTGCTTGACCAGTCCATGGCGTGGTCAGCAGGGCCGCCTCAATCATTACCGAACTGACCACTATGTCGTAGTCGCCGTTGTAGATGAGTACCTTGTAGTGGTCCATGAGTTCGGCCATCTTGAGTTTTGTGCTGACCAGGACGTCTGGACCGTACAGCTCAGAAAGTTCGTCGTTAGATTCAAAGAAGCTTTGATGCTCTCCGACGTGGAGAGCTTTACGCATGCGCGGGGTGGTCATCACAGCACCCACGGCTTTATAATCAGCGTCCTGGCCTGTGACGTAGTTATCCAGCGACGGCAGCGGAAGTTCGTTGAGCAGAACTAGATCTGTGAAGAGTGTGGAGAAATTGGCCTTGGCCGCGATACCAAGTGTAAAATTGTGATACATTTCTTTCACTTTCGCTTTATGGCGTTTGGTATCGAAATGGCTGATTACGCCCATGGAGTACAAATAATCGAAAAAGGCCACACTTTCTGTTTCAGGATCGTAGTAAGGTCCTCCTAAAACGACACCTTTTAAATTAACTCCCGCATAGTGCGAACTTCCTGGGTCACACTGACCGTTCTTACCTATACTATTAATTTTTGTTTTGCCTCCCGCCTCTTCTTTGTGAATCCTGTAACCAAGAGCTGGCACGTACTTCCCAGCATACGACTGCCCGCCAAGATACAAGCCGCGGTCTCGATACTCAGGAAATAAATCTAAAAACTGGATAACGAACTGGTATAAATCATCCGTGTACTCGTCCTGTGTAAGACGGTATCCATCTTCTTTGGACTCGGAAAAGCTGTAACCGGTTCCTACGGGATTATCCACGTAAACAACCGAGAAAGGACCGACCCACGAATGCTGATGAGGTCCGAAATTACCCGTGCCGTATTTGTCCTTGTCAATCTCTAACGGCCCGTGTTCCCAGAAAAGACCAAGCATGGATGAAACTGCTGGCCCGCCATTAAGCCACAGGAGTAAAGGTGCCTGGCTGTTGGGAGAAGGGAAATGCCAGAAGAAAAGGTGATTCTTTAAAGTCCTGTTTGTCGTCAAATATCCTGCGTGGCTTTCTATATGCGCCAGCGACTGAGATTTCCCGTTTTTGGCGCCATCTCCGAACATGGCGGGTAACTCCACCTTGCTCAGACATCTCGCTCTCTCCACCTGGCAGGCGTCTAGATATGGCGTCAAGAGTAGCGGAACCTGCGCGCTGCCACTTCCGCACTTGGAAGCCACGCATGCGCAGAGAAGAGTTGTGGCCAGCCATGCGGCCACTAGAAGGGCCGTCATGGCTGATGCTGTAGCTCACTAGCTGGAGATCTTGCTGACCGCTGGTCATTCATTCTGGTAGAAGAGTTTGATCAGAGACAAAATCAATGTAGATACAATGATAGAATGCGAGAAGGGGGGAGGGTGAGAATAAGTGACTGATGATATAGAATACGATCTTCAAGAAGACACCAGGCGCTACTTACTTCTAGGATTTTTGTCAAAGATACCTAAGAAGTTAGCAACGTCTAGGCTTTTCTTTGTTCCGCTGACGCTTTTAGATAAACATGTCTTTAAAACAAAACATTTTACCCCTGGTGTTCGAATGTTTAAGGACTATGTAATAATAAAATTATGGTCTTAGATGATTTTGTTTATCATTTTGATAGTTTCGGCCTCTCATTCTACAACATGATCATTGCTCCAATGTGTTCTGTGTTAATGTAGGATTATGTTTCTGAGTTTGGATTTGTTTGCGTAAAAAAAGATTAAAAGATTTGTTTGGAAAATAAAGGATTCTTAAATCATTATTGGATTTAATATCAATCTTCCTTTGGTCGAAATAAATGTAGATCTATTAAAGTTGAATAAGAATAATCCAAACATATTATACTTTAAACATTCATTATCATGTAGGTTTAAATAACTGCGCTGCTAAGAATTCCCGCACTTTTATGCACATAATAAGAAAATTCACAACTTTTTAAAGAGTGTTTAGAAGGATCTAAAAACAGATTGGAAAAGTATGAAATCCGTTGATTTGCTTTATTGTCAAACTACAGGTCATCGTATTTTTTAAACCCAATCTTTCGCACAATTTGCTATGAGGGTCATACTAGAATAAAATTATTTTACATGTATATTCCCGAGGTTTTTTTTTATTATCTCCAAAAATATGCTTGTGTTTCTAAAAATAAAAAGTGTGAAATTTGTAGCAAGTCTGGTGTTGTTTTTTCACGCCTTATCACCTAAACGGAACGTGTCAGATATTTTCGCCCCAGTTGCGGATGCTCATTTTTATCTTTTTTTATCTTATTTTTTTTTATTATTTTTTTCGAAGAAGATCTTCGTATTTACAACCTTAATTCTCTAAGTCCAGTTTGAAGGAAAGATTTTTCCTATTCGCAAAGATTTAAATTCTCTTTAAACATGTTGAAAGTATAAGAAGCTAAGCTCGATATAGAGGGTCGCCATTTTTTTTTTCATAGTATATTTTGCTCAAGTTTCATTCAACAGCCTCATTTTGACACGTACTGATAGACAAGTTCACCATGAAAAATCTGTACGAAATGGGTCAAAGTTCACAATTTTCGGATATTATGTAACACGACTTCCGGTATGGGTAGCTCATCCCTAGGATGTTATGTGATGTAATATTTCCGGATCGGTTGTGTAAAAATAAGGGCGGAATAATTGTACTTCCGTTGTATAGAACGGTGAAAGATGTTTGTCCTATGTCGCAACCAATCGACTCTAGTTTATTTCTTTAAGTCAACAGAGGAAAATTTTAGTAAACACCAATAGACGTAGATAAAACTCGCCTAATGATAAGCTAGACATTGAAAACGAGGATTTCTCAGATGAAAAAGGTCTTGATTTTTTTACCTGCCGTAAAACCAAGGTGAAATCATACTGCAGGTGTTTTAATATTTAAGAACCGAGACTTTTTTTTTCCTAATTTAAAACAAAAATAAATAAAGGTGTTCAAAACCAGCCTGTCGTGGTGTTTCATAAAATCTCTACCTAGTCTACCTGATTATACTTTTTTTTATTGGCACGGCTTGTCTCGGCCGAAAGTGTGCAAGGAGGAAAGAGTTAATGAAATCACGGTACACCAGATAGAAAGAGTTTAAAAAATAGACCTCCGCCATCTCACAGTTCGAGATGATTATCTGAAGTCGAGGGGGGAAAATAGCTGAGCAGCAACGCCCCGTTTATCCAACGCACTTCCGCTGCTGCTCAATGGTAAACATGTTTCCTGTAATTACCGTTTTCTGCACCTTCGGTTTCTCTCTTGCACGGAGCAAAAATGATTTTCATAAAAAAAATATTCTTTGCCAAGGTAAACGGTGTTCATTTCGCGAGCATACAGCTCTAAAGAAAAGAGCTGATAGTGACAGCTTTCTATTAGCATTGTACGCCATCTTTTGACTCAATGTAGTGCTTTTTTTTAAGTATCTGCATAATTGATTATTTAATTTTGCACAAATCAAAGCCCCCAACATCCGTTTTGCGAAAAATCTACTATGTAGAATAAAGAATTGCGAAAAATCTACTATGTAGAATAAAGAATTGATCAACCTCCCAACTCGCAACTCCAGAATTCGTTCCAATTTTCCACATCAATTTTTCTTCACAAAATATCAGGATTGCATATGAAAATTCTTAAGGCGGTCCACAGAAGCTAGATCAAGATCCAAGGCCGAGCTAGGATTTCGACTTAACGAAAATACTGAAGGCAACGGGATTACACATAGACATGATATGAAAATCTAGCCTTAAAGCGCAGAATTTAGAGGCTAGTTCTTGCAGCCAATGATCTTCTTCACAAGATAGTGAAGAACCAAGGCCTATAGATCTAAACTCAAATTCCTATAACTATATTGTTTAATAAGGAAAATTCAGCCCAGATCTAGGTCTATAAGTTACATTTATAGTAATTATTGCAAGCCCAGTGTCACCGTGACTTGCTGCGTTTTATCTTGGTTGCCATGGCTTTTTCTTTTATAAAGATAAGCTTTATTATAAAAATCAACATTTTGTCATTTGAAATCAGCCAAGTAACTTTTTAACTGTTTACGAACAGAACTGGTGGTCAGGACGCCTTAGAAAAGATATGGTTGAATCAACATCAGTTGGTGACGGCGACTTACATTACAATGCGCCGATTGGTTTTAGTTTTCTTCTCTCCATCTTTTACCTTACCGGTTGTTCACAAGATTCTTCGAAAGCTCACCCTTGAAATCGAAGGCTTTTTGAATTTTTTATATAAGAATAATGATAATGATAATAATAATAATAATAATAATAATAATAATAATAATAATAATAATAATAATAATAATAATAATAATAATAATAACAACAACAATTAGAAGAAGAAGAAGAAGAAGAAGAAGAAGAAGAAGAAGAAGAAGAACAACAACAACAACAACAACAACAACAACAACAATAATAATAATAATAATAATAATAATAATAATAATAATAATAATAATAATAATAATAATAATAATAATAATAATAATAATAATAATAATAATAATAATAATAATAATAATAATAATAATAACAACAATAATAATAATAATAATAATAATAATAATAATAATAATAATAATAACAATAATAATAATAATAATTACAATAATAATAATAATAATAATAATAATAATAATAATGATAATAATAAAATAATAATAATAATAATAATAATAATAATAATAATAATAATAATAATAATAATAATAATAATAATAATAATAATAATAATAATAATAATAATAATAATAATAATAATAATAATAATAATAATAATAATAATAATAATAATAACAATAATAATAAGAATAATAAGCACTATCCGATCAGTCTTTAAATTATGATTTCTGTTTTTCTCCTTCACATTTTCAAGACCTAAGCTGACTTGCTCATAATACCTCGACAAGTAAGCCTTAAAGATAATGCACAGACTTGACCAAGCTTACCTTTGCTACTGAAAAACAATAATTTCTTAGTAGGAAACTATAAACCTATACCAAGAAGGTCACTTTCAACAAAAACAAGTGAAAAAAATTAATATGTCTCGAGATCAGAGGAAAAACAAGCACTGAGTACCTCGAAACGTGTTTATGTGCAAACTATCTAATTTCTTAAATTATCGAATTGATACAGGTGAAATGCTATCGAAGAATAACAAAATACATGGACATCTTGTTCTGAGCTTTATAATACGTTCGCTTCTTGTTTTCCCCTCGTGCAATTTTTTAAACTTGAAATAAAACAATTAGAAGAGCCAAACCTTTCATTCACGCTGTTACTAGAATCGTTTCAAATATTCTCTAAATCTCCGTTATAACTCACACTCATACACAATTATTGAATTCCTAGCACTCACTTCCTAGAGCTCGCGGTTCTAGATCCATCGCTACAGAGAGCGGCACTGAGCGCCAGCCCAGGGTATCCAAGTCTTAAATAGCGTGCGAGTTAGAGAGAAGTCAGTTTATAGCACCGCACCGCACCGCACCGCACCGCACTGACAGGCGCCGCACCGAGTTTTGCTCGGTATAGAGATCTTAATCAGACTGTTCCCCCTCTTACACCCCCCCCCCCCACACACACACACATAAATGTGACGTCTCTAAATCTGCCATGGATTATCTGTTAATCTCGGCAGCGTTTTCTGAAAAAAAAATGTTTTTGCTGGCAGCCGGGTTTTTTTTATTAAACATATTGGTGCAAATTTGTTTCGATAAAAGTCACTGTATCGAATACTTAGCGGTGATAAATGAATGTTAATTTTAACAAATCAAACTGCATAAAGGAAGGCCCAAGTATAGATAGATCTGCTAAGAATTTGTGAAGTTAAAATTTTAATTTTCGACCATTTCTCATCAAGTGACATAAGTGTATGTGGGTTGTTTTTTTTTTATTGTTTATACAACGCGCTGATATCAAACTTTTCTGGTGATAAAACTTCAGCCTCTTTCAGGCAGGGCGAGACTGAGCAGATGACGCTATGAACTGTAAGGCTCGGAGGAAAATGTCTCTGTATATATCAGGACGCTCTAACCCCACAACCACCGGTAATCAGTTTTAACGGCGCCACGAGTGATGAAAACAAGCAGGCGCCCGAATTTTTCCTGTTGAATGAGACATTTCTGACAAGGCTCAACCTTCTAGCATATTGTCTCAGTAAGCCATGTTTATCAGTCATGCTACAACAGCTAAAGCATAAGACGCTTGTCAAAAGACTAAAAAAAAAATTTTTTTTATTAAATTTAATTTTTTTCATTTCTTCAAGAAATGTGTGTCAGATCCCGAACAAATAAAAAATTTAAAATTGTTTGAAAATGCGGTTAAGATGACTTTTTTTTTTTTGGTCGCCACATTCCAAGGGTTACTAGAACTCCAGGAGACTAGGTAATAACATTCTCATGGAAGTTGGCTCGCACTCTTTCAACACTGCCTGTGTGAACTTTAACCCGTGAGACTCGTGGCCAGAGAAAACACTGACCGACAAAGTCATAGTCCAACGTCGACTCAACCAGAAATATGGCGGAATTTTCGACCGTTTAAATGTGACATTTTGGTAGGACAATTGTCTTGTTCTGTAGTAAGTAGGTCTGTGACAAGTTGTGACGCCATCATTTTCTGGGGCATACAGCATACAGTTGGGTTTTTTTTTTTGGTGTTTTTTTTTTTTTTTTTTTTCGAACACTAACTTTTATTGCCAGCTTTCATGGTTATAAGGGGGTCGTAAATGTCACAACATAATTTATTTGAGTCCCTGCCAGATTTATTACTCTTTCATTTCAAAATACAAGGTAACTTTAAAAAAAAATAGACGTAAGCTCGATTCAGCGAAATAATTCTCGTAGAAAAGTAGATAAAACGCCACGAATGGTTAAGAAATTCTTTTTTAACGATTGGTTCGTAAGGTTGGCATGAATTTCTGCAGTTAAACTAGTCTGTTGTAATTTTCAAACACGTTATTAGGTATTCGAGTAGTAAAGCATAGAGACTGTATTTCACGTAAGCTATCTTTTATCAAGAAATTCTGGATGCGTTTCTTTCTTCTCATGTGTAACAACTTCCAAGTCCCCATAGTACATGTACGTCTTGGTAATTTTACAAGAATATCTCTGAACAAGTGTAAAGACTTAAAAGAGGCTTGAAAATGTATTCCACGATAAGCGGACCAAAAATTGATGGATTTTTTTTTAAATATCATACAGTTCTATTAATTCAAACTTTCTCAATTTACTGCCAAACTTTAAACCGAAAAAAATTGTTGTAATTACTTTACTAAGATTGGTTCCAATACCATGTAAAGTTTCAAGATTTTAGGTGTTTTAAAAACAGAATTTAACTATTACATGTTTGCAGTATCAGAGAAAAACATCATGATTTACAGCAAATATTCCTTTCTCCTTACTCCCCACTTCCACACAAGTCGCAACCTTCACGTTAAAGAACTAACATGTCGGTTCTAAAAATAGCTTCCCGTTTTGCTGATAACAGTACAAAATCTTACAAATTTCAGCCGTCTGGTGAATAACGATGTCAACAGCAGACAGTCACTAGGGTCATACTTATAGTATAAAGTATCCGAGCACCTTTCACATAATGCAAATCATTAAAATCGACAAGAACAAACAATTTGAGTGACTTTCTATTCGTACCCACATACGAAATAAAGTCACAAGAAATGGAAAAGCTGATGGTCGTAATAAATTACAGAAACGAATGCAGGTTGAACACAAGCTCACAAAAGCATAATAAATCTTTATATTGCACGTAAATAACCATGTTATGGAAAAAAACAACACACGCACATACATAACATCTTTTTACCCCCAACCACAAACAACCAAAGTCTGTGATTCCAGCGGTCACAAACGAGACCACCAATAAGCTCAAGTTTGACCACACATCTTGACCACTGCAGAGTCCAGGACTGTGTCCTGAGTGTATAAACAACACCTGCTACGTTAGTGAGCAACCAATCCATGGTGACCTCTCGGCTTACAATCCATACCGGAAGTTGAGTTCAATGACCCGCTCATACTGAAGACATCGGCAACAGAGAAATTCGGTAAATCAATCTTCGCCTCCCTCTTTCCCTCCTCCTACTCCTTCTCCTTCTACTACTACTACTACTACCACTACTGCTACTACTGCTACTACTACTACTACTACTACTACTACTACTACTACTACTACTACTACTACTACTACTACTACTACTACTACTACT
>JAWDGP010007772.1:95000-100000 GCA_033675545.1 Elysia crispata | reverse complement strand
CGCTATAATGATCATGAAAAGGATGGCAATGATGATGGTGATAATGATGATAATGATAGAGATGATACGAGCCTGGTAGTTTTAAAATCTCAGCTAAGATGTTTCGCTCTAGGTCTTATACATGCTAAGTCTCGGTAACGATTATGATAAGAAGGGCAATGATGAAAGGGATGATGATGGTGATGATAATGGTGGTGGTGGTAGAAGTGGTGGTGGTGATGGTGATGATGATGATGATGATGTTTAGGATGATGAACATGTTAGGACGATGATGATTAGAATGTATAAAAAGATAAGGATGAAAAAGATGATTGGGTTGATGATGATGATGATGATGATGATGATGATGATGATGATGATGATGATGATGGTGATGATGGTGATGATGATGACTGGCAACGAATGACAAATCCAAATGTTCAAAGAAAAGCATTTTAAAGCTGTCCCAGAAGTGACAAGAATAGAAAAAGTAAGGTCTTCTACTTTCATAATTCGGGATTGGACCACTCTTACAAACAATACTTACTAAAAGATGAAAGAATTTTCGTAAACAACGAATCTCAGTATAATTATATATTCGTGTAATAATTTTGACGTGATTTATATAAAATGCTATCCTGAACATAAAACTCTGTCTCCTCCACGATGTGAAGAATCCACATCACCAAACATCCAGCGGATTTCTGTTTGCCCAGACCACAGAATTAAGTGAGCTTGGCTTAACAAAATTAAGGCGTAATAATAAAATTACAGCCAAGGCGGAGGAAGAAAAAAAAATGGTTTCCTGTGGGAGTCATGCCTGAACATGATGAACTTCCTCTTAGAGGAGAAGGACGAGGAGAAAAAGATAGAGATGGAGACAGAGAGAAGGCAGAATTATAAGAGTGATTTAAGATCAGGAAGAAATGTAGAAGAGAGAGAGAGAGAGAGAGAGAGAGAGAGAGAGAGAGAGAGAGAGAGAGAGAGAGAGAGAGAGAGAGAGAGAGAGAGAGAGAGAGAGCATGGGGAAGGATAATTCAAAAAAGTGAAATATAGTGTAAGCACTTTATGGAACAGACTGAGATTTAAATAAAAGACTTTAAGTGGTAAAAGCAAAAGATAGTGGGAAAACGAGACAGATAGACAGAGAGAGAAACAGAAGAGGAAGGAGGGAGACGGACAGACCAGAGGAAGAAGGACGAGAGAAATGAGAGACATGGAGAGAAAAGCGAAGGGAGAAAAAAAGCTGTAATTTATAATTATTACATGATGATTTTATCGAAGTGATGCAATGTGGTTTCTGTCTTGATTTGTTATTGTAAATGATTGAAAGACGCCCCAAGACAGCCTGGAATAAATGATTGATTGATTGATTGATTGATTGAGTAATTGCTGGGTGGAGGAATATACGGATGGTGGAGAGATCGATGGGTTGTTTGATCGGTTTGTTTGTGTGTGTGTGTGTGTGTGTTGTATTATTTCAGAGAAGCCACCAAGTTTTTGCGAGACATCGGAAGACACCAGCGACGTAGGCGCCCTGAGCAGTTCACCTGTAACGGCGGATTCCTCTATCGACATGGAGGAATCTGATGTAGACTTCACCACAATCTGCGCCATTCAATTCACCAGCAGTCAACTCAGGCCTTAGGAATCCTGCTCTCTCTCTCTCTCTCTCTCTCTCTCTCTCTCTCTCTCTCTCTCTCTCTCTCTCTCTCTCTCTCTCTCTCTCTCTCTCTCTCTCTCTCTCTCTCTCTCTCTCTCTCCTCTAGACCATGAAGGATCTGTAGCAATAGAAACCCACGGTCTTTTCTGTGGATACAATTCCATTCTTCGCCGTTCGAAACTGTCTAGTATTCGTGTGTAGCAAGCGGCTGTTTCTTCTATGCCGATGTTTGAGCCCCAAGTTTTACAGACCCCGCGTCGCTGAAGTATCCGGAGGATGAAGCAGTTGACAGCAGCGTCGCTGAAGTATCCGGAGGATGAAGCAGGTGACAGCAGCGTCGCTGAAGTATCCGGAGGATGAAGCAGTTGACAGCACCGTCGCTGAAGTATCCGGAGGATGAAGCAGTTGACAGCACCGTCGCTGAAGTATCCGGAGGATGAAGCAGTTGACAGCAGCGTCGCTGAAGTATCCGGAGGATGAAGCAGGTGACAGCAGCGTCGCTGAAGTATCCGGAGGATGAAGCAGGTGACAGCAGCGTCGCTGAAGTATCCGGAGGATGAAGCAGTTGACAGCAGCGTCGCTGAAGTATCCGGAGGATGAAGCAGTTGACAGCAGCGTCGCTGAAGTATCCGGAGGATGAAGCAGTTGACAGCACCGTCGCTGAAGTATCCGGAGGATGAAGCAGTTGACAGCAGCGTCGCTGAAGTATCCGGAGGATGAAGCAGTTGACAGCAGCGCCGTTGAAGTATCCGGAGGATGAAGCAGTTGACAGCAGCGTCGCTGAAGTATCCGGAGGATGAAGCAGTTGACAGCAGCGTCGCTGAAGTATCCGGAGGATGAAGCAGTTGACAGCAGCGTCGCTGAAGTATCCGGAGGATGAAGCAGTTGACAGCAGCGGCGTCTGGGGGCCTCACACTCGGGCTGGTATTGCAGGCATCGCGAGACACTGCAGGGTTGGCAGCAACCACCAGACTCACTCCCCGGGAACAACCATCCGACTGGGTTGTGACCTTGCCATCTACTTCCTGTGCCACTGCTTGTTTGGCATCATGGACGCCTTTTCCGAATATTCCGATGTATTTGTGACGTCTTACTGAGCAAGTCATATTGTTTTCCTTATTCATCTTTAGTGATCTACACATCCTTATCCTTACCTCAAACAATGACGATAATGATCATCATCTTGATAAGAGAGGTGATGGTAATATAGATAATGAGATCGGTGATGATTATGTCCATATGAGTGAAAATGCTGCTGCAGCTAGAGATAATGGTGGTATTTATGCTGCTGATACTGGTGCTGCTACTGCTGCTGCAGCTAATGATGATTATGATAGTGGTAGTGGTGGTGGTGGTGGTGATGATGATGATAATGATGCTAATGCTGATGATGATGCTGTTGTTTCTGATGATTATGATGCTGATGGTAGTTGTGGTGGAGATGATGATGATGATGATGATGATGATGATGATGATGATAATGATGATGATGATGATGATGAAGATGCTGCTGCTGATGCTGCTGCTAATAATGATGTTGATTATTGTGGTGTTGAGGAACAGATTTCAGACAATCAGAAAGCCGATAATACACATCACATCCAGGAATAATTTAATATGAGAAAAACAAAAACAAGTTCCATAACGTTTTCCTCACGTGATAAAAATGTAATAATATTAGCCAGGATAAAGAGACCCGCTGCCTTGAGAATTATTTCCCTTTTATTTGTTTCCAGACATGCATAAAACCAGGAAGTGGCCTTTGTTATTCTACAAAACTGGACGTGCTTCCAGGTTTGTTGGAGAGCATCTGTTTGTGTGAGTGTATGGACGTGTTTGCAGGTTTGTTGAAGCGCCTGTGTGTGTGTATATATATGGACGTGTTTGCAGGTTTGTTGAAGCACCTGTGTGTGTATATGGACTTGTTTGCAGATTTGTTGAAGCGCCTGTGTGTGTATATGGACGTGTTTGCAGGTTTGTTGGAGTGCGCGCGCGCGTGTGTGTGTGTGTGTGTGTATGACGAGTTGATTTATATTTTCTGTAGCTGCCAGTTATGGTAAGCTCTAAACCTCTGCTTGCAGGCAGACAAAGTTTCATGTTTACAGGCTGCTAAAAAGCTTGAGGTGTTACATATGAGTTTATTTTGATGTTTACAGTCCTGAGGCGTTAAATTGCGTTAAACATACTGGAGAAATTCAGTTTCTCTTTTAAATGTGGAGAAAAAAGATACTTTGTACAAAATTTCCCCTCCTCTCCCAAATCGTTTTCCTCAATTCAAAATAAAGAGAGAGAGAGAGAGAGAGAGAGAGAGAGAGAGAGAGAGAGAGAGAGAGAGAGAGAGAGAGAGAGAGAGAAGGAGGGGGTTAGAGACCGACAGACATACAAAAAGAAAGAGCGCGAGAGCGAGAGAGAGAGGGGGCGGGAAGGGGTTAGACACAGAGAAGGAGCAAGAGAGAGGACAGAGAGAGGCAGAGAAAAGAAAAAAAACAAAAAGAATTATATTAATATAATTATAGAACACAATTTTTTGAGGGTCTCTATTTTCACGAATCAAGATCTCTACTCGCCTTGTGTTAAGCAGATCATTCTGTGTAATAAGCCACGGGCTGTGTTTCTTATTGAAGCCGACGAGGGTTATCCTCTCTTAATCCAAACTTACAAATAGGATTAAAAACAACAACAGAAAAAATCATATATTACAGAGAACTAGCTTGCGTCAGAATAAGCTTTGAAAAAGGTATTTCTTTTTTTTTTATTTTTACGGCTGATGGATTTTCATACCGCATAAAAAACTAGTGGAAAGGTTTTGTTTCTGACGTTTCTTGAAAAATTCGTGCTGCCTTTTTAAAATATGATTTGTGTCGTTTTTTCATCTCTTCTATGAAAGTAATTTTGCATGTTTATTTTGAAAGCTGAAAGAAAATTATTAAAAGTTTGATCAACATTTTTTTTTGTAAGGTTGTTCCATGTTTTTCATAGTCCAGAACTGACATGTCTGAAGATTTTCAAGATAAGCAAAGCAGAATCTTACGATACCGATTCTGAAAAAACTCGAATTCGAAACCTTACAAGTTGTATGAGTTACTTTTGACCAATACATTAAAAAAGGTCAAATAGTTGTGTTTAAAAGTAAATTAAAAAAAAAAATTTAATTTAAAAAATAAAAATAAATGATACGAAGCATAATTATTTAGGCTTCATTATTTTTTTAGCAAGAATTTTTTTTTAAAAATTACATTGGATTGATAAGAACTATTGCTATTGCCAGTCGCGTTGAGTATAAAAAGAGGGGGTTTTGTTACAAACAAATGAGCTTGGTGGCTTGGTTGTTTCGCGCGCAAACTTTTATGTTTTCATC
>JAWDGP010007772.1:57500-82500 GCA_033675545.1 Elysia crispata | reverse complement strand
GTATCTTGATCTATGCTTATCTTAACGGATTTGTAATAACCTAAAATATTTAAAGATGATAAGATAAGATAATATTTATATACCTAATGTTGTACAATTCCTGAAACAAGGGTCTCATCTAGCATCTTGATCTGAGCTTAATACCATGAAAAACACATGTTGAGGCGGACGTATTACTAAACGTTACGGTACTCATTCTTCCACAAACCTTAGAGACACACTGTGCGGCGCTGTGAGTCGATCGATATCAAATCTGGCGGCTTGAGTCGCTCACACGCGGACACGCGGACACACGGCCACACGGCCACACGGACACACGGCCACACGGGAGCACAAAGCTTGCATTGTCTCTATGTGAGGCTCTCTCAGAACTAGCAGCGGACAGATGCAGACGCTGATGTTAAACACAAAAAAAAAAAAACAGCAAAAAAACAACAGGACTAGAATCTAGGTCTAAACTATTGTTACATTCGATGTGACAAAGTACAGTCAAAACGAACCGTCCGTCTAGTTACTAAATCACTGTGTCTTTCCTCGCAGGCTTCGACCTAAAGCCGATACATCCGGAACACAAGAATCTGGTCAGCGACTGAGACAGAGAGAACCAGGGCCAGTCGTCCGGCTAGATCTAGCGAGAGCATTTCCAGGAAGAATGAGACAGTGAGAGACAGAGCGGCAGAGAGTGAGTGAGTGAGTGAGTCCAGCGTTTGAAGCTAGAGTGGGCACTGGGTGCCTGGTGTTGGGTTGTGGGGCCCTGCCTCCTAGGCTGAATCAGTGAGTGAGTCCAGCGTTTGGAGCTAGAGTGGGCACTGGGTGCCTGGTGTTGGGTTGTGGGGCCCTGCCTCCTAGGCTGAATCAGTGAGTGAGTCCAGCGTTTGGAGCTAGAGTGGGCACTGGGTGCCTGGTGTTGGGTTGTGGGGGCCCTGCCTCCTAGGCTGAATCAGTGAGTGAGTCCAGCGTTTGAAGCTAGAGTGGGCACTGGGTGCCTGGTGTTGGGTTGTGGGGGCCTGCCTCCTAGGCTGAATCAGTGAGTGAGTCCAGCGTTTGGAGCTAGAGTGGGCACTGGGTGCCACAATTGTTGGGATTGTGGGGCCCTGCCTCCTAGGCTGAATCAGTGAGTGAGTCCAGCGTTTGGAGCTAGAGTGGGCACTGGGTGCCTGGTGTGCTGGGTTGTGGGGCTCCTGCCTCCTGTAGCTGAATCAGTGAAAGTGAATTAGTGTTATGCTGAGACTTGGGCACTGGGTGCCTGGTGTTGGGTATGGGGCCCTGCCTCCTAGGCTGAATCAGTAGTGAGTCCAGCGTTTGGAGCCCCTAGAGTGGGCACTGGGTGCTTGGTATTGGAATTGCTGGGCCCTGCCTCCCAGGGCTGAACTGGTGTGCGTGGAGTGCCAGCGTGCGGGCCAGGTGCCATCCATAGGCAGTGAATCAGTGAGTGAGTCAGCACGCGTTTTGGAGCTAGAGAGTGGGCACTGGGTGCCTGGTGTTGGGTTGTGGGGCCCTGCCTCCTAGGCTGAATCAGTGAGTGAGTCCAGCGTTTGAAGCTAGAGTGGGCACTGGGTGCCTGGTGTTGGGTTGTGGGGCCCTGCCTCCTAGGCTGAATCAGTGAGTGAGTCCAGCGTTTGGAGCTAGAGTGGGCACTGGGTGCCTGGTGTTGGGTTGTGGGGCCCTGCCTCCTAGGCTGAATCAGTGAGTGAGTCCAGCGTTTGGAGCTAGAGTGGGCACTGGGTGCCTGGTGTTGGGTTGTGGGGCCCTGCCTCCTAGGCTGAATCAGTGAGTGAGTCCAGCGTTTGAAGCTAGAGTGGGCACTGGGTGCCTGGTGTTGGGTTGTGGGGCCCTGCCTCCTAGGCTGAATCAGTGAGTGAGTCCAGCGTTTGGAGCTAGAGTGGGCACTGGGTGCCTGGTGTTGGGTTGTGGGGCCCTGCCTCCTAGGCTGAATCAGTGAGTGAGTCCAGCGTTTGGAGCTAGAGTGGGCACTGGGTGCCTGGTGTTGGGTTGTGGGGCCCTGCCTCCTAGGCTGAACCAGTGTCGATAGTTACGCGCCTTGCTCACATCTCCCAGCATAGAGGAGCTTATTCAGTGAATTATTAGCTTTCCTAACAATCGGTTACCGCACTAAAGGAAAAGAAGAAAAATACACCAAAATAAAATAATATTCAGTAGTAGTACTTTAATGTCGTCTTGCTACATTTCAATTTCAATGGAATCAGGCTATTACTTATTTTTCTCCTTTTATTACCTCCTTATAACCTTATATCTCCCTGGATAAAGGTACTACTAGGTCTTGATCAAGTATGAACAGAATCGAGTTTTCTCAAGTTCCAGGGTTGAGAAATTCTCAAAGGGAAATAGCTCCGCTAATTATTGCAGCATTATCACAGCCATAGAGTTACTCCCCTTGGCCATAACCCCGTGATATATATCGCTCGTGGAGGGTTTTAACACCTTCTGATTTCTTGTCACTGTATTTTTGTTACATAATCTAAACGTTTTTGCTAAGTTTGTTTGAACTAGGACCAAGTCTACAAATAACTTTGAATTAAAGAAAAATTATGTACTTTGATCGATTTACAGAAAAAAAAAAAAAATAGAAATACAATTTTATGAGTCTCAGAAGTTAGGGATTTTTACTATATTGTAATACCCACATAGCTTTAAGACCTAATCACCTAAAAGCTTCATAGAGTTACATAATCGTGAGATAGCTCTAGCCTTAGCTTGCCAAACTCTGGTACAGCTCAAATCAGACAGGTCCAGAGCTAGAGAATTTTGTATTGTAGGTCTTCTCTGAACTCCCCTTCTCACAATTTCTGATCAGTCCGTCTGTGTTTATCGTCTCCTTCTTCATATTACTGCGTCTACACAGTAACCGTCTACAAACGTCTCCATAAGAAACAAGGCATGCACCAACAATCATGGCCTCACGGTTGTATGCAATGTGGTTGTCAAATGTTACTGTCTTATCAAAACAAACATGCTGCTCACTAGCTGCAGCTCCAGTCTCATTGATTTGATTTTAACTGTAAATGTCTATTACTATTGCCTCGCAGATCAAGAAGATACACAGTGACTAGATTACTATCCTTACAACGATACAAACATGATACACAGTGACTAGATTACTATCCTTACAACGATACAAACATGATACACAGTGACTAGATTACTATCCTTACAACGATACAAACATGATACACAGTGACTAAACTGTGGTTGCTTTACTGAAACTAACGTGATACACAGTGATCAAACTATTGTTGCTTCACTGGTAGTAACATGATACACAGTGACTAGATTATTGTTGCTTCACTGATAGTAACATGATACACAATGACTAAACTATTATTGCTTTACTGCTACTACCTTGATACACAGTACTGAGCCTATTATTGCATCACCAATACAAATATGATACACAGTGACTAGACTCTTGATGCTTCACAGATACAGATACATCATAACTGTCTGTCAACTATAACTGCTTCAGTCATACAAAAAAGATACATTTTTCATTTCAAAAACAAGAAATGTAAAAATAAAAAGAAAACAAATTATACTGAATACTTGTTTTTAAT
Source organism: Elysia crispata (assembly GCA_033675545.1). Lineage (NCBI taxonomy): Eukaryota > Metazoa > Mollusca > Gastropoda > Plakobranchidae > Elysia > Elysia crispata. The sequence continues at coordinate 78,928 of JAWDGP010007772.1, read as the reverse complement.
TTTTGGTATTCTCTTTGAGCATCAATATAATCCTTAACAAATGAGACAAAACTGTCCTGTTTTGTTAATTTCATTTTTGTTTTCAGTTTTCGAGATAACAGTTGAAAGCAAAATTTTATTGTTTGGAAAAAAAAAAATTATTGAATGGATTCAGTACTCTTGCGCGAAACATCAGGTTTCAGTACAACAAACAATAAATGCAGAAACGTTTTCAATGTGTTCCTTTTTTCATTTAATTTCAGTTTTGAGATTTTTAAAAAAAGACATAAGAAAAGTTAAAAAAAAACAAAAAAAAACAAGCCAATGTTAAATATTTCAAAAACCTGATAAAATCTTTAAGAACTTGTGACTGCAGGTCTCACCTAATAATAGCAAAAAATTGATGGCTATGACTGCAAATCAGTACTATGTTTACATTCATTAATACAGAAAAAAAAACCAAAAACACTTTAACTCCGTTTTCTGACTGGATATTTTCATTAAGAAGTTTTAATGATTTTAATTTGAAACGCATTTTGGCGGGTGTCAGGGCTCTTGTTATGTTAGTTTGGTCGCAACCTTGCACTAAAATCAGGCTCAGAAGTACGGGATCATTCAAATACGTAACAAAAATTATTCATAATTGTTTTTTTTTTATTATTGACAAAATAACTAGGAGCCCCACAAAAGTAGAATAAAACACCGCTTTGATTTTAGCTTCATACTTGAAAATAAAGAGAAAAAAAACAATGGCAGTTTATGATGAAGCGAAAGAAATAATAAACATATCATATAACATCAATATATTGCGTTCGATAAGTAAGGCACTTTAAGTTTAACTGTCGAGCCACGGCAGGAACAACAGAGAGAAAAAGGCAAAGATATAGCAGCAAGAAATGTAAAAGCTTAAGTCTGACTCAAATACACACTAGCATTAGAAGTAATAATCATTCAATTACATGCATAATTCAAGTTAGAAATGGCTAGGAATTAAAAACAAAACAAAAAAAAGATTTCATTGCAACTGACACGGTAATGAAGAAAATGTTAAAATATGATAAAACACTTTTTCTGCAGCTGTCGGGCTCCATCATCATTGTTTCTTAATACAAACCGACTATTTCCCTCGTGGTTCAAGATCTCTCTAGAACTTGCGACAAACCCCCGTCAGGCACTAGAACTGCGGCTCTATCAGCTTCAACTAAAAACATGACTTCTCCCGTTTACCTCTGCTAAGGATCAGCTCTGTCCACCAACCTTCAACCTGACTCCGTTTCAAGCGTGATAGCAACAATTTGCTTTCACTTGAGTTTCAAACAACACCGAGATATTCATGCTATATGAAAAAGGTTCCATTTAGCCAGTATCCATTAAAAAAATATATAAAATTCATATATATATATAAGGTAATATTAAGAAGAAAATATAATACAATTAATCAACATCGTCATTTTAAAAAAAATGGCACATTTTTCTAGAATGTATTTAGCATTGGGCTTGTATATAAAAATGCAAAAGTTCGTTCCTTTTTAATTTCAAAATAGGTAACGTGTTGGCAAAACTCTCATCGACGAAATAGTTTCTTGGAGAGTAGAGTTTTGGTTATGGCATCACCAAAAAGTACAGGAGAAGAACAAGCAAGGCATGTCGTGTAAATTTTACACATTTTTCAATGAGAAGAATTCCCAAAAGCGAATAAAAATATTTGACGTTTGTAAAAACTGATTAATGAGTCGAACAACCGACAAAACAGAATCAAGAAAAAAAAATTCATCACTTCTAGACTAGGTCTAATTGAGTTTTTGTCATCTCATGTCTTTCCATAGCATCAGTGAGCTAACAAGCCCCCTTCAAAGTTACTGTAATAAAAAAAAAAGAAAAGAAATAATATGCTAGGTATACTGAGGATCATGTTCAACGATTAGGTTGAGCTTAAACCCAGCACAGCTTGTTTGTGATTCAGTTCGGAATACTGGAGGGAAAAAAATATTATCATTCAGCAAAAAAATGGGTAATTATTGACAATAACTGGTATTATGTAGATTACAGCTAGTAATCTTTTATCATTATGGTAGTCAAAATAAAAAAAAAATAACATTATTATGTAGCATCATTGTCAACAACAACATCACCAATTACAGCAAGTGTCATAGTGCTGTAAACAGCCAATTTTTTTTTTTTTTTTTGTATTCAGACAAAATCACTAAAATGGCTATAACACAAGGGTTAGCCAAAATAGCCCAATTTTAAACTGGTACTTTTTCTTTTTTTTTTTCTTTCACAGATGAAAGTATCTATGATTCTGAACCCAACCTGAACAATTTCTCATTGTGAGCTTTAGCTTAGGGTGACTGATATAATTCTGCAATAATAGAAGAAGAACATGTAAGTGAAATCCCTTCATTGTTTTAGTTCTCCTCCTAAAACATAAGGGGAAAGACTTAAGGTTTGCTAAACGTCAACGATGTAGTAATGACCTCAAACTTTTCGATACATTTAAGAATAAGAAATAGTTCCACTTATGTGTTTTATACTTATCACTGCCTAGTAAGGTGGTAGTGCTGCATAGGCTGAGCTACAAGGATTTCATTTTACTACACAAACTAATCAGAATCCAATATGATAAATGGTATATATGTAAATATATATATGAATTATATGAATATTCATTATCAGATATTGTGATTACAGGAATAAAAGCTACAAGGACTCAAATTAAGTCCCAGTTAAAACCAAAGGCAATATGATTTTACATATGATGTCATACAAAATGTTGGCTCTACAACAGGTAATTTACCACCCACATCAGGAACGGTTTTATTAATTTGAAATGACGCGAGCCCCATAGAACATAAATACATCACTGTCTCTAGCCCGCTCTATCCATATTCCAACATGCAGTGGTCTTGGATGTTGGGCATTAACACACAGGGAACAACGTTTTGAAGATGAAGATATACACAGTCATGTAAGTTTTGAAATGACAAAGAGCTCAAGATACACACATTGACACACTCCAGAGCACCATAGGGCCGGGAGGTACACATTGGACATTCAGATAGATCAGGAGAAATCCAACAAGTTTTGAGAAACAACAAGGGAAGAAAGGCACCACAAATTGGACAGAAAGTTACTGGTCGGACGATACAGATAGGAAAGTTGAAGGTTATAATGTCCAGTGCTTGGCCTTCCTGTTGAAAATAATGCTTTTTGAATCATGAAGATGCTAGAAATATAAAAAAAATTATTTATGTGAAATTCTACCCCATAAGTTTGAAAACTTCACATAGTTCTTTTCTAGCAAAAGCCACTACATGTATGAGGGCAAATCCAGACAAACTTTATAAGAAACATAGGTACATTAAGAAAAAATAAAAAAAAACTGCTAGTCTCTCAGTGGCAGGGCAGAGGGTCCTATCACAACTATAAATTTTCAATGAAATTCCCTAAAAGACAAGCACAATTTCATCCCTTTTCGATGAACCTTCTTAGAAGCTGCAGAGCTTTACAATACTGACAGCTATGTTGTCAGTCCTGAACCATTCCTTGTTGGCATCCATGAGGATATTTCAAGAAATGGGAACACTAGTTTTCCAAATGTTTATGGATATCAATTCATGCAACACTGCTTACAATTATCAGCAGAGAAAGACATAAAAACTTAATATAAGAAAGCAATCTTACAACACCCCACTACAATATTTTCACCCCTAGCTGCAGTAATGACATCAACAACAAAAGAGATACTACATTTTGTCTCAACTTCTCTACAAATTTACACAGAACCGTGCTATTTTAGATAGCGACTGATTGGTTGGAGAAACAAACAGTACTACAACTCAACACTATTATCAGCAATATCATTCTCATGGGATAAACTGGGAGGGTGAAATAAAGAAAAAAAAAATGTAAGAGCAGAATTTACTGCACCGACATTAACGTCAGAATAAAACAGTGTCCTACCTAAGTGTATGCGGAAATGTACACTTCAAAACATAGATTCTCAAAAAAAAACAAAAAACACTATAGTAGCTATCAAAATAATTGGAATAAGATTTTGCTATCACGTAAACTGTAATGCCTTCAAGAATCCTAGTATGGGAAAAAATTACTAGAAAAAATTCGATCTCTTTATCTTCCATGTAAAAAGTTAAAAAATGTTGGTAACACAATATATATATATATATATAATATATATTAAAAGTTAGTGGCAATAATAACATTACTAAAGTAGTGAAATTTCAAATTCTACAAACTACTTTTTGGAAATCGGAGTTATGAGAACTAAAACGAATTGTCAGAAATTTCAACTCTGTACCATTTGCCATAGCTTTTGCCTTAGGCCACTGTTACCCTGTTCAGATATGTGGAGTTGATCGGCTTAAGTACCTTAATTTGTGTGTATGTATCTATAGATCTATTTATAATGAATTAGTTGTCAATTTTCTTGGTACTAGACCATTCAAACCATTCAGCTCATTAAGAGATACATAATTATATGGAAAACAATTTCTATAGAAGAAGGAGTTACTTTGACAATAAACAGTACTGGAAGGAATGTATCTACATTACAGCCCAGTCGACTGGTCTATGGCAATAAGGAAGATGAACAGCTGTCTGCTTCAAGCTGAGAGACTGAGTGATAGAGAGAGAGAGAGAAAGAGAGAGAGAGAGAGAGAGAGAGAGAGAGAGAGAGAGAGAGAGAGAGAGAGAGAGAGAGAGAGAGAGAGAGAGAGAGAGAGAGAGACAAAGAGAGAAAGAAAGAGATAAATCAGTAGAACAAAGAAAAAAGATGAACAAACAGCATACTTTATGACAGGCCAAATGACAAAGTCATTGCATTATTGATTACTTAAAAGAGAGTTTCTCCCCTCAACTTACTTCGATAAAATCCAGAAGTTGAGTACAAAGAAACATTTTGGGAATCTAAATATCACTCAGAAGTAAAAATGCCAGCTTTGAATAAAAAATGGATGAAAATAAAAATACAAAAACACACAACATTCTATGGTAGATAATTATGTTAAAATTGGTTTTTGTTTGCTGCCAAGTATTATAGAAAGTTCCTTAAAATCATGTTTAAAAAAAACAAACAATTTTTTTTCTTTCAAGACGAGTTATTAAAAAAAATCAATGGATCAATATCAATATTCACTTCACCAACACTTTCAAACAAATTTTCTCAAGACTTAAAAAAAAAAAGGAAAACAAGAGTTAGTTTAATGCGTGAAGTGTAACAAACATCCTGGTGACAAATTCAAGTATCATTTTTATAAATATAACAAAATTGTCTGATTTGGCGTCTTTTTAAACATACACACAATAAGCATTTTTTTTAACATGTTAAGGATAACAATGGATAAATGTCAAAATTAAATGTAGGAAAAAATTATCCTCAAAAGTTTATAAACTCTTATTTAATTTACTATTTCAAAACAGCTAAAATTTTAAAAAAATTTTCAAACGATTCTGGTGGCAGCTCTTGCAGTTTTAGCCCCTAAAAAGCTGAAAAAAAAATTATAGATCTAAATATCAATATCTTTAAATGTGGCATAAGTGACGTGAGGTCCATTTGGACAGGGTTCAAGACATCATCTAGAATTGATAAAAAAAAAACTCTCAAACCTTGGATCATATGAGAACAGCTCTGCCCTACAATGTTAGGCTGACATATTTGCGTCTTCATTCCAATGGAGGTTTTGAATTTCAAAAAACTTTTTTGCTACGCTTCTGGTGAGGGTATATCAAGCTAAAGAGTGTTCTATTGTTTTTGCCGATGTGTCTTCAACTTAAGTCACAATTTTTATCTCATGCCAATGGCATACCAGCATACATAATATGCATGGGTGGATAAAGGATCAAAGCAATGTACATATATATATAAATGTGGATTTCTGGGAAGAACTCAGATTCTTCAGTTAAGAATTATATGGCAGGAGTGGTAAAAGTGTATCTCTTTTCAGAAAATTTTAAGATGGAAAAAAAAATAAGAGTATGTATTGTATGAGAGTACAGCTGGTTCAATTAAGCCACTCGTTAGCAGCAACAAAAAAAAATTGTAGATTTCTAATGAAAACTTACTTTAATAACACTAATGCTCGTTACCAAAACTTTCAACCTTCAACCATCACTAGTAATTTGGCCCTTTAAACACCATTAGAATATTCTACTTAAATCTAAATAACTTTAAACTGAACTATCTCTAGGCTCAGAGAGGCTATCGGTGTTGTTGTTTTTTTTACAGGAACTTTTTAATTCCAGGACAGCTTCTCACATTAGAATTCCTTGTGTTTCTTCATTCATAAATGTTCTGGATTTACACTTTGTTTCAATAAATCAATTCTTTGGATGAATAGACGTAACTATCTGGAGCAACATCTTCTTGGAAGAAAAGTTCTATTGAAAAGGAAACAAAACATTAAGGTTTCAACTTTTATCATTGTTTTAAGTTTGTTCTTTTTGGTAAAATATTACTGATAGGTAAAACTTATAGATGCCTGTAAAGAACATTTTTTCAAGGCAAGTTCTGGATCAATTTAAAGAGAAGAAAAAAGAAAATTCTACGCCAACTCTTGCCCTTATTGTTTTACACACATTTCAAAATTGGCAGAATTGGTAACTCCATAAAAGGGAATAGTTATCTCCCTTTCTACTCCACATCGATGTATCCGCCAATATTGACGATGAAGACAATGATTCCAGTCCCGACCAGCAGCCCAATGAAGTGTAGCACAGCAACAGTTAAGGCTTCAGGACTTTTGTCCGCCAGTAGCAGATCCAGATGGGCCCTCATGTCAGGCAGCTTTAGAGGAAGAGAAAGGGTAGGGGTCAAAAGATGATGGTTGGTTATCATGATGACGAGGAGATATAAAAGGTAGAATTTGGGAGACAGAGCTGAGAAAAGTTAAAGAATATCAATGATCAGAATCTTTTGAACAGTAGTTCATTGGGATATACATATATATATATATATATATATATATATATATATATATATACATTATAGATAGATAGACAGTGAGCAAGACAGAGAGAGAGAGAGAGAGAGAGAGAGAGAGAGAGAGAGAGAGAGAGAGAGAGAGAGAGAGGTAGGCAGACAGACAGAGACAGACAGAGAGAGTTGGAGACAGAGAGAGACAGACAGACAGATGGACAGAGAGACAGAGAGAGAAAGAGAGAGAGAGAGAGAGAGAGAGAGAGAGAGAGAGAGAGAGAGAGAGAGAGAGAGAGAGAGAGAGAGAGAGAGAGAGAGAGAGAGAGCGTGAGAGAGAGAGAGAGAGAGAGAGAGAGAGAGAGAGAGAGAGAGAGAGAGAGAGAGAGAGAGAGAGAGAGAGAGAGAGAGAGAGAGAGAGAGAGAGAGAGAGAGAGAGAGAGAGAGAGAGAGAGAGAGAGAGAGAGAGAGAGAGAGAGAGAGAGAGAGAGAGAGAGAGAGAGAGAGAGAGCGTGAGAGAAGAGAGAAAAAAAAGAAGCCACTATTTATTTTCCTTAAAAATGAAAAAAATAGCAGGAGTCAACTTCATCCACATAAACACAAGACTTTCACATTTCAAAGAAAAAAAAATTTTTTAGATCCATCTTTTCATCATCAAGGTTGTCTTCTTTGCAAAAAAAGCTGATCAAAAACTTTCCGAGATTCTGAAGAAAGGCTTCCTATTGTTTCTTTCCTAGGCTAACTCATTAAATCATCAAACTGCAGGTACAAATGAATAACTTTCCCAGGATTAAACATAGAAAATCTGCATCTTTCATTTATTCCCTCCGTCCCCTTCTTCCACTTTTATTGCTCTTCCCAAGCACGGTGCGAAAATGATTCATTTCCACTGGTATTAACTCTTTCTTCCATCTTACCCACCCCTTTAATTGTTGTCAACCAATGAAGTAGAGAGTTAAAAACCAGTTTTGCACAATTTTCTCAGGAAAGAACATATGAATGAATAGCTAACTCAGTGAATATAGCCAACACCCTTTCTGGCAATGATTCACATGGGTTTCAACTCACCATAGAACTCTTAAATAAATAAATGATCCATTTTTAGTTCATCGAAAGTCATAGTAGCCAACACTTCCCTTCCGCTCTCCCTAGCCCTACGCAAGTAAGAAGTGCTTTACACATTCCAGATGTGGAACTTACCATGTCTACTAGAGGGATGTAGAGGAACAGACCACCGGCCATCGCGAAGATCCACAGATTGGCAGCATGGATGTTAGATCCAATCAGAATGCCAATAATGAGACCAACATAGATGGAGCATGCCGAGAGAAAGTTGATCAAAATTGCCTTCTTGATGTTTATTCCAGAATGAAGCAGGATCGCTATGTCAGCTGTATGGGGAGTAAGGGAAGAAACAGCAGTGATGAAGCAGATCATGTGAGAGGGAGTCATCAAACCGATTGATCAACAGTGATTTTTACACTTGGCTTAGTGTTAAGGGGTGTCGATAAAATACCATCGAGGGCCTTACATCTTTGATCTTTGATAAATTTACAAATATAGATTTACACCCATCAAATGTCTTAACAGACTTTGTTTCAAAACTTAGACTGTAGATCTTTACAAAGCAGAAGGAAACGCCAATGCCTCCAGAATCACAATTGCACATAATCTAGACCATGACTCTTTACATTTTACACAGGCTATAATCTATTACCCAAGGCACTTTAAATACCAATCATTGTGATTAATCCACGAGGCTTCATTTCAATTCTAATGCCCCAAAACAATTGGAGAATCTCCAACATCAAAATAAACCAAACTTTATAAATTTGTCAGGCACACCAATCTTTACAGACTCCCTACTCATCAATCATCGGTCACTCAATCTTTCCTAAATCTTTACAGCCTCCACCTCATCAATCATATTTGTTAGGACACACCAATCTTTACAGTCCCCCCCTCATCAATCATCAGTCACTCAATCCTTCCTAAATCTTTACAGCCTCCACCTCATCAATCATCAGTCATACCTGTTAGAAACACCAATCTTTACAGTTCCCACCTCATCAATCAATCAATCTTTCCTAAATCTTTACAGCATCCACCTCATAAATCATATCCGTTAGACACATTAATCTTTACAGTCCCCACATCATCAATCATCAGTCAATCAATCTTTCCTAAATCTTTACATCATCCACCTCATCCATCATATCCGTTAGACACATTAATCTTTACAGTCCCCACATCATCAATCATCAGTCAATCAATCTTTCCTAAATCTTTACATCATCCACCTCATCAATCATATCCGTTAGACACATTAATCTTTACAGTCCCCACATCATCAATCATCAGTCAATCAATCTTTTTCACACCATCACAGATTCAACCAGTGAATGCCCCAAGTCTCACCAAGCTCGTGGGGCAGTTCCTCACACACAATGGCCAGCGAAACGCTGATGCCAACAGAAAGGTCATCGGTGAAAGCAGCGCCTATGGAAAGTCCATCCACAAAGTTGTGCAAGATGTCGCCACCCATGACCATCCAGGCCAAGGTCAGACGGTCCTCCTCGCTCTGACCGGATATTATGTGTGAGTGGCCGTGACCCCTGCCGTTATGACTTGTGGCGGCAGGGGCATCACCGCTGCCATCCGCATGCTTGTTATAGCGACCCTCAGTCATGGTGAACATATTCTCGTCATCACCAGCAGGTGCATTAGCCTGCTTCTTTTTCTGAGTGAGTTTCAATGTGCAGATAAAGAAATAATCAAAAAAAAAAAAAAATGGAAAATCTAATTAACAAATCATGACAATAGAATTGCTTATCATAATTTTAGTAAGCCAATTCACTCTACGAATCTTAAACCGCACAGAGAGAGATAGAGAGGGAGAGAGACAGACAGAGAGAGAGAGAGAGACAGAGAGAGACAGAGAGAGAGACAGAGAGAGAGCAAGAGAGAGACAGAAAGAGAGAGAGAGACAGAGAGAGACAGAGAGAGAGAGAGAGAGAGAGAGAGAGAGAGAGAGAGAGAGAGAGAGAGAGAGAGAGAGAGAGAGAGAGAGAGAGAGAGAGAGAGGAAACAATTTCATAATGATGAAGAACAGCCAAAATGCCAATGGATTATCATGCTGATAATAATGATGAGGTGATAATATTAATGATGAAGGTGATGATGAAGATTATGATGATAATATTAATGATGATAATGATAATAATGATGACATTGATAAAATTATTGATGATGACGGTGATGAAGATGATGATGATGGTGGTGATGATGATAATGATAATGGTGATGGTAATGATAATATTAATTATGATAATGATGATGACAATAATGATGCTAATGATGATGATGATGATGATGATGATGATGATGATGATGATAATTTAACGAAGATTACACACACAGTAAAGAAAGAGAAACACTTTTGCTCTTCAGCTTGGATCTGTTTAAAAACTCTGGCCGGTATTTTGCGAGATTTGTAACATGCAGATGGAATTACATACCAAAGAAGACAAACTCAAGCAAACAACACAAGAGTGTCTTGACAGAAATGCCTTTACCTTTCGGCTGATCAGGAAGGTTTTCAACAGTCTCTCAGAACTGAAGAAGGTGAAAATAGACAATATGGCCAGCGTTGCTTTCCATACATACGCATCCCCGAGTTCTTCCTCCACTGACATAAGATCGAATGCCTGCAGGACATAATGCAAGACGGATGAAATTTTATTTGTTTTTTTTTGTTTTTTGTTTCAAAGAGCTTTATATTGTTTTCTTATATGTCTCTCTTTTATTATGTAAAAAAGCTGCTCCTCTGTGAAAAAAAAAATATCATAGGTCAAAGTTGCTGGTACTACTTTCTACAATCTTGTTATTTTTTTTATTTATTTATGGGTTTGGTTTTGGCCATAAAACTGTTTTCACTGATTTCAGTAATTTTTCATATTTTTTTTTTTTGTACTTTTACATAATTTTGCTTCCTACGCCTTTATTAAGAATAGTAGTCTATATCTGGTGGATCCCTTTGCCCATAAAACTGCTGTCATTTCTTCCCTAAAGCTCTGTCATTTATCAATTTAAAAAAAAGGGTCTGTCATTGCATATATATGTACATCTGTCACTTCCTCTATAAGTAGCAACTCTTTCATCCTGGCATTTCTTCAATAAAAGTCCGTCGTTTAATTTCATATCCGTCTGTCATTTCTTCAATAAAAGTCAGTCGTTTAATTTCATATCCGTCTGTCATTTCTTCAATAAAAGTCAGTCGTCTAATTTCATATCCGTCTGTCATTTCTTCAATAAAAGTCAGTGGTATAATTTCATATCTGTCTGTCATTTCTTCAATAAAAGTCAGTCGTTTAATTTCATATCCGTCTGTCATTTCTTCAATAAAGGTCAGTCGTCTAATTTCATATATGTCTGTCATTTCTTCAATAAAAGTCAGTCGTTTAATTTCATATCCGTCTGTCATTTCTTCAATAAAAGTCAGTGGTATAATTTCATATCCGTCTGTCATTTCTTCAATAAAAGTCAGTGGTATAATTTCATATCCGTCTGTCATTTCTTTACTAAACCATGTCGCTCCTGTTACATAGTTTTCACGTTTGTCTCCAACAACTGCCAATCCCTCTGGAGGATTATGCAATTCCTTTCATCGTAGACATCCATGCCAATCTATGTTTCTTAGTAAAAGTCTGCCAACATACCATGACAGTTTGTCTATGGATCTCATACAGCTTGATGAACAGAAAACTTCCTAGCAGTGTGACTGCTTGTCTTCTAAATACCTGGTTGCTATTGGGCTATGACCCATTGATTCACTTCACTGTGCAGATCTAACAAGGATTCCTTCATTTAATCACCCAAAGGATGGAGGCAGATTGTGCAGCTTGAGGGGAAGCAGATTGTTCAGTCAGTCAGTACAACCAAATTCTTAGCGTTATCTAAAATGCTGAATCCCTTACAAAATGCTCTGAGAATGTGAACGCTATAATATCATTACCAGACGTGGCTGTTCTTCTTTTGTCTTAATCCATGCTGGTTTTTAGCTTGAAATGCTAGAAATCTAGGAAAGTGAAGTCACGTGACGAGTAGATCCCGGGTTTTATTGTTTGATACAATTCATCGTGCCCGTGAGATCAAGCTATGCTTCATATGTCGCAAAACGTCTTATCACTTGCATCTAACAGACTACAGTGGAGGGCAAAGGTGAGCACCACCAGTGTGAGCCCGTCCACAACTCACTTCCGGTATGAGGACCAGCAGGCCTGTGGTGGCCAGACTTCCGGCGCCCATGGAGACCAGGAACTGCAGCAGACGTCTGAAGATCCGGCTCTCCATGCACGGCCCCAAGAACGCCCCGATGTTGGAGATAAAGACGGCCACCAGCGAGCAGAAGCCGAGGCCGTAGAGCCAACCTGTTAGGTGGGGGAGGAGAGGAGAGGGGCGAGTGAAGTTATAGAGTGTTTGTGGAAAAAAAAAAAAGGGGGGGGGGGGGTGGATTATCGGAGAAAAGAGAGGGGTAAGTGAAATATAAAGGATGTATGTGTATGTGAGGTTAAAGGGGGGGGCGCGGGGCGGCGAGGTAAAAGAAGGAAGTATAACTAGTACATTATCAATTGAGTTATCATTCTGTGAACATGTGTGGTCCATTCCAGTCAATTTGGAAACTCTTGAGTTGACGAGGTTTTGAAAAAAAAGATGATAACCACGCAACAGTGAAGCAAAAGAGTGCAGTGAGAGAGAGAGAGAGAGAGAGAGAGAGAGAGAGAGAGAGAGAGAGAGAGAGAGAGAGAGAGAGAGAGAGAGAGAGAGAGAGAGAGAGAGAGAGAGAGAGAGAGAGGGGGGGGGGCAGAAGTTGAGACAAAAGGCTTCAGAAGGAGACTTCAAGAGCCCGACGGTTTCTATTGTTCCCGTCAAGCAGTCGCACAGATTTAAGATACAAGACGCGAAATCCTGGGTAATACGCAAGACAGATCTGCATTAATAACATCTTTTCTCCTATTAGATCTCGATGGCTTAGGTTTACAGTATCATTATTAATAACATCTTTTCTCCTATTAGATCTCGATGGCTTAGGTTTACAGTATCAGTATTTTTAAAATCTTTTCTCCTATTAGATCTCGATGGCTTAGGTTTACAGTATCATTATTAATAACATCTTTTCTCCTATTAGATCTGATGGCTTAGGTTTACAGTATCATTATTAATAACATCTTTTCTCTATTAGACTTCAATGGCTTAGGTTTACAGTATCATTATTAATAACATCTTTTCTCCTATTAGACCTCGATGGCTTAGGTTTACAGTATCATTATTAATAACATCTTTTCTCTATTAGATCTCGATGGCTTAGGTTTACAGTATCAGTATTAATAACATCTTTTCTCCTATTAGATCTCGATGGCTTAGGTTTACAGTATCATTATTAATAACATCTTTTCTCCTATTAGATCTGATGGCTTAGGTTTACAGTATCATTATTAATAACATCTTTTCTCCTATTAGATCTAAATGGCTTAGGTTTACGGTATCATTATTAATAACATCTTTTCTCCTATTAGATCTGATGGCTTAGGTTTACAGTATCATTATTAATAAAATCTTTTCTCCTATTAGATCTAATGGCTTAGGTTTACAGTATCATTATTAATAACATCTTTTCTCCTATTGGATCTGATGGCTTAGGTTTACAGTATCATTATTAATAAAATCTTTTCTCCTATTAGATCTCGATGGCTTAGGTTTACAGTATCATTATTAATAAAATCTTTTCTCCTATTAGATCTCGATGGCTTAGGTTTACAGTATCATTATTAATAACATCTTTTCTCCTATTAGATCTAATGGCTTAGGTTTACAGTATCATTATTAATAACATCTTTTCTCCTATTAGATCTGATGGCTTAGGTTTACAGTATCATTATTAATAACATCTTTTCTCCTATTAGATCTCGATGGCTTAGGTTTACAGTATCATTATTAATAACATCTTTTCTCCTATTAGATCTCGATGGCTTAGGTTTACAGTATCATTATTAATAACATCTTTTCTCCTATTAGATCTGATGGCTTAGGTTTACAGTATCATTATTAATAACATCTTTTCTCCTATTAGATCTCGATGGCTTAGGTTTACAGTATCATTATTAATAACATCTTTTCTCCTATTAGATCTCGATGGCTTCGGTTTACAGTATCATTATTAATAACATCTTTTCTCCTATTAGATCTGATGGCTTAGGTTTACAGTATCATTATTAATAACATCTTTTCTCCTATTAGATCTCGATGGCTTAGGTTTACAGTATCATTATTAATAACATCTTTTCTCCTATTAGATCTGATGGCTTAGGTTTACAGTATCATTATTAATAACATCTTTTCTCCTATTAGATCTGATGGCTTAGGTTTACAGTATCATTATTAATAACATCTTTTCTCCTATTAGATCTCGATGGCTTAGGTTTACAGTATCATTATTATTGTGGAAATAGATAGAGAGAAGCCAAAACAAACAAGCAAACAAAAACAAACAAACAAACAAACAAAAAAAAAGAACGTTGGTTATCTGACTCTCCTCCTAAACATTAATTAATAAATTTAACATTACTGCAACATGCGAGAAGAGATATTCTACCATTATGAGTTATTTTAAGTCATGCTCTTCAAAGATCTTGTATTGCTCTTGCGCTTTGATTGGCTTTATACCGTGGAGCCTTCAATACGACGATGCGCCATCAAGAACCTAGGTATCCTTGCAGCTCTTTGGTTCCTAAGGCCAGCCTCACATGGAAATGATCCTTTCAGGTGTCATGCGTCACTCTTTACGTGACACGATAGAGGCCTCATTTTTGTCTGATCACAGGTTCATCATTCTCTCACGCCCACCCAGGTTAAGAACGTGGATTCTTCCGATCATGAGATATTGTTGAAAATCGTTTTAGATGAAACAAAAAAAAAAAAAAAGGGGGGGGGGGGGGAGGGAGTGACACAACACGGACCAAAAAGAATCAGCATGCACAATCTTCCCGTCACGTCACCACACGTTACGGCGTGACGCAACTTCTCATTTGACGGGTGCCGTTAAAATTACACTAACCACTTTTATTTACACGCGTGACCCGTGTTGAGTGACGCTCTATGTGAGGCTGGCCTTAGGGTCAAGTCTTGGGAGACTCGGAGAAGTGAAAAGCAGATTTCTGCTGCACTATTTGTGGCGTGAGTCCTCCTTGTACCCTGCCCAGCCGGGCGAAGACTTGCCCATTCTTCACCACGCAATGAAGGACGTCATCTCCACCCATTCCAAACAGCTGAATGGGGACCTTTATCATAGAAGCTCTTTTTCCAAAGAGTCGTTTATTAGGGGATTCTTTGTACATTATATTAAATCCTATAAAGCTTTGAATATGACATTAAAAAGAAAAGGAAGAGAGATGTCTACACATTTGACATTAAAAAGAAAAGAAAGAGAGATTACACATATGACATTAAAAAGAAAAGAAAGAGAGATATCTACACATGACATTAAAAAGAAAAGAAAGAGAGATATCTACACAGTTGGCATCAGCTAGCTCTTCTTACCTCCCCCCCCCCCTCCCACACCCTTTCCTTCAGGGGCAGCTGAGAGAAATTAAGAAACAACAATTAGGCTGCAGCTAGCTATGGTTCGAGTCCACGATAGGATCATGGATGGCCTAGGTCGCGGTTTGCAATGACTGATCCGCACGCGACACTCCAACCAACACATCAGTAAACAAGTAGAACACAGCCAGATAAAGAGATAAGTCTGAGAATCGAGACAAAGTGGAGTTACTCTGCGTAACCTGTCACAGTTACACACACACACAGTGACACACACTCTGTGAGCTCCGACCAAAAAAAAAAAGGTGCGATAGTGTAGAGTAGTGCCAGCAGTAAGGCTTAATTCGAGAGAACTTACTCTGTGTGATAGTCGGCCGATGCTTTCCCGACTTGTGCTTATCCACGTCCTTGACCTTCTCTTTGCACGTGGGATCTGTGAGCGTGTTGATGGCCACGGGCAGCGCGCCGAAGAGTCCGGTCCTGTGTAGCTTGGCGTCATCCCCGCTGAACACTTTGAAGATGGATTCAGTGTTGGGGCACGTCTGGACAACACACGTTCACAAACACGGAGACCAAAATGGAGCGGGGGAAAGAGGCAGAAAGAAAGATGTGTCGGTTACGAAAATAATGAACAACAAGATAAAAATGTTGGAAAATTGTCAAACTCAAATTGTTAGTAAAATTAATGAGAGAAGAGAACGTGGGAAGAGGGGAAAAAATAGAAGGAACGGTAACTCAATGAGTGAATTTATGGAAACGCTGCAGGTAACGTAAGTGAAGGAAGAGCAGAGAAAAAAGGAATGGTAAATAGAGGGGTGAGGACGAAAAAGGAAAGAGTAACAAGAGGGGTGAGGACGAAAAAAATAGTGTGTGAGAGGGCAAAAAGGGGGGGGGGGAGGGAATAAAATGTGATGAGGTGTGAAAAAAGGTTCAAATGTAAGAAGAGGACAAGCTAAAGAGGGAAAAAAAAAGAGTGGGACAAAGGGAGAGGGGAGGAGAGGATAGGAGAGGGGGGGGGAGAGAGAGAGAGAGAGAGAGAGAGAGAGAGAGAGAGAGAGAGAGAGAGAGAGAGAGAGAGAGAGAAAGAAAGAAGAGAAGACCAGATAATGAATATCATGCGCATGTAAAAGTAAGGAAATGAGTGAACGAGGTAACCGGAAGTACAAGTAAGATATTTTAATAAAACGAACATTAATCATCTTAGCCACCTCGCTCGAAATCAAGCGGTGCTGGTTCAATCTTTCCCTCCCTTCGAGTTTGGCTTTAAACATGACTGAATTTGAAGCTGTTTGCGCCTCAAGGCCATCAGCCGGGAAACCAAGAAAGAAAAGTTTGTAGGCTTCACGCATGGCTGTCACATGTCACAGGCACCCACGCCAAACGGCATCACTATGTTGTGTAATACAAGTACATCCTCTAGCATTGGCTGATGGTGTGTTCTAAGGCTCGTAAAGATAACATTAGGCAAGTCTAGCACTAGTGTATCATTTACACTGATCGCTTGGCTCGTCTGCTACAGTTATACCAGCTCATTAAAGAACAAGAGTGACTTCGCGTTTATCTCCAGTTGATTGTGCGGGCAGATTTAGTCCTCGAGCAGTTCTTCCCCTTGTTTGCAGCTAGATCTAGAGTCCCGCGCGGTGGATTATGTTTGCCTACGCCATCACCCCTCCTGTCTCCGTGGCGCTCCTTGTACAGTTTGCTTACTATACTGTTGCTTTCGTTTTATTCTATGTGCGTTGTTGTTGTTGTTGTTGTTGTTGTTGTTGTTGTTACTGTCTCTACTTTCTTTTCCGGACTTGTTGGCATACGTAGTATCCGAAAAAAACCGAGTATCTCGAACGAGTGAATTCCTTTGTCATAATCTTCGAAGTGACATGTTGATGAATTATAGAACTGAATCCTGATGGTTGTTTGACTCCAACGCTGCATAGTTCAGTGTTTTCTTCACGTCACTTGTTGCTGTTGTTGTTGTTGTTGTAGCTGTTGTTGTTTCTGTCGTTGTTGTTGTTGCTGTTCCTGTTCTTGTTGTTCTTGTTTCTGTCGTTGTTGTTGTGAGTGACGACTACAATGGACACCGTTTGATAGATACGATGTTGCTGCTGCTGGTGTTGCTGTAGTTGTCGCTGCTGTGACTATTGCTGATTTTACTGTTCATCTTCCAGGTCAAAAGAGAATGGTTGCTGTTTGAGTCTTCTCTGAGCGTTTTGAGGCCATCAACTTGTTTGTTTGTCGGTTATCTTTCCTCTTTAAGTCTTTTTCTCGTTATCTATAGGCATGCTTGAATTTCTGCTTCATTATTTCATTCATTCTTATCTACCTCTTCCTTCTCTCTCTCTCTCTCTCTCTCTCTCTCTCTCTCTCTCTCTCTCTCTCTCTCTCTCTCTCTCTCTCTCTCTCTCTCTCTCTCTCTCTCTCTTCCCTCTTTTTTTAACGATTTTTTCTATTCCCTCATATGTATATATATATATATATATATAATATATGTATATATATATATATAATATATGTATATACATATATCCCTTTTCTTTCTCTCTCTCTCTTTCCCTCTCTCCCTCTCTCTTTCTCTCTCTTTCCTTCTCTCTCTCTCTCTCTCTCTCTCCCTCTCCTTTTCTCTCAGTATCTCCACCCTCTCTGCTATAGATCACTATCGCTCTACCTGAAGTAGCGCGTCTCACTCACACCTGCTGCAGACTACACAAGCAATTTTTTTTTTAAACTGCACATCTCTGCCCTCTGCTCACCGCAGCCAGCGTGACGGAATCAGCTGCAAACACTGCAGTATAGACAGAGCCGGCCTAACATTCACATATCACGCCGGTGTGCCAAAAGCATTTCTAGGTCATAAACCATTTGATATGGATAGGCAATGTCGTCGTGACCCAGTGACAGTACCTGCACCATCCCAATCTCACCTGCACACAAGGACAAAGATTAGAAGGAAGCAGTCCTTGTAAGAGGTGAAAAGATACCCGACAAATTATAGATCCAAACAGCCGGCGCTCGACAGTTATCGCCCATGCCAGTCTAACTCCAGATAGGGATTGGAACCTGCTCAAACACGCAGTAGGCAAGAGGCTCAGCGCTTTGTCCAGATTGTCGAAAATAAATATTACTTTCCTGCGTTGCCCCCACTCGGGTCAGAATGCCCTGACCCCAATATTCTACAGCTAAGCTTGATCAATAGGTACACTGCTGCTTAGGCCTAGCTTTGACACGAAACACCAGGGATTTTTGTTGTTGTTCTCCCCTGGAAAAAAACCTTTGACCAACAAAAATCAATCTTTGCCCTTCAGGGATGCACCCCACCCCCTCTTTCCTCTACAACCCCTCCCCAATCACAAAGACCCTCCCGAAAGCTTTAGGTAGGAAGTTTGCACGAGACTTCATTGTATTATTACATGAAGTGAGAGTATCGAACGATCCAAGGATCACCATGGATCAAAGCAGCCCAAAGTGTTTGCCATCTCTTAACTGTATTCATGAGTGGATGTGTATTTCTGTGTGTAAAGAATGCGCGCGCGTGTGTGTTTGTATTGTATTATAATTCCTTAACGTTCTCCACCTTAAGGTCGAAGGTTCTGAAACTATAGCCTGCTCTGTCTTTAATTAAAATCCCTTCAACTTATCATTAGTTCTATATCACCGATATAGAAACCAGTGGGACGGCGTGAAATCAACTCATATGGGAATGAGGAGAGCCACCTGCACTAGTGAGCTACGTGGAATTTGAGTTGACCTTCCAACTCTAGGAAATATTAGGGCTCCTTGGTTTGAAAGGATAATTATGTCAGAGGCCAGACTCAGGGAACATACTAGTGCTGCAGAAAACGCGGGTGAAACTCAACTTAACCATCCGTTTTTCTATGGAGGGTAAATCCTTAACCTAGAGATAACAAGATCGGAGTTTCTTGCCTATTCAGCTTTAGCTATTTAACGGCCCCTTCATAGCGTCTACCCCTGCCCTGCCGTTAGATATATTCTTATAATTTAAATTTAAATATATATATAAATATATATATATATATATATATATATATATATATATATATATATATATATATATATATATATATATATATATATAGATAGATAATTTTAAATCGATGATGTTTCGTGAACTGAGCACCATCACAAACTTTTATCCCCCATATTTATTACTAAGGAACTTACCTGCGGGTCAAACGTGCAGTTAAGCGTGTCATCAGCAGCCGCATCACATGGTCCGAGGATCTGGCTCATGTACTCCACAGAGTGGTCGGTCGCGTTCCCCAGCAGTGACCGGAACTGGAGCTGGGTCAGCCCGGGATCACTTCCGCTGGAGGCGCGGTCGAGGAACCTCTCGATTAGGGCGTTGGCGGCCTTGACCCCGTCCTGGGCGATCTTCACGTCTGTTGTCTGACCGGCACACGGCGAGAGCAGCAGCAGGACGAAGAACACGAGTTGGAACAAGCACGGTACTGGCACCAGTGGCCGCCATGATGACAGAGATCCAAGTCTGCCTCGCTCAGACATCTTAAGATCTGGACTAGGTCTATGGTTTTTTTTGGTTGTTTTTTTTTTTTAAAGATCTAGTCTTGACAGAAGCCTTCCTGCTTGGTAAGCTACTTATTTCAATGTTTGTCCTTCCCCTAAACTCTTGATCAAGAGCTGAGTTATTTGGAGAGGCAGATGCTAGTCAGACTTGCCGTGGATGGAGTCTAGCCTTGTAGCTGTTTACCCTGTCCGGGAATGCTAGCAGCTGCTCGGGGTGACAGACACAGGCAAACTGGAGCAGAAGTGAGAGAGAGTATGATACATGTACAAACTGCACCATGCGGCGCACTATAAACATGCAACAGTCGGCGATGGGATGAAAAAAAAAAGTTGCGAGAAAAGAAAATACACACAACATGACCTGCCATTCTGCTACTCAGCGCATACATTAACGCCACGTTTACATTAGCATGTTCTAGCTGGGCTCCTCTGTCATGGCTTGCAGGCTACAAGTGGCGTGGGTGCTGCTCCACTAGCTGCCCGACTACAGCATGGAACCTTAAGGTAATGAGGTAATAATGGTGGTGGTGGTGGTGAGCAAAGAGGGAGGAAAAGGGGGGGGGGGGGGGGGGTTGTACTGAACTTGAAATTATTTCCATCGAAATCTGAAAAGTTCAAGGTTTTGTGTGAGATCCGTAGTTTGTACGATTAGCTCAAACTTTCTTGGAAATATTGTTGCAGTCGAAGCTGTTTCCCTCGAAACTTGAAAGCCTGGTTTATTTTTTCTTTCTTTTCTTTTTCTCATTGTTCTTATTTTCTTTTTAAACGCATAAAGAGTGGCAAAACATGCCGGTCCTCTTTTAATCACAACGTAAGGAAAGACGGTGCCCCAAACATATCCTGTAGACAAGCTACGGGGTATCAATTGCCCTGTTAGGGCCACATTCTTCCATATCGTATGCTATGTTATGGACTTCTTCCTTCTTATCTCTATGTATTGTTATAGCCATCTTCCTATAACTTTGACCTGTTATGAACATTTTCTTTAGTATAACTATGTCCTTTTATAGCCACCTTCCTTCATATCACTATGCCATGTTATAGACATCTTCATTCATAACGTTATGCCCTGTTACAGCCATCTTCATTCATATCACTATGCCCTGTTATAGACATCTTCATTCATAACGTTATGCCCTGTTACAGCCATCTTCATTCATATCACTATGCCCTGTTACAGCCATCTTCATTCATAACGTTATGCCCTGTTATAGACATCTTCATTCATATCACTATGCCCTGTTATAGACATCTTCATTCATATCACTATGCCCTGTTATAGACATCTTCATTCATATCACTATGCCCTGTTATAGACATCTTCATTCATAACGTTATGCCCTGTTACAGCCATCTTCATTCATAACGTTATGCCCTGTTACAG
>JAWDGP010007772.1:0-55000 GCA_033675545.1 Elysia crispata | reverse complement strand
AACACGAATTATCAGATGAGTGAGTTAGGGCGTCATAAACTTAAAAAACAAAAAACAACGGATTATCAGATGAGTGAGTTAGGGCTTTATAATCCTCAATAACGGATAATCAGATGAGTGAGTTAGGGCTTTATAATCCTCAAAAACGGATAATCAGATGAGTAAGTTAGGGCTTAAAAATCCTAAAAAAAAAAAAAAAAACAGATTATCAGATGAGTGATTTACGGCTTTATAATCCTAAAAAAAAACGGATTATCAGATGAGTAAGTTAGCGCGTTATAATCCTCAAAAAAAAAAACAAAAAAAACCGGAATATCAGATGAGTAAATAGGGCTTTATAATCCTCAAAAAACGGATTATCAGATGAGTGAGTTAGGGCTTTATAATCCTCAAAAAACGGATTATCAGATGAGTGAGCTAAGACAAGGCACGTATAATCCTCAGAAACAGACAAGACACAAGTGATTTCAGACGTCATTATCCTGAGACTGCCTGGTCTGATGACGCGAGGACACTGAGATCCTACTGGGATTTTAAAAACGTCAACTTGAGTTTCTGCACCATCCGACCCAGATGACACATCTACATGAACTTGTACCTTGTCTCGTGCCGGGCTTGACTTCTCTAGAGCCATTGGGTCAGAAATCTTACTCTGTCATGTTAAAATTAGCAGTTGAAGTAGTAATACCTCAGCTGTTAAACTTGCGTGAAACTATTACAAAGAAATTAAAAAAGTCAGGTCGAATAGATGTAGGAAGAAATGCAGTCGTTTCTTACAACCGATACAGCTGGATTTTCTCTTTTCGTTCTACGATCATTTACAAACAATGGGCATCGTTTGCTTTGGAGATATTAACATCATCATCCACTTATGACCTATGGTGTAGTCGGCTAACAAGTGAATATAATGTTCTCCTCTGGGCGAGGCCGTGTAGGCAAAGAGACACCAAACAGCTTGCCAAGCGCTGAATTTCATGAAGGCAGCTTGCACTAAACGGCCTAAAACACTTCACAAAGATTAACTTACGCAAATCAATAATTGACACATGCGCACCTTGCACTGCTCAATCGAGCGCCAAATTCTGAGCCTCCAAATCTAAAATCTGATAACGCCTTCACAATTGCCACATTATGTATGCTGAATACCGACAGCATTAGCAAATTATTTTTATGGTCTCTCAGTATTCAAAGAATCATTAAAAAAAAAATGTGAAGATCTAAAAAACAAAAGATTTCTCTGTGGGCCACTCTCGGTCCTTATTGATGAAACACCTTAGATGAAAGCTCGTCTGTCCCGCTACGGTCCCTGATAACACTCGGGCTCTTGATTTTGGAATAATTATATCACGACACAAGAACGACAGGCCCCGTGTAACAATTCCTAAAGGAGCGTGTACAAACTGTGTCACTATTATATGCTCTGCTCTCTCCGACCAGAGGGTCAAAATGGTTCTCCACACATTGACAAAATTTCTTTATCACTGGCCCTGATAGCAACAAGCGCGCAATGAGAGACCACTGAATTTGTTGTTGTTGTTTTTTTTTTTAACCACGAAGTTGCTTCAGTTAGCATATCATTTTTACGTAGCGCTTGTTTAAAAACAGACCCAAATGATGAGCTACCAACATTTATAAGGTGTGAAAAACACTTCTACAGTGCTATTTTAGGATTTCCTCAGACCCTTAGCTCTCACTCTCAGTCTCACACGTAGATGAGTATTCCTACAATATATATGATATACTTTGAAATCATGTATGAATTTAAGTGACGAATACGGCGTGAAGAAATTTAAAAAAAAAAAAAAAATCACCACAACATCAATGATCATGCACGGATTGTACTCCAAAGAATTCTATAAAAGGAGAAAAAACTATAATAATGAAACAATAGAACTGTGACTAACGAGTGCAAGCAAACCTCAATAGAAACAGAATGCTAGTGAAGTAGGTCTCGCTAGCATGCATAATTATCATGTCTCAAAAACCTCTCGAGTTTGTCGATGTGTCTGAGGCTTGAAATGACAGATAACTCTGGCCAGAATAGAACTTTACACACGATCAACCGTTTTTATCGCGAGACGAGACGAGACGAGACGAGAAGAGAAGCGTCACACAGACGCATCAGTGAAGAGGAGCGCATTAAGTCTTACACATGCACCGTTGACTTTTGTGGAAACGCAGCTTTACACAACCCTCGTTGGTTGTTTCTAGGTCAATGTCACAGTAACCTAGAAACACTTATCGTCGGCTCGGCCTCGTCTGATTTGTTTATTTTCTCTTTTCTTCCCGCTCTAATGTGTGCATATTATCCGGAGGCGTAGCTAGCTAGTTCTGTTGTGGAAAACTTAGTCCACCAAGATCAGTGGTTCTTAACCTGGGTTCGATCGAACCCTTGGGGTTCGGTGGGTCGATCTCAGGGGTTCAGCAGAGCCAGTTAAAAAAAAAAAAAAAACATTCATGAATTGAATTTGAAAAAATAAATCACATTTTATTTTTCACTGACGAGAGGTTCAGTGAATCCACATAATTCTGAAACTGGTGGGGTTCGGTACTTTAAGAACCACTGGTCTAGATCATTCTATAAGCCTGGGTCTCACATCTTGCTGGTTACAGCAACTATGAATAATTGCAACGTAAAGAGCAACTCTCTGGTCGAGGGACTTTCCCCGTACCAACAATATCACACTGACCGACATGATCCAAACAGTTTCCTACATTTCTTCGGCACCTAATTGCGTATGCGCTTGAAAAATAAATAAATTGATGGAGGCTTGCAGATATTAAGTTCTCAAACAGAAGAGAAACACACATTTCTTCTGAAAGCATAAACAAGCATGTTTCTGGGAAAAAAACTGAATGAAAGCATTTCAAAGCATCGATCTTAATGCAAGGATTCTTCAAATACAAGCCTCAAAGTGCGGGTCATGACCCACTGAATACATGGCTTGCATACTTCAAGTACAAGCCTCAAAGTGCGGGTTATGACCCACTGAATACATGGCTTGCATACTTCAAGTACAAGCCTCAAAGTGCGGGTTATGACCCACTGAATACATGGCTTGCATACTTCAAGTACAAGCCTCAAAGTGCGGGTTATGACCCACTGAATACATGGCTTGCATACTCCAAGTACAAGCCTCAAAGTGCGGGTTATGACCCACTGAATACATGGCTTGCATACTTCAAGTACAAGCCTCAAAGTGCGGGTTATGACCCACTGAATACATGGCTTGCATACTTCAAGTACAAGCCTCAAAGTGCGGGTTATGACCCACTGAATACATGGCTTGCATACTTCAAGTACAAGCCTCAAAGTGCGGGTTATGACCCACTGAATACATGGCTTGCATACTTCAAGTACAAGCCTCAAAGTGCGGGTTATGACCCACTGAATACATGGCTTGCATACTTCAAGTACAAGCCTCAAAGTGCGGGTTATGACCTACTGAATACATGGCTTGCATACTTCAAGTACAAGCCTCAAAGTGCGGGTTATGACCCACTGAATACATGGCTTGCATACTTCAAGTACAAGCCTCAAAGTGCGGGTTATGACCCACTGAATACATGGCTTGCATACTTCAAGTACAAGCTTCAAAGTGCATTATGACCTTACTGAATACATGGCTTGCATACTTCAAGTACAAGCCTCCAAAGTGCAGAGTTATGACTCAAAGTACAAGCCTCAAAAGTGCAGGTTATGACCCCACTGAATACATGGCCAGGCTTGCATACTTCAAGTACAAGCCTCCAAAGTGCGGGTTATGACCTACTGAATACATGGCTTGCATACTTCAAGTACAAGCCTCAAAGTGCAATTCATGACCCACTGAATACATGGCTTGTATACTTCAAGTACAAGCCTCAAAGGGTGCGGGTTAGGTTATGACCCACTGAATACATGGCTTGCATACTTCAAGTACAAGAAGCCTCAAAGTGCAGGGTTATGACCCACTGAATACATGGCTTTGCATACTTCAAGTACAAGCCTCCAAAGTGCAAGTTATGACCCACTGAATACATGGCTTGCATACTCCAAGTACAAGCCTCAAAGTGCGGGTTATGACCTACTGAATACATGGCTTCCATACTTCAAAGTACAAGCCTCCAAAGTGCAGGTTATGACCTACTGAATACATGGCTTGCATACTTCAAGTACAAGCCTCAAAGTGCGGGTTATGACCCACTGAATACATGGCTTGCATACTTCAAGTACAAGCCTCAAAGTGCAGGTTATGACCCACTGAATACATGGCTTGCATACTTCAAGTACAAGCCTCAAAGTGCGGAGTTATGACCCACTGAATACATGGTTTGCATACTTCAAGTACAAGCCTCAAAGTGCGGGTTATGACCTACTGAATACATGGCTTGCATACTTCAAGTACAAGCCTCAAAGTGCGGGTTATGACCCACTGAATACATGGCTTGCATACTTCAAGTACAAGCCTCAAAGTGCTTGATATGACCCACTGAATACATGGCTTGCATACTTCAAGTACAAGCCTCAAAGTGCCAGGTTATGACCTACTGAATACATGGCTTGCATACTTCAAGTACAAGCCTCAAAGTGCAGTTATGACCCACTGAATACATGGCTTGCATACTTCAAGTACAAGCCTCAAAGTGCGGGTTATGACCCACTGAATACATGGCTTGCATACTTCAAGTACAAGCCTCAAAGTGCGGGTTATGACCCACTGAATACATGGCTTGCATACTTCAAGTACAAGCCTCAAAGTGCGGGTCATGACCTACTGAATACATGGCTTGCATACTCCAAGTACAAGCCTCAAAGTGCGGGTTATGACCCACTGAATACATGGCTTGCATACTCCAAGTACAAGCCTCAAAATGCGGGTTATGATCCCTGAATAGATACATACTTCAAGTACAGGCCTCAAAATGCAGGTTAATACCCACTTAATACACGTATTCTTCAAACACAGGCTTCAACGCGACAATTTTGTCCCACCGAATGCAAGTATTCCTTAATCCAGACATA
This sequence comes from Elysia crispata, assembly GCA_033675545.1. Lineage (NCBI taxonomy): Eukaryota > Metazoa > Mollusca > Gastropoda > Plakobranchidae > Elysia > Elysia crispata. The sequence goes on along the minus strand of JAWDGP010007772.1, from coordinate 49,995 downwards.
AAAGAACGGATTTTAAACTACCTTGTGCACATATTCTTCCAGTAAAACTCATAAAAGGGTGGATTCTGAACCACCGAATGTGCTCATTCTTCAAGAACAGGCCTCAAAGCGCGAGTTTTGAACCATCGAATGTTTGTTTTCTCAAAGTACTTAAGCGCGGGTTCTATAACATTTATTTGCTTCCTCAATATGAGTTCTGAAGACACAGACTCTACTCTATTTGTTCACTTCCTCGATGCAGAGTTCTGAAAGCGCGGACTCTACTCTATTTGTTCACTTCCTCAATGCAGAGTTCTGAAAGCGCGGACTCTACTCTTTTTGTTCACTTCCTCAATGCAGAGTTCTGAAAGCGCGGACTCTACTCTACTTGTTCACTTCCACAATGTAGAGTTCTGAAAGCGCGGACTCTACTCTATTTGTTCACTTCCTCAATGTAGAGTTCTGAAGACACGGACTCTACTCTATTTGTTCACTTCCTCAATGCAGAGTTCTGAAAGCGCGGACTCTACTCTATTTGTTCACTTCCTCAATGTAGAGTTCTGAAAGCGCGGACTCTACTCTATTTGTTCACTTCCTCAATGTAGAGTTCTGAAAGCGCGGACTCTACTCTATTTGTTCACTTCCTCAATGTAGAGTTCTGAAAGCGCGGACTCTACTCTATTTGTTCACTTCCTCAATGTAGAGTTCTGAAAGCGCGGACTGTACTCTATTTGTTCACTTCCTCAATGTAGAGTTCTGAAAGCGCGGACTCTACTCTATTTGTTCACTTCCTCAATGTAGAGTTCTGAAAGCGCGGGTTTCGACAAGTCCATTAGTTCTTTGTTCCTACAAATACAGGCCTGAAAGTGCGGGTTATATATATATAACATTTATTTACTGTTTTTAAGTACAAGTACAAGCGTACAAGTGCGGCTCTAAACCATTTGTTCCCTTTTTTCTAAGTACAAGTACAGGCGTGAAAGCGCGGGTTATGAACCATTAGTTCTCTTTCTCTAAGTTCAAGTATACCCGTAAAAGCGAGATTTATGAACCATTAGTTCTCTTTCTCAAGAACAAGTATACCTGTAAAAGCGCGGGTTATGAACCATTAGTTCTCTTTCTCTAAGTTCAAGTATACCCGTAAAAGCGAGATTTATGAACCATTAGTTCTCTTTCTCAAGAACAAGTATACCTGTAAAAGCGCGGGTTATGAACCATTAGTTCTCTTTCTCAAGAACAAGTATACCTGTAAAAGCGCGGGTTATGAACCATTAGTTCTCTTTCTCAAGAACAAGTATACCTGTAAAAGCGCGGGTTATGAACCATTAGTTCTCTTTCTCAAGAACAAGTATACCCGTAAAAGCGAGATTTATGAACCATTAGTTCTCTTTCTCAAGAACAAGTATACCCGTAAAAGCGAGATTTATGAACCATTAGTTCTCTTTCTCAAGAACAAGTATACCTGTAAAAGCGCGGGTTATGAACCATTAGTTCTCTTTCTCAAGAACAAGTATACCCGTAAAAGCGAGATTTATGAACCATTAGTTCTCTTTCTCAAGAACAAGTATACCTGTAAAAGCGAGATTTATGAACCATTAGTTCTCTTTCTCAAGAACAAGTATACCCGTAAAAGCGAGATTTATGAACCATTAGTTCTCTTTCTCAAGAACAAGTATACCTGTAAAAGCGCGGGTTATGAACCATTAGTTCTCTTTCTCAAGAACAAGTATACCCGTGAAAGCGCGGGTTATGAACCATTAGTTCTCTTTCTCAAGAACAAGTATACCCGTAAAAGCGAGATTTATGAACCATTAGTTCTCTTTATCAAGAACAAGTATACCCGTAAAAGCGAGATTTATGAACCATTAGTTCTCTTTCTCAAGAACAAGTATACCTGTAAAAGCGCGGGTTATGAACCATTAGTTCTCTTTCTCAAGAACAAGTATAAGCGTGAAAACGCTGAATCAATTTGTTCTCTTTTCCCTGAGTACATGTACACCGTGAAAGTGCGGGTTTTGAACCATGTATTCGCGTACTTCCTGAAGCCTAAGCCTTCCAGCACGAGTTAAGCCAGCACGTTCTTGCTATGACACATGCATCAATTGCACGCCATTAGCTCATGATTTTGGGGGTTGTGACCTAACAGGTCACCATCACTCATTTTCTGCAGGTTGGGCGTGTGAATTGGCTTTTCACGTCAAGCTGCAAAGTGCAGCTTCTATTTGTCCATTATAATTCTTAGGATGCTTAGTGTGACTTAACAGTGTTTTAAATGAAAGTTTATGGTTTGTATTTTTTTTTTCACAATAGCATTATCACTTTATTATGGTAAAGCAGACGCTGTTCTTACATTCATGCTGTACAAAAAGCGTAGGTGTGTTCAGCAGTCAAACACAGAGAAGTACTGGGAGCAGCCGGCTTACTGTGTTTGCTTCAGTTTGGACTGACATGAGAGCGATCGGCAGGCATAGGCCTGATCTTCACTCACGGTGTGGAAATAAATGCATGAAATATAATGTATGTCACATCCCAAAAGTCGGCCCTTAACTATACCAGCCATATTGTTTTAGTATACGCCCGTGCCAGGAAAGTCTGAAGTCCCAAACTCATTTGTAAAACTGAAAGGTTTTGTATAGATATATCAAACCTGCGAAAAAGGTTCTTTCGTGGTTTCAAGTCTATCTTTCTATGTCTATTCTGAGTGTCTCCTGACTCTCTCTCTCTCTCTCTTTCTCTCTCTCTCTCTCTCTCTCTCTCTCTCTCTCTCTCTCTCTCTCTCTCTCTCTCTCTCTCTCTCTCTCTCTCTCTCTCTCTCTCCTCCCCCCCCCCCTCCCCCTCACACACACAGCTAAAAATGCTCATAGAAAAAGATGATACAACACAGTAAGCTGTCATTAGGTGGAGCAAAATTGCAATTCTCACTGTGTTTATTATTTCCTTTAAAAACAACTTTCATATCCACAAACATAACTTTTAAGATTATACGGTGCTTTTCAAGACAGGCGCCGCCGGTGGAGTTTATTATTTGTATCTTCTCAAACTCTCAAGATTAATTTACTGGGCACTGCGTTCCAGAGGGGAACAAATGGCATTTTGCTACGAGAGAGAGAGAGAGAGAGAGAGAGAGAGAGAGAGAGAGAGAGAGAGAGAGAGAGAGAGAGAGAGAGAGAGAGAGAGAGAGAGAGATGACAAACAGGCATAGATGCTATTAATGAACAGCGTTACTAACACATGTACCATTTACCAGTTGGGCAGCTACTGAGATCTTATTTTTTTTGCCACATTCAGCACCATTGGAGAGTGTTCGCACTGTGAACGCGGCGCAGCTCGCTAGGCTATCCTGCCCGCCTCAGCGAGGCTGGCTATCTGAACACAGCCCCGGTTTGCAGCCTGAACACACCACCAACTATGACCTATTATGACGCAAGTGAGACAATTATCTCAAGGACGCGGCAAATTATCACGCGTGATGCAGTTCCAGGAATCGGGGCTGTAATACCTTGCGAAACTGAAACTGAAACTAACTGCTCGTGCACTGCACTGCCCTGCAATGATGCTCAGTTCTGAGTATGGTGCTTCCCTATTTAAAAAGATTGTGCAGTTTCGCTTGTCTGCACAGGAAGGTTTAGATTTGTTGAAGATGGTGGCTGCGGTAGTATAGTACCAGCAGCAGCAGTTGCACCGCAATAGCAAAATCACAGGTCGCAACAGCCACAGTTGGAGCACTAGAAGTAGAAATGGTCGCAATTTAATAGCAACATCAGGGGCAGCAACATCACTACCACTTAGAAAATAAAATAAAAATAAAATTTAAAAAAATGCACGTAAACAGCAAATTCCTTCTAGCCCTTCTGAAAGTTATACAGGGCGAAACCTGGCTGTTACAGTAGAGGTTAGAAAACAAATGGGCATCGACCCCCTAGCTTTACAGTCATAATACAAAAATATAGTTATGCGAAATGCTTGTTTATGCTGCAAGCACACGCATTTTTTCACACTTTAAAGCATAAATTATTTACAAATATTAATAAAGTAACACCAGGGAGGGAAAAAACAAACCACCAGAGCTATGTGCGGAGTTATTATGAGTGATTACGCATAAGATCAAAACTGAAACCATCATTCTACATTTATGTAGCCCGGGTAATTATTGCAGCGGGTTCATCGCACTGAGTGGCTGAGTACAGATCATTACAAAAATGATTCAATGCCCCAAAAATTTGTTTTGACGTGAGCGGAATTTCCTGTTTTGTGGGCTGGAACAGAACCAAAAATTGGTAGTTGAAGTGAGCGGAGTTTCATGTTTTGCTGGATGAAACAGCACCAAAAATTGGTTATTGAAGTGAGCGGAATTTCCTGTTTTGCTGGATGAAACGGAACCAAAAATTGGTTATTAAAGTGAGCGGAATTTCATGTTTTGCTGGATGAAACGGAACCAAAAATTGGTTATTAAAGTGAGCGGAATTTCATGTTTTGCTGGATGAAACAGAACCAAAAATTGGTTATTAAAGTGAGCGGAATTTCATGTTTTGCTGGATGATACGGAACCAAAAATTGGTAGATGAAGTGAGCGGAATTTCATGTTTTGCTGGATGAAACGGAACCAAAAATTGCTTATTAAAGTGAGCGGAATTTCATGTTTTGCTGGATAAAACAGAACCAAAAAATAGGTTATTGGCGTGAGGGGAATTTCATGTTTTGCTGGATGAAACAGCACCAAAAATTGGTAGTTGAAGTGAGCGGAATTTCATGTTTTGCTTGCTGAAACAATCTCCTCAACCAGAAACCCAGAAATTTCAGTGATGGTCTTGCTGATATCGAGACTTGCCGGTATCATTAGGTAAACAAAAACAAAAATAAAATTAATCTCGATTTTTTTTTCTTTTCAAAAGTTTACTGCGTTGCCTACACTCTCACTCTCTCTCTCTCTCTCTCTCTCTCTCTCTCTCTCTCTCTCTCTATCTATCTCTCTCTCTCTTCTCTCTCTCTCTCCATCTTGATCCCTCTCATTCTCATTCATTCACTTCCTCTCTCTCTCCCTCTCTCTATGCCATACACACACACACATCCACACATCTAGATTTAAAAGAAAGAGAAGATCGACACTGGGCAACACGTTGCAACATGGTTACGCGACTCCGCTTTGAAATGAACAAAGAGTAATCTATCTACCCATTCAACTTGGACCGTTTTCATTGAGAAGCCAAAACAGGGAACCAAGACCAAGTGGTCTGCCTCAGTGCCTGGCGCGCTGGCGTATAGAGATCTATTAGCTTCTTCGTCTGCCATGCCGCTCTCCTCAGAAATGAAAACAGTTTACATTACACATTAATATTACCATTATTATTATTATTATTATTCGCCGAGTGTACATGTCAGAGTGTTCCAAGTTGTTATTCATTTCAACCCTCCCTTCTCCCCCTTCCCCCCCCCCCCCCCTTTTTTTTCCGACACACATATACACGCACACAAGTGCAGCCCTCCCTCGCCCCATCTCCCTCTCTCTCTTCTGGTTAAATTATCTGGGTCACGATGCTCTCTTCAGAGTTGTGGCTCATAAATATTTCCATGTTCCTGTGAGAACTGGAAATGATTTTATTTTGTTCTTTTGTTGTTGTTGGTATTTATTTTGTTTGTTTTTTCCTTTAACATTCTTTTCTTTTTTTGAAATAGTTTCTTTCTTTTTTTTTCTTTTAGGTTTTATTCTTGTTTTTCGTTCAGAGTGGGGATGAGGGGTCTTAATAGGCTATCCTTTCATCTAAAAGTTGAAAAGTTTTCAGACTGAGAATTTTTATTTTATTTTTTCATATTCGGCCCACGCCTATCTCAGTTCTTCGTTTCTTGTCTTCCGTTTTCTATTTTTTTGCTTTGTTTTGTTTTGTTTTTAGTTCCATAAAAGAATCTGAACCAGATATGAGAAGTCAACCTCCTGACAACTGCGGTGATCAAGATGGCAACAGCTAAAACATCGCCAGCTGCAGTGATAGACACTGTAGATATATCAACCTTGAGAATGTCCAGCAAGATGGCAACAGCTAAAACATCGCCAGCTGCAGTGATAGACACTGTAGATATATCAACCTTGAGAATGTCCAGCAAGATGGCAACAGCTAAAACATCGCCAGCTGCAGTGATAGACACTGTAGATATATCAACCTTGAGAATGTCCAGCACATTCTTCAGCCTAAAAGTAACAAACTACGATTCGATTCTTGTGACTGTTGGAAAAGCATTTTTTTTCCCCCCGTTAACGGAGGTGTATGTGGTTGAACTGGAGAGCGAGTGGTCACTAGGATTGGAGAATTGCCCTTTATTGACCGGGAAAGGATCATCAGATTGCTAAGGAGGAGTAGACAGGAGAAGGAGAAGATGTAGAGAAGGAGATCAAGATGAAAAGTGCTGGAGCGAAACGGCTTCAGAGAGGAATAGGGAGAAAAATCGATACAGGAGAGAGAGAGAGAGAGAGAGAGAGAGAGAGAGAGAGAGAGAGAGAGAGAGAGGAGGGGAGGGGAGGGGGGCACAGAGCTAGCTAGACAAATAGACAAACAAAGACGAACGTAAAGATTGAAAGATAAAAGCGACATGGAGAGAGGCAGGAAAGGAACGATAGAGGAAATCTGAGAGGGTGAGGGAGTACTACATACATGTTTTACTAAACCCTTATTTTCTTTCGTCTTTTTCTTTTTCATAGTACAAAGTTTGGTGCAGTCATATTCGCTTACAAGGTCTATGATAGTCAATGACAGTAAAAAAAAAAAAAAAAAAAAATATTATTCTATAGATCTAGATCTACATAATATTATTCGTTGTCTTAAGTCTGAGAGCGTATCGACACTGGCTGCCATGCTAGGCCTGGGTGATGCATGCTGGGACACACAAGTCATTCGGCGCCTCGGCCGAGCCTGTATCTACATGTACACGTAGCAGTTATCAATGAGGACACGACACTCCGAAGTTTACATGCATCCACGCATAGTTTAAGGCTCAACGCTTTCAGCGTAACCTAGTTATCTGTGCAGGAATTTTACATTTTTTTAGTATTTTTACACGGGATGATTTTGAACTTCTTGAGAGAAGAGAGGGAGAGGGAAGGAGAGACGGGAAAGAGAAAATGCGTGTCACTTTTTTTTTTCAGTAAAAAGAAATCTGTCACGACAAAACTGATAGGCTTAATGGGAGGAGGGTGGGAGCGGGTCAGTGAGCAGGAGGTCGTTTGGAATATAGTATGGAGAAATAAAAAATTCCTCCGCGAGAAAGCTTCAATGAGCTTTTTATAGACCAGTGTCATGATCAAGATCGCAGCCATCATCATCATCATTGTGGCTAAAAACATAATAATAATAATAATAATAATAATAATAATAATAATAATAATAATAATAATAATAATAATAATAATAATAATAATAATAATAATAATAATAATAATCATAAGAATAAGAATAATAATACTGTATTGTGTTCAATATGGATGAAAAAAAAAAAAAAAAAAAAAAAAAAAAAAGCACAATTCTTATACAGGAATCTCTAGAACTTGCCTCAGCTTGAACTGACAAGATAACAGACAAACATGCTCGTTCTACCGTTCGCTCTGTCGATGTCAAGTGGTTGAGTTTTCAGTGATGTAGAGCGCAGGTTGATAACCCAACCTCAGACTCGTCAGAAGAAGATTCTTATAACAGTAAAGCGACGTTGGGGGTGGGTGGGGGGGGGGGGGGGGTGGGACGAAAAGGGACATAACTCCAACTAACCAATTAGAGTAGCACATCTTACCCACGTGCATTTTCAATCCCAGATCACAGGTTCGAAGAGCTATGACAGTGTATAGATATTATCCTGGACCCGCACATAATGTTCGCGTTGAAATTACGTTTTCTTTTTTTTTTTTTTTTTTTTGTTAAAGACTTTCACATTTGAAAAACTAAAAAAAAAAAAAAGAAAGAAAGAAAAGAATTCGATTAGATAACGCTTTATTTATTTATTTATTTATTCTTTATCCCAAAATCGTATACCGTAACCGAGTTATCTTTCTCCTTCTTACCGCCCCTCGTCTCACCCACTTTACAATGCTAAATAGTCTGAGGATCACAATCTGTTTTGATGAACAAGCCCAGTAACATTTTCAAGTTCTAAACGCTCAGTCCAGAGAAGATTAAAGAAGGGGGCAAAATAAGAAATGTAATCAATCTCTAGAGGCTAATAACTCTGAATCAAGAAATAACCAATCGGCCCTTTCACTTCATGTCAGTAATTGGGGTCAAACGATTAAAACAATAACAAAAAACGTTTTCAATACTTTTAAGAATAATTTAAACATTTCCGTAGTGTGTTGCAAATTCTCATAACGCTAGACCTTGACTGTAGATATCTTACAAAGAATCCAGAAGAAAGTAGAATGTGTTTTTAAAAATCAGATCTAACGTTATTTGGATTCAAGATTTAGAATTACCGATATCACTCGAATCCAGACCTAAGATTTACATGGCGATAAATATTGAATATACATTTTTTTTTAAATTAATTGTTCAATATTTAAATTTCAAATCTAACAGGTTCTGCCTAGTATGTGACCTACATACAAGTAAGTCTATGGGTTCGACCATCAGGAACAAAATTCTCCTTACTTTAATACTAGGATGAAATCGACCCAGTTGATGTCTTTGCAACACATGTATTTTATTACTTTCTTTCAATTGATTCTTTTTCATATAATGTCGTATAAGATTGGAGAGATTAAGGTAGCCATGGCCGGTTCAGTGGGGCGCGGCAGACAGGCACTGATTAAGGAACGGACAGATCCACAGACAGACCTTTCGGGATGTCCCGGGTATTTTCGTAATTTTCCGGTGCCACCATAACTGTTTTGGTCAAAGAAGGTGGAAACTGTACAATGGCGTTCTGTTGGAATATTGTCATTAAAAGTTTCCTAAAAACTGATAATCAATTAATTTCATAAGTGCACATTTTTTAAAGTTTGCAGCATTTTTTTTAATGCGTTACTATCTACAAGCTTAAAATAAATCAGAAATGAGATCATTTGTGTGTGTGTGTGTGTGTTGATGCTTGCTGGTTTAATTTTGTTCAGATTTTCCTTGTTTCGAAAATTTTTAGAGGTGCCGAACAGATTGTCTTTCCCTACATTTTACAGTACTTTATATTTCTTTTTCATGCCTTATAAGTTAAAAATAGGTTTGCGGTCCAATTATACAAACACAATTCAATTGATAAAATATTAAGAGCTTTAAATGTTTAAAAAAAAACGTGAGGGTTTGTCTGCCCTTAATGTCTTTAAAATTTCAATACATTCAAAATTAGACAACTGATCTGTCACAGGCTGGATGTAGATCTATGATATCGTGCCACTAATGCATTGGATAGGCTAGGCGTTGATTAGACTGGCTTCGCTAAATAATTATTGCTTCATAATATTCAGAATATACTTTGTAAATCGCTAGATCTAGCTCTAGTAAATTCAAGTTTATGGATCAATAGTCACTGCTTTAGGCGATTTAGTCAGACTCACTAGATCTAGATTTGTATGGAAAGAATTGACACCAGTGCATTTCTTTTTATTTTGAGGTACTGAATTTAAACTTGCAGGATAAGTTTGTGGATGTCTCATATTATTTAAATGTTGTTGTTTTTTTTTTAATTATGATAATGAAAAGTGACAGTTTGAGTAATCTCGTAAGGCCTCAGTCTATAGCGGAAATGCGTCGATTTCAGGCCACGATTTACATAAAAAGACAGAGTGTCATGATATTTCTGCCCTAAGAAAACTGTCGAATTAAATCACAGTAGAAAATTAGCCACACAAGTTGTAAATTCTTCTGTGTGGGCCATTAACAATGCTGTTGGGTCCCTTCCATACTTGTCATGAAAAAGAAGTTTGTTGTGACCAAAACTAATATATCGGACGACCTTAGAAACCGCGAAACGAAAGGACAGAAAAATTGAAGTTTTTGCTCAGTCGGGACATCTGCGTTTCTCATTAACCTGTGGGTATTATCCAGTTGAACCGGGATGATTTTATTTCACAAACGAGCTCCACAGCAGAACACCCCCCTCCCCCCCCCCCTCCTCCCATACCTTCTGCCCGGAAGCGCTGCGAGAGGAATAGCTTTCCCCCGGGGGGGGGGGGTCCATCATCGATCGAATCTATAATCCGCAATAAACTCACTGCCCAGAAAAGTATTATCTTTCAAAACTGTATTGACAAGCCACATTTCAACATTCTGTTGACGCCACAAGGAAACAGAGATCTATACGACGAACAGTGCTGAGAAGCGTTCCTGACATAACGTTACGACTTTTGTTACCATAGTCTGTCTAATTTCGCTTGGTTTCGACCTATCATCAACTGCGGGTGACATTTTTGCCTCTCCAAACAGATAAGAGCGATGCAATCTTCTTCCCCCGGACCCTTCTGTAGCTGTGCACATGTTTTATGGGACACAACGCAGAGGGAGATTTCTCAGCTTATTTTGCCCACAGCCGTCATAACATGTCCTGAAAGCATGAGCCATGTGATGATTTGTACTGCTGACCTTGAAGCGCTCCTGATGTAACTCGATATGATTTCCTTGTCTGTATGTCGGTCTGGCAGTGCAAGACTCACTGAATAAATGGCATGCGTGTAATTTGGTCTGGGACTCTGTGACTTCTTTTGTAAAGGACAGTTTCGAACAAGTATTTGACTTTCAACCATTGTAACGTATTAAATACCATAGACACTTTCGACCTGGATCCTCCATATAACCTGGCTGATGTGCTTGAAAGTGAAACGAGAGCAAGCTCACAGTAATGCACCAAACTTTAGAAAATGTGGACATCATTGGTGGCATAATCATGCCTAGGGCGCTCGCTCTGGTTGCTACTGGGCGAAATACATATCGGGTTCAAACTTTTCCAATGCTGAATTTTTTTCAGGTACGTTAATTGCATGTGATCCAGCTCTACCCTGCGCTAGAGAATATATATATATATATATATATATATATATATATATATATATATATATATATATATGTATGTATGTATATATTATATCTGCTTGACTGTTGGTGTGTTGAGATCCAGCCTGACAATCACTGTGACAGAGATGCCAACAAGGGTCCTGTTGGTGTGTTGAGATCCAGCCTGACAATTATTGTGACAGAGATGCCAACAAGGGTCCTGTTGGTGTGTTGAGATCCAGCCTGACAATCACTGTGACAGAGATGCCAACAAGGGTCGAGCGTGCAGGATGAGGGGCCTGGAAGACTGGCACCGTGGCAGAAGATCTCTAAAACACAAGCACGCACTCGCCACTGTATCGTGCAGCGTGTCAAACATTTCTGATAATTACTGCTTCGTCGCTCAGGCACAGAGACCACGAACTAGCCTCTAGCTGGCAAAACTAAACGTAGGCCGAGTTAACAATAACTATTCGGAAGAGACTGTAATCATGTCTGCCTGGCTTTGGTTTAACAAAAAAAAAATTAATCTGTTTTACCGGTCATCATGGACAGTTCTGGCCGCTGACGGACATAGTGAAGCTGCAGACATGAGGTCTCCAGCCTAACAAGAGTGCTTGAATCTACTACAAAGACAGGAGAGCTTAGTTAAATTGAGGGCTCTCGTGTGTGTGTGTGTGTGTGTGTGTTCCTGCTACAGCGCAACATCATGCACTCGAATTTCTGGCTTAGCACACAAAAACAAGAGACTTTATACAAGTCTGGACCTTGGACATTATGGCCTAATCCCCATATCAGAGACTTGGGAGGGAGGGGGAGGGGGGTAAACAGTTTAGCACTGTGGAATGTGAAGATCTCCTGACTTTGCCCACTGGTTGCTAAATAAGGCGCGTCCTGCTCTATTATCTTGCAAACCTCGTTTTCAATTAGATCCTATCAACTTTTTTTTTAATTTAATTTCCGGTGGCCGCACCTTGATAATACTAATAATGGTTGGTCCCCGGGGCGAACTGACCTGTGTAAGAGATTAGACAAAGACAGCTCTCATCCATAGAGAAAAAAAAAACCAAAACATTCGTTAAATATTGGAGGAAAAAAATCTTGTCATTTTTTTTACCTACTAACATATCTTCATACATAGATTAACCGAAAATGTCAGGGAGTTTCAGAGGCGCCATATCAGTTTGTTGCCGATTTTTTAAGAATATCAGTGCAATAATTATGCGAACCTTTAGTGACTGAAAAGATCTCATGTTAGGAAATGTACCAAATTGTCCTTTACCAAATTTTGTAAGGCAAACGAAATGTCACGTGCAAACATACCACACCATGCTAAGTTTATCTTGAGTGAAGTTACATGCAAAATAATGGGCCTGCACGTGAAATAAAAGTGGCATAATGTTACAAATGTTAAGATAGAGATTTTTGGACACTTTTGTTTCTTATCTGCATTGCAAGTGTTGTGAACTTTATCAATACAAATGGTTCGTAAAACTTAAAAAAAAAAATGCAAAACATGCACAATTATTATCATTATTGTTGTTGTTGTGTTGTTATGATTATTATTACTATTACCTGTACTATCATTTTTAATACATTTAATATAATAATAATAATAATAATAATAATAATAATAATAATAATAATAATAATAATAATAATCATAATGTGAAGAAGAAGAAGAAGAAGAAGAAGAAGAGCAACAACAACAACAACAACAACAACAACAACAACAACAAGAAGGGGAAAATGAAGAAGATTGGTGGTGGTGATTATTTCAATCAGAGAAGTTTTGGCGGTACGTCACGCTGCCAATCTCTCTCTCTCTCTCTCTCTCTCTCTCTCTCTCTCTCTCTCTCTCTCTCTCTCTCTCTCTCTCTCTCTCTCTCTCTCTCTCTCTCTCTCTCTCTCTCTGTGCTATTTATTGTATTGACCAATTTCTTAGATCGGTGTAGATTATATAGATCGTGTTCTACATCTAGACCTATTATTAGATTAGATTTAAGTTGGCCTAAATCCGATCTGCTTGATTGTAGATTTTGATAGAAGTTTAAATTAGGCCTAGTTGTTAGGTCTAAACTCTAACGAGACCCAATTCATTGTAAATAAAAATGTAGATCTAGATACATGTTAAATTATTCTGTTGATCTAAACCTAGATCTAGATCTAGATATAGATTCTAGATCTAAGTATCGCTACAGGGCAAAAGCAACTTTTTTCCCCATGTATGTCGCGATTGAAAAGGAAAAAAAGATCTACTGAGCTTCTAAACAGTATTGTTCTACTTACAAGTTCAGGCGTAACTTTTCGAAGAACACGTGTGTAGAGCTAGAGTCTTGGTGATGAGAGATATAAACGTCAAATAAGAAGAAAAATGTTTTCCGTTGGATATCAAAAAACTTTTTCCTCTCTGGCTTCAATTTTCAGCACGTTGCCAAAACCGATGTGAAGGCGAACACAAACACACACTTTCGACCTACATATGGCATACACACTTACCACTACAGCGCTAGGCTAGCGATGCGTTGTGCGAAGGCAGGAATCAGAGCACACTTACAGCCAACGTTAGGAAAGACAAACGAGATGTAACCATAGACAAGACCGTAACTAAAACCGCTCTAGATTATTTTTACAGCTAGAGATATTATTATTGCTCGAACTTCTCACTCATAAAGCCTGCTATTGTTGTTGTTGTTATTATTAGGCATGCTTCACAACTATGGTCATTACTTATTTCGCCTTACCGTTCAGTCACTAATTTTTAAAACTAATTCCTTTTTTTTTTGTAATCATGATGTAGAACCAAAATTCGCTGATCTATAGCCTTGGCCTAATTTATCACTAGACTGTCTAAGCGGCATCCCAACTCTGACAAGATCAAGGTCTAGCCTACTGTGACAGCTCTGATACCCACATGCAGGCCTATACCAGCCTAGACTATAACATTGAAAAAAAAGTATCGGTAGCGATTTGTCACGATAAATTAAAAAATTTTTATTTGTACATAAGATTGCAAGATCCAATTACTTCTGTATTGAGAGATCTACTTTCATATTCTGTATTGCAATGATGTTCAGGTTTGGCCTAAACACACCGACTTCCTTCTAAAATTAGAAGCAGTAATTTATACGTATGTACATTTTAATTCCAAAGCGGTGCTTGCCATTTAGATCTACCAATTCAAGAGTGAATGACTAACAAGTCACTCTAATCATCACATGAGAAAAGCATTATGTGAAATTACATGTAATACAGATCAAGATCTTTATCAAGTAGGGCACCAAGTGTACAATTTTCTTTGTTAGAATCATTATGGTTATAATTATGTGTAAGAAGGTACGGATATTTTTTACAAGAGCCTGTTGAACGTTCGCAATTAATTCCTCTGTGATAGATAAGACATGCCGTTGGCATCCCAGACTAACGTGCGCCTCTCTTCTTTTATGTCTTTATGTCTCCATAGGCAAGGCCTGTTTAGCGAGAGAAACAATAATGGCCAAAGTCAGGGTACGCCTATTTGTAAGGATTTCTTCCGTGGAGGTTCAGCCTAGTCGATGATGTTGGGGTGACACGAGGTAAGATGGCATCAGAGTTGAATTCCGGTTCCTCTTTGATTAGTCACTTGATCCAAATAAAAAATGCAATCACCCGTTTGTGGTCTTTATGCGCTGTCAAGGCAGAAATTCCCCCTGTGAGCAACATACTAGGCCTATTCTCGGTTAGGAAAGTAAATGTCGGGAGGTAAAAAGGATATTGATGTTGATCGAATAACGATTAGGAGGAGAATGATGATAATGATGTTGATGATGAGGATGATGATGATGGTGGTGGTGGTGGTGATACATAACTATAATAATAATAATAATAATTATATTAACAACAATAATAATAATAATAATAACAATAATAATAATAATAATAATAATAATAATAATAATAATAATAATAATAATAATAATAATAATAATAATAATAATAATAATAATAATAATAATAATAATAAATATAGTAGTAGTAGTAGTAGTAGTAGTAGTAGTAGTAGTAGTAGTAGTAGTAGTAGTAGTAGTAGTAGTAGTAGTAGTAGTAGTAGTGGTGGTGGTGGTGGTAGTAGTAGTGGTGGTGGTGGTGGTGGTAGTAGTAGTAGTAGTAGTAGTAGTAGTAGTAGTAGTAGTAGTAGTAGTAGTAGTAGTAGTAGTAGTAGTAGTAGTTGTAGTAGTAGTAGTAGTAGTAGTAGTAGTAAACAATTTGATAATTTTGGTTATGAGAAGAAACTGCAGGCAACAGGAATGTGGTTCCTACCGATAATGTCACGAATCTCATGGACTGCAAACAAATCAAACGAAGCAAGTGTTACGGGAAGCTGACAACAAGATCACCCATAAATAGAATCCATAAACGCTAAGCAACCTCTTTTTGACAATGTGATGAGAAGAGAGAAACTAGAACATCTTGTGACAACTGGGATGATCGAAAGAAAACACAGCAAGGGAAAACAGTGTGACAAGATGTTGGATGGACGAGCAAAGCGGCTCAAAGTACGAAGAGTGACAGAAGAACTGAAAGCGACGAGGGATAGAGATGCGTGGAAGGTCATGATCGCCTAAACTAAAGAGCACGGCACCTGGTTGAATGGGATATGTTTATGATGATTAAAAAGGTGTCATCGGTACAGAAAAGAATAAAAATAAAAGCAGGAACAACAAGAATGAAATAAATAATGAGAAAACATAAACAATACTATTGTTAGGCCTACATCATTTGAAGATTTACTCACGTGGAGCCTAAAATGCATCAGGTAATGCCAGAGTCGGTTTGAGAACTGTGAGCTGTAGCGCCGCAGGGAGAAGTTCCTCTCCCTCCCCTAATGCACGTGCATGTAATGTGATGATGATCGATGCCTGTGCCGCTACTGCTAGCATCGCCAGACGCTGTTAGCTGTGGTCAACACCAGATTACCACAGCAATGTACAGAGTTCAACTCCAAAGTTCAAATATAGATATCCACTTCCATATAATTATAGACTTAACTTTTGTCTACATACATGTATTTTATGCGGATGTGATTTTAATAAGTGTATTTGGTTGTAGTTTTGAATTATTTTTTTTTTTTACTTTTCTCTTTTATTCTTCTGTTTTTCCACTTGTTTTAACTGTACGTTCTTTCGGAGTTCTGACGAGAAATCAGAGAGGCCGAGTTATGCATTTAACTGCCCACTGCCCACTTCCGGTATGCTGTTGACCAGATGTCTGTGATCCTAGCCGTCTATCTGAAGAGGTTCCCTAATGCATTGGAGTCCATTGATGCATCATTGCGGTCAGCGCTGACCAATGACTCGTGGTGCAGTGGTCATAAATATGCAAGATCGATGAGATAAACGAACTCGCAAATTCATCAACCATTCAAAAATCCAAGGCAAGCAGAACTGAATTTTGAAACTAAAACTTGCTGAAATTATAATATATATGTATATATTTATATATATATATATATATATATATATATATATATATATATATATATATATGTATATATATCACGTTGAAAAACCCGGGACTCTGGGGTCAATTTGACGAGGCTAGGGTGTGTGTGTGTATATTTAAAGAGGCTTATAAATGGTCTTGATATCTCTCCTTTTACTTAATTACATGATCCAGATATTTGCCTCCACTTATCCATCTTTACTTAGAATCTAGATATCTCGAGAATTCTAATTCTTAACACAAAATTTAATACAGATCTTAATTCCTTTTGGAATAAAGGAAACCCACTTTTTTACAGACCCTTTTAAACGCTTATTAGAAAGCTGAGAATTTTCGCGATAAGTGCATCAAATTGCCCTGAGGGAATTCTCTGAGCCACACATTTCTACCTAGACCTACACGACAAGTCGAGTGAGAAAGACTTCCGTTGCTAAAGAGTGAAGAAATGGCGCGCGAAATTAGTGATCGTAAGTTCTTCTGTCTTGACGAAACCAATCGAGGAACGCAGTTTGCGTTGATTGTTTTTATTAATTAGAACCTGGCCACATGAATACTGAAGACGCGTTAGAGTCTCATATACCATAGCTGTTTTTTTCTTCTTTGTATCTATTTTATTATTATTATTATTATTATTATTATTATTATTATTATTATTATTATTATTATTATTATTATTATTATTATTATTTAGTTATTGCATTCGTGTTAATTGAAGACGTGTCTTAAAGCCGTGTAAGCTGTCAGCATCAGGACCTTTCGCCTCCGCTCACTTCATCATCTCATCTGATCTATTTTTAACCTCAACATTCTGGATTCATCCTCCAGTCGAAATCAGCAAACCTTCTTTTCTCAAGTCACGGTATGTTGAATAGAAGAGCGCGCTGAAAAATTGCTTCAGCATTTACGTGTATTCAGCCACAGTGGGCTGCATAAATTAAATTTATATGATCTGTACATGCAATTTTCACTTGTAAAGTTCACAAGTGAAAAGGGGGGAAGCAACAGGGCGGTACGACAGACGTTCACTTCTAACACATTCTGGATGGACTTTGAGAAAGTTTTCGAGTTTTGCCTTCAGTCACGTACTTTGACTTGGCATCAGTGTGCAGGTACATAAAATTACAGAGAAGCGTCGAACTCCCCCCCCCCCCCCCCCTTGCCCCTCCTCTTTTTTTTTTAAATCTTCTCAATTATACTAATCATCTGTCATTTCAAACTTGGCATTTTGATTTTTTTTTTAAGCCTCTTTCAATTAGCGGATAAAAGTTCAATGAATTATTGGAAATAGAAGTGACTGAAAGACCTGCAATATGGCGGCACAGCAAATCATATAATATAGACTCGACCAGTCTATTAATATTAAATTTTCACGCATGACCAGGAACGGGTCAATCTTCAGGTGCATGGTGTCCAGTTTAGTTTGACTTGATCCTATTTTGCCCCACAGATTAGTCCTGAGAGAGAGAGAGAGAGAGAGAGAGAGAGAGAGAGAGAGAGAGAGAGAGAGAGAGAGAGAGAGAGAGAGAGAGAGAGAGAGTCGTTCACGCGTATCTGGCCTCCCCTTGATCTGGGCTAGGGCAGCCGTTATGAAAGTCTCACTCTCAGATAAGGTTCTATCATGGTCTTAAGTAAGATCTAGAACTCTATCCGAGCTGGACTGACGTCAACACACACTCAAGTTCTTGAAACTTAAATTCTTAGTAAGGTCAAGGCGCTTTAACCTCTGTGTCTCTTAACTTAGATTACACGAAGTTGAGTCTGAACCACACGTGTATCGCATGGGGGCTGGTATGGTCTTTATGTTACATTATCACGCAAATTAAAATTTTGACACTATATCCGAAGGTCACTTTGTATGCGGTACCATTTCAATGTGTACAGATTTATCTCAGCTTGTAAAAGTAATCTGAGAAAAATGTACTAGTTTGAGGCTTATCACCATGCCATTCAGTGTGTGTTCCTAAATCCCCGCTCTCCATCCCGTAATCTTCAGAGAACTTTGGTCGAAATGTCTGGGAGGCAACCATAACTAATGGTGACAGCAGTGGACATGGGTAGATAGATTCTGTGCTGACCGATTCATCGACTGTCTCTTCATGGGTTGCTTGACTGATCGGTTGGTCACGGGCGACAGTGGTGATCGATCGACTGATTGTTTATTGATGGCTTTTTTTTGACGGATTGATAGTTCTTTTTTTATGGATGCTTGTTTAATAAGTTAATCAGTTGATTATAATTAGATGTATTTGTCTTTGGGGGTGGATTGACTGATTGTTCCAGTGGTGCAATCCCTCTACTTCTATCACTGTGATTCCAAACCGCTACACGAGGCCGTAACCGCCTTCACCACCCAAGGTTTGAACCGAACCAAAACCAGCAAACCCCCAGCAACCAGTGCAATGTGAACCAGTCAGTAAAGTTCCCATACTTCGAGAGAATGACGCCTCAGGAGGGTTTAATCACACTATTAAATCCTATAAAAGATGCGGTGGTTACGGCTTGCACCTTACATAATTCGCCCCATGTTTTACTTTCTTGGTTTGAATCACAATCAGCCGCCAGCAGTATGATTTCTTCCGTTTAAATGAATAATAAAAAAAAGGCAGGCATTAATTACCGCTACACGCATATTCGTTCCTAACCAATTTTCGACATTGATCTAATGTTGTGTTCCTGCCAGTCTATACTTTCTATCAGAATATGAACTTATTACAAAGTGGAAGAGAATTTTTTTCCCCTTTATGCAGTTGACCTACACTTATTCTGCTCATTGCCGATCAGATCCACCCGTAGTCGATATCAATTAACCAGAAACAACAGCACCATCATCACTACCACCAATAGCCACCGGACACATCCGAACAACAGTAAGAGCCACGACAACATCAATATTGGTAGAACAAAAGCCACAACATCAACATCATTAACAACAACAACAACAACAACAGCAGCAGCAGCAGCAGCAACAAGAAGCGTCATGACGAAATAAAGAAGTTCGAAACTATTTTATCTGCTTCACGTCTGCTTCAACAGCCGACAAACCCTACAGGGACAACACAAAACACAACAACAGATAAAGAAAAGGCAAGATATGTCCTTGTTTGTTTTTTTTGGTCCGGCCTAACAAACAACAAGGGAGAAATCATGAATTGAATCTGGTGTAAAATTGTTATTTATTGTGTTAGTGTATACACAGACGTGGCATTAACAGAACCAAGCGAGCCTTGCAACTTACGGTAAATACATGTAACAGAAAAAAATCAAAACAAAACAAAACGGAAAAAAACCAAGGAAGACAATCTTCCAACCAGCCACACAGCTTGTCAATGAATGCTCTAACTCGACTCGTTTCTCTCACGCTCTCACAGGTCTGGATAACTCGCGAGCGATATTCAACATGAGAACAGAGAATGCAACACAAGCAACTGTGATAACATCATGATGGCCACTAGAAAGTGTTTCCAAGTCTGTATGTTTTCTTAACAATAAAAAAACAATCAAGGACTATATGGAATTTGAAATATCTTTCTATTTGAAATTTGAACAGAGTGGATTATAATGCAAAGCAGTGATTGTTTACAGTAGCTTTAAAAAAAAATTAATCTGTATATTATCCAAGACACAAAAATCACAGTGCATTAGAATATAAAAAGCCAGGGCAAATAGAGCTTGCCCCATAATCTGGGAGGAGGGTGTGGCGCTAACACATATAAGATTCTTCAGGAAACTTAGGTCATGTGAAACTTAGCCAGCATGCCATTTACAATGAAGATAATTTTGTTTCCATAGAAAATTACCTGTCTTTACAACCGGATATATTCGAAAACTTGTCTTGAGTAGCTGCTTTTCTTTCTCTAAAATCCTAAACAAAAGTAATGTGAGAGCATTCATCTCTTACATCATATATATAATATTTCCTTAATTACAAAACACACAGGCACCCTTAATTTCACTTCCAATGTTTAAAAGAATGATTCTTCCAGCAATTGTAAAAGATTAAGGAAAAATAAAAAGAAATAAGCAAATGAACAATGTAAGTTATGTCCCCTGGCTCTGAAAACTATCAAGTCTAAACTCGAGATGGATCAAAACTCTGATAATGGTTGTAGATTTCCTGACTTACAGATCATAATGCTCGATCAAGGAGATAAAAACTACAAACAAATCTGAAAAATTTTAGATTCTCTGTCTCAAGCTTTTCCCTCACACCCAGAGTGTCTTCTCAGTAAATTTAATCCAAGTTTGTCAGTCTTTAAAACTCAAATTGAATAATGGCACAAGTTGTCAGTCTGAAGTCACAAATTATACAGCGAAATTAATGCAGAGATATATTTGAAACTGATGTAAATTTCTCTGTTAACAGCAGAAGAAACTGCATGACGTAACCTGCTGAATAAACAAATGTGGCAGTTGGCGGATGAAAATATTGGAGATACAAACCTATTTCTGACCCATCCTATGTTTATAAAAGAAAGGAGAAGGAATGGGAATATAAAAAAATAAAGGACTCTTTATATTTACCTTTCTCAATATACCCTCAATATAACCGGTGTCTGCCTCAGAAAATTGTTAACATTATACAAATTGATGGTACACTTTGA
This sequence comes from Elysia crispata, assembly GCA_033675545.1. Taxonomy (NCBI): domain Eukaryota; kingdom Metazoa; phylum Mollusca; class Gastropoda; family Plakobranchidae; genus Elysia; species Elysia crispata. The sequence continues at coordinate 28,979 of JAWDGP010007772.1, read as the reverse complement.
TCAGTCTGTTAGCTGGGATGTTCTGTGTTCCTGTTTCAAGTTGGGAACGTGGTTCTCTATTGTACTGCACTCAAACGGAACTTCGAAACGAAAGGTCAAGAGGGCTACCCATGGCTCAGTATCTTATGCGGTCCCCCCTTAAGATGTAGCAGGGGTCCTTCAAAACAGACGGGATGAAATCATTTTAACCTACGAAAGTCGTATTATACGAAAGTCGTATCGAGAAGTCTGACTAGTGATAACAGAATGTAATTGTCATATAACAATTTTAAATTAGAAGTTAATACGCTTGATCTTTTTCTAATGACAATACACATATTACTTCAAAAAAGGTAAAAACTGAATGTCTGCTAAAGCTGGGTTTAATTTTTATTCAGCCGTGATGATTTAACTTGTTTAACTTAGATGTATTGATTATATTGAACGCTTGTGTTGAAGCCAGTTTAGATGAGACTGATGTTCGAGACAAACAGGTAAAGATGTGATTCGCAGACAAGTCAAACAATTGTTCTTTATCCACTTATTCACCTCGAGAACAGAGAAGAGTCATGCATGCTAGAATTCAGGGAGTTCATGACGGATGAGTGTAAAAAACTGGACTTATGAAATGATTGTTTCGCACAACTCTAATTTAAAGTCTAAATATTACACCTAACTCATAAAAAACAAACGGCTCTCAGGAGGAAAAAAAATTGAAGGGAAATATAAGCAAATGGAATAAAAAGTTGCATAAAGATAATTCCTAATAGAGTGTAGGCTGTGTAATATGTAGACAACTTAATTTAACATATCATTAAAAATTATCTATGTACAAAAAAATATGATATAAGAAAAGGAAATGCCAACAAGGAAACATAAATTTTTTGAATTATATTATTGGCTTCGCAACAAGATATAACGCCACAAAAAACAACAACAACAACAACAACAACAACAACAACAAAATTAATGTTAACCCAGGATGGTATCCAATTTGCAAATTGCATACATGTATACGTATATACCATAAGCAAAGCAGAGTTAAACAATAGACAAACTTGTTTTACATTTTAGATCCTTTGTGGAACTATTTAAACAGTCCATGGTCACTAATATTCATAAATAATGACCTGAAAACAAGAACTAAAACAGTAAAACAGACATGGAAATTTACATGGTTGCCAAGTGAGAAACCATTCTGTTTATGGACCTCAGCGATGCAGAAGGCAAATTTGTCAACTGACAATCAGAACTTAGGGTAGACAGCAGAAGCAAGTTACAAAAGATCTAATGCACTTACACACTATAGGGGTATGTCTGGACAGAACTATGAAATTGATACATAAAAACACACAGGATAATTAGAATGCACTTACACACTATAGGGGTATGTCTGGACAGAAATATGAAATTGATACATAAAAACACACAGGATAATTACATTGATAGAATTATTATTAGAATCTTTAGCATAGCACATTTCCTTAGGATAGTAATGGACAGGGCAGCAGTTTACCTTACTCAAACCTTATTAAGCGAAAAAGACCAAATATTGCATTGTAATTCAAGACCTTGCACAGAACATTGACCATAAACAACGACATTTGACTTTGATCCACACCACATTCACTGAGTTGACTCGTGATCATTTTTATTATAAATAGAATGTGTTGACACAGGAGCAGTATACATGGCATGCAATACGATGCTTGTGTAAGTGTGTCGCCTCCTGCCTTGTGCTATGTATAGAGACAGGAGCAAAGTACACAGCATGCAATATGACGCATGTGTAGGTGTGTCACCTCCTGCCCTGTATACACAGCATACAATATGACGCATATGTAGGTGTGTCACCTCCTGCCCTGTATACACAGCATACAACATGACACATATGTAGGTGTGTCACCTCCTGCCCTGTATACACAGCATACAACATGACACATATGTAGGTGTGTCACCTCCTGCCCTGTATACACAGCATACAACATGACACATATGTAGGTGTGTCACCTCCTGCCCTGTATACACAGCATACAATATGACGCACGTGTAGGTGTTTCACCTCCTGCCCTGTGCTAAAACACATCCTCATTTCATTCAAGACATGAGTTATATCTTTTTTGAATGTTAAGACAAGAAAATCTGCTTCTCTTAGCCTATTTCAATCACTTCAAAGGACTACATGTACAAACATTGGTGGTGGACAAATGTGAACATTTGAATTAATTGAACACCATATTACTTGTACTCTCTCCGTCTAATGTATGACGAGACAACGGTGAGACTGCTGGAGCAAGCTGCAAACCCATTCACAGTTTTTAGCCCAGCGACAGTGTACTTCTACCCTTTCTATTATACTGATCTTCACAATCAAACACTGAATAAAACTTCCTCACCCCCTTTCCCCCAATCCCTTCTTTCTCTCTTCATTTCACGTAAGAAAATACATATTAAATCAACATTACTTTTATGGCATCAAATCTTTTCATAAATACACCATATGAAATTATATATACATAAAAGTTGAAAAAAAAAAAAATCATTAAAATTTTGCATGGGCAATATACTCTTTGCAGGCAGAGAGAAGCGAAAATATTGTCTTTATAAAAATTAGAGAACAAAAAAAAAAAAAAACAGTCTGCAAACTTGTGATGAGTTAGACTATACTTAACAGTTTTGGCCAAACCCCTTAAACAGGAAAAAAAAATCTGAAAAAATGGGGAAAAAAAGTACAATAACCATGTATTCTATAGCCATTTATGTTTGACTTCTCAATAAAATAAATACTTGAAACAAACTAACACCTTTTGTGGCAAGAAAAGAAATAAAGGTAAGTTAGAAGACTAGAAACTTCAGCTATTGTAAGTCAAGACTAGAGAGACCTTAACTTGGTGAAAATACCGACGTGAAATGAAGCCTTGTCATCTAGCAAATCTCTGCGACAAATCATTATGAAATAAACCCAGACATTTTTCTTGGCCGTTTTGCTGTGCTCATTGACATGTTCTCTTTTTTTTTTTTTTCTGAAGAATCTAAATAATAACATGAAACTTTTTGCAAATGCAGTTTAGTGCAAACCCAAGCGGGAACCCAAAAAAAGAAAAAAATGTACAAGAAAAAAAGAAAGTGTCAAGACTAGACCACACTCAAATTAGACATAAAAGCTGGGAGTCATGAAAGCTAAAGAATTTCATGGCCACATATGCAGTTACATCTGAAACAAGACTAGACAACTCAAGTTAGGGCATCAGCAGTAAGCCAAAAGCAACACTCCACCGGCCAAAAGCCACACTCCACCACTCCACGATGAGCTACTCGGCCTGGATGCCAATGACCAAGCACAAAAGATTTTTCTTTTCTTGCAGGACTAGACCACACTCAAATAAGACATAAGAGCCGAGCATATGCTGCAAGCCAAAAAAACTCCACTCCACCAGTCCAGAGCCACACCCTACTTTAAATCAAGGACGCCATCGATCCAGCACCAAAAATTGCTCTTTTCTGATAGGACTAGATAAAACTCAAGTCAGGCACAAGCAAAATACCTTAACGGGGACACTTGAGGGTGCATTGGGTTATGCTTGATGCAGGACTAGACATAACTCAAAATTTGAAAAAGACAAAAAAAAAAAAAAGCAACTTTTAATGCTGCAAGCCGTGAGTGTCTGGCATGAAGGCCCCTGACTAGACACCCTATGGTGGCCAACAGCGGGACTCAAATAAGCGATTTGCAACAGGTTAGAGATCAAAGGTCATAAGGCAAGAAAGCCTTAGACAGGACGATCAAGTGCTATTTTACACTTTGCCAGCCAGATTAAGATCACAAGCCACAGGGTGGGATGGACAGCTTCTCATGACACAAGATTGGGCAGAAAGAGTTGAAGAAAGTTGGCCGTATATTCTTTAAAGGCAATGGGCTTAGCAAAGAAAAAAAAAGATGGCGAAAATATATTTGCAAGGACTTATGAAATAAGAGAAGAAAATGTTAAAATGTTGAAACCTGATAACCTCTACAAATAGGACTAGGTCATGCAGCTTGCATGTTTATAGGAGCACCATCAGTTAAAAATGATATGTTGAAAAGCAAAAGTTTAGGGAAAAGACATTTTTAATTTCATACTTGGGTAAACTCATTTACCACCATATCTAAAGAAACTTTGAAAAATTCCAACAAAATACGTTTGTGATTTGCATCTGCTGATTATTCACTGACAGAAACGTGTCAAACTGCAGAAGACACAACACGACTAGAACTGTCAAACCTCAGATCCTTAAAACTGCGAAACAGGGGAAACCAGTGACTGAGCTGAATGCTGCTGAGGGGTTTTACATGCAAAAATTGCATAAAACTACCACATTTTAATGACTGCAGATATCTTATGGTTTCAAAGATTTCTAAATTTACCCTCTTGAACATAACTTAGGTTATTTTTTTTCTTGAACAGTTAAATGTCCTAGGAACCAGCCAAAGACGTAAATTTTTAACACACAAAATATTCGCTAAAAAAAAGACTACATGGAGAGAAAAGAGAGAGAAACATTCTCAATGCTGCAATAAATTCTGTTCCGACTCATAGATTATAAAATACATATCAAAGTGAGGCAACAATAATCGGAGGCAGAATGAAGTGTACATTCACATAAACTCTATCGGCATATTACAGGTTGAAGCTGTACAGCGAGAGACAGATGTGATGGAAATGTTTGTAGAAGTCAAATCACAGGGAAGTCAACACATCCTGTCATGGCAGAGGACAAGTTTTGTTTTGTTTTGGGTTTTTTTGTTTTTGTTATTTTTTTTTTTGGAACGAGCGGGGGAGTGGATGAGGAGAAAGGGCTATTCAAAGAAGAAAAAAAGGTTTGTTTTAGGGGAAAGTTAGCAGCTGACCCCAGTGGGGGATGGACAAAAGACAACAGAGAAGTAGGTAGAGGTGGGAATCTGCACAGAAGGCAAGAGATGGAAAGGCCAAGGAGGAAAAAGAAAGAGAAAGTTCCAGCAAAGGCTTATGGTAAGTTCAATGGAGGAAAAAACAGGCACAAGAAGCTCTGCCAATCTAGCTGCTGGTTAGTAAAAACAATTTGAAAAATAGTCTAGACTCTGCTTAGTAGTAAACTTAACATAGCCTAGACTGCTAATTAGCAAACTTGAAACATCATTTAGACACTGTTAGTTAGCAAACTTGAAATATAGAATAGATTCTATTAGTTAGCAAACTTGAAACATAGAGTAAACTCTTTCAATTAGCAAATTTGAAACATAAAATAGACTCTGAGTCAGAGCAATCCTCTAGTTTAAAAGTAAAACTAGAAAACTGGGTTACAAACTGGCTAGCCATCATTAACCTTAGATTATGTTCAGGGTATAATAATTAACAGGTGGGCTACAGTGTGAGAGAATGAAGCACACATCTGGCTAATCACAAAATGTTAATGCGTAAATATTTTTGTGAGATGATGACATTTTTGGGGACAATTTGACTGCATGAATTCAATAAATGAAAATAAAAACAAAAATTCAATAAATCTATTGATGATAATTGATATTTGATCACTCTCTTTCAGTTGAAAACAACATTTTGTCTAGGCTCCTTGTTTAAAATAGCACAGATGATAAATCCAACTTGAACTATTTTCCAGATTAATCTCACTTTCTTTGAAACAATTCAAAAACATTTTTCAACGAAATTGATTGAAAGGTATGAAAAAGAATATGTCGAAGGGTTTGAAAAGGTCTATGATATGACAGAAAAATTTTTTTCCATGATTCAGTTATATGTGATATGTTAGACAAAAAATAAGAAAAAACCCTGGGATTTTCCTGGTTAGCCCTGTGCTAGATATATATATATATATATGTACAAAAAACAAGTGCAAATAAAGGTCATCTCATGGTTTTCTATGTATACAAGAAAACCCACTGGTTCCTCAATGATTGAGGCGATATATATATTATTGAACAATTACAAAACATTTGATACAAGGAAAAATTCAGGCATGAAAAATTTGAAAATGTTAATCATCACATTTGCGATTAATGACTAAAAATAGTTATATATTACAATCTCAATATTGCAAAGCCTATCTAAATTTTGCCTGTGGAAAAGGCAAAGTCTTGACTAAACCGGATCTAATGAGGTATGGAGTCTTAGAACAAATAAAAATAGAATAATACATGTATGGCCTTGACTTCGAAACCCTCAGATGGCATGAAGCCTCTCACATTGCACAGAGGTACAGAAAAAAAAAAACATGTCAAAGCCTACACTGCTTACTTCAAACAAAGGTATCCCATCAAAAGTTTACAAGCAGCTAACTGAAATGCAATGGTATCACAAATACCTAACATGAAATTTTCACGTTGTGTGGGCTAGTAGTTGAGTAGCTGCTTAATTTTTTTTTTTTTTAAATTGCCGTTTTTAAATTTGACATTTTTATTTTGATTAATAGCACAAGCGAAAGTATTAATACATAAAAAGAAAAAAAAAATAGATGGGTATACAAAAAAAAAAAATTAATGACAAATACAAAAAAGGCATCATAATTGCATGAAAAACCTGCATAGATATGATATAGGACTCTCTTTGAAGGAGATTTCCTAAAATAATGAGCATTTGAAACCTATAAGTTATTGTACAGATCACCATCACTTCCTCCTAATCTGGTAGATTTTACATAGAAAAGGCTGGCAAGCAACAACATTGTACACATCCATCTATAAAGTGCCCATTTTCCTACACAGTAATAATAATAATGAATGGTTATATAAAAAATAAATCATACTTGAATTACTTCCCTTACCTGACAGAGTCATACATGAACCTCACAAATATAATTTGAAAATTTTCTCAGCAATTGAATTATGTTATATGTACACAGGATGGAAAATGTTATCGTTCATACAGATCACCAGTTGTGGTCTCTTCCTATAGATGTCAGATTGGGCTTCCCTTTGCTATTTGCATTCCAACATTTCCTTTGATTTACTGTGATATGATATGACAGTGAACGTTCATCCCATTGCAGCACTGGAATTCAACAGTTTGTTCAGTTGATCAAGTAGAGTGCATCACCTTCAAATCAAGGCTCCAAGTTACATGACAATAGAAAATTGCAAGTATTGATGGTAATACAGAAAGAACCATTGATGGCTGTGTGAAAGCTTCAGTTTCCACAACCTGACCTACACAGTTCCAAAACATTTACACTCCCTGTAACTAAACAGTGACATCAACTTATCGACATTTTTTCTTTGCTGGAATATATGAGGCTTTAATCTTAACACACAGTACGTCCACTTTAACTTCACAGCTTGTACACTCAGCCTGGATGTTTCTCTTACACCTCATACTCTCTCACCCTCAACAGTATCTAAGGTGAAATACTCCAAAAACACTGGAGCAGTATTTGGAAATGCAAAGTCAGGTTGAGCTAAGCTATTTTTACAAACCACAGTCTTTAAATCAGTGTTTGAGCTTACCTGAAAATGTTGCCTGATATTAAAAATTTAGTTCTCTGATTGCTTTATATAAACTATACTATAACACAGAAAAACATCTGATGAAAAAAAAAACCTGGAACTTCTTTCTGCTCCCAAATATTGTTCATTACTGTGCATTAAAAAGAATTAGTTACAAAATAAAACAATAATCTTTTCTTTGGATGAGAAAAACAAGAGAACAAAATTTAAACTAACATGAACAAAACCTAGATATAAAAATATTATGCTGTTAAAGCTTAGAAAAAAATATTACTTTCAAACTTTGAAGCACACATTGAAAACATATGAACACACAAGTGAAACAAACTTGCATGCATGAAAAATAACACTTTCATGCTTTTTACCATGAAAATTGCAATTCTCTTTGCATCATTCAAAGATTATTGAACGAAAAAAAAAATTAATAAAAATGATATTGCCAAGCAGTCAACCAAAGAAAGAGAAATTTGGTTAATAATTGAAAGGCCAAAAGATATAATATCTCACACTAAAACTATATTACCTAGTGTGAAAATAAAACACCAAAGGTTTGTAGAATATGAAAATAATAAATATCTTAGATCAGGTTTTTTCCACCAAGTTCCTTCTGAATCTTTAATTGTGAAAAAGGTTCTTGAATTTTGGAAAAACCTACAGAAATCCTCCAGAAGATATTTCTTGCATGATTCCTGCATTGGCCCACCTGACTTGAGCATCAAGTCTGTATGCCACAGGAAGCTAACTTGGAAATGGAGGCAATCTTTATTGCGATTGATAAAGTTTACATCTGCACATCATCTTTGTTGATGCCAGAGTCCAAATCAATTTGTCCTCCGCAAATATTCTTTGTTCATCATATCTTTAGGCTTGAGTTACAAGCGTATATCTGTTCTGTGAACGCACACAGTCATGTTGCTGACAAAAACGCAGCTCTTACAAGAGTATTATGATTTCCAAGGAGATGACAGTCACACTTTGCTCACAAGCTGTCTATTCATCTCTCTCAGAAAGAGATTATTGTTCTAGCTTTTAGCAATGCTTCTTCATATAATAAAATAATATAAAATGATAAACAGCTTATAATCAATGAGTCTGTTCCGATGTGAACATATGGTCTTAAAAATGTGCTTGTTGATACAGATGTATCAATGGGTTGTCATGTTTATTAATGTTCTGCCCAGCAACATTGCCACATAGTTGTCCTCTGTTGTCCAGATGCCTAAGTCCCAATCATCTTTCTGAGCAGAGTGGAAAAAGCCTCTACGCTTAACAGCTTGATTTCCTCTTGATACGCTAGAGGTGATATCTTTAATTGGTGCAACTGACAACGTTGTTGAGTAAAGTGTTGCATAGATCTGGGTAAGGACAGCCAGATGGCCGTAACACATGCCTATTTCTGCGAGGCTTTGAGGCCGCCAGACTACAACTTTCTGACCTGCAGTCCCTGGAAACCTTGTGTGCCCAGCTGAGCCTCTTCCACCGCCTTCCTTCCAGCGTCACCTGCCGATGTTAAATGGAGAAGTTGCATTTAAAACATATTATTAGCAATTTACCTTTCCCAGAGGACTACAGAAGACACTGAAAATCTGAGGAGCCCAAATTTATTTACTATAATGATTTGGTCCACACCTGAATTTAATGCTATACGAACTGTACAGCTGCAGTCTCTACAAGTTTTAATACTAACTACAATAGGAGTAAGAACTAGAGCAAGCCTGAAGAGAGAAGGTAAAGTACTTTAAGTAATAAAGTATCGTTTATTAATTGTATTTAACAAATTATAATATATATAAAAAAAAACAAATATTACTAACCTAAGGAATAGAGCGCCTCTTTAGCTCTCTTCCGCACACTGGAGGATGCGTCTGATTGGCTGACGTGGACGAGCTGCTTCAAGCACTCCTCAGCCTATGATGGGAAATGATGAAAATTTCATTCAGTCCAGATTTCTTGCTCCTCATGTTAGATTCTTTACACTCTCCTATTCTCACTTATGTCTCACATGAACCGATCTAGAAAATATTTATTTTACTAGATTCTTAACATATTAAAAAAAATAAGGATGCTCTGTTCTAGAGAAGAAAAAGTTATATCAATGTATTTCATCCCGGCACTGCGAGTGAGAGAAAATCAGGACATGGTGGTCTCTCAACAACAAAGTATTGGGGACCTGAGCCTCCTCCCCCTCCTTACAATAAATTGTGTGCCAAAACGAAAACTGTTCCTCATTCTTCATACTTCCTTGTTTTACCCGTTTGCTACTTCTCAATGTAAAAGTTCTTGATCAATCAATAAACGATGGCATGCAAACAGGCCATATGCACCTAAGTTAATAAAGTAAAGAAAAATAAAAAGAGAGAAAGAGCCTGTGTGCTTACTGACCTCAATAACCGCAAGTCCGACACTGCAACCTGCTCTGACTTCTGCCAGATGATCTTCCAAACCTTCGACCAAAACTACCATCACCTGAATACCAGGAGAGGAACAAATCAATGCACTTGAGATTTCTTGCTTTCACTAATTAAATCTCTAATTGAAAGAAAAAAAAAAAGAAGAAGAAGAAGGAGAAGAAGAAGAAGAAGAAGAAGAAGAAGAAGAAGAAGAAGAAGAAGAAGAAGAAGAAGAAGAAGAAGAAGAAGAAGAAGAAGAAGAAGAAGAAGAAGAAGAAGAAGAAGAAGAAGAAGAAGAAGAAGAAGAAGAAGGAGAAGAAGAAGAAGAAGAAGAAGAAGAAGAAGAAGAAGAAGAAGAAGAAGAAGAAGAAGAAGAAGAAGAAGAAGAAGAAGAAGAAGAAGAAGAAGAAGAAGAAGAAGAAGAAGAAGAAGAAGAAGAAGAAGAAGAAGAAGAAGAAGAAGAAGAAGAAGAAGAAGAAGAAGAAGAAGAAGAAGAAGAAGAAGAAGAAGAAGAAGAAGAAGAAGAAGAAGAAGAAGAAGAAGAAGAAGAAGAAGAAGAAGAAGAAGAAGAAGAAGAAGAAGAAGAAGAAGAAGAAGAAGAAGAAGAAGAAGAAGAAGAAGAAGAAGAAGAAGAAGAAGAAGAAGAAGAAGAAGAAGAAGAAGAAGAAGAAGAAGAAGAAGAAGAAGAAGAAGAAGAAGAAGAAGAAGAAGAAGAAGAAGAAGAAGAAGAAGAAGAAGAAGAAGAAGAAGAAGAAGAAGAAGAAGAAGAAGAAGAAGAAGAAGAAGAAGAAGAAGAAGAAGAAGAAGAAGAAGAAGAAGAAGAAGAAGAAGAAGAAGAAGAAGAAGAAGAAGAAGAAGAAGAAGAAGAAGAAGAAGAAGAAGAAGAAGAAGAAGAAGAAGAAGAAGAAGAAGAAGAAGAAGAAGAAGAAGAAGAAGAAGAAGAAGAAGAAGAAGAAGAAGAAGAAGAAGAAGAAGAAGAAGAAGAAGAAGAAGAAGAAGAAGAAGAAGAAGGAGAAGGAGAAGAAGACAAAGACGAAGACGAAGAAGAAGAAGAAGAAGGAGAAGAAGAAGAAGACAAAGAAGAAGACGAAGACGAAGACAAAGAAGAAGACAAAGAAGAAGAAGAAGAAGAAGAAGAAGAAGAAGAAGAAGAAGAAGAAGAAGAAGAAGAAGAAGAAGAAGAAGAAGAAGAAGAACAAGAACAAGAACAAAAAGAAAAAGAATAACAAATATTTAAATCCTTAAGTCAATTATAGTGTTGCAGTGGCAAGGAAAAAGATCCAGAGCTAAGCAAGAAAGGGAAGAAAATTTTTTTGTATCAAGTCAGTCTGTAAATATCAGAGAGTTTCTCTGACAGCATATTCTTCTCACAAGAGGTGCAGAAACAAAAGCCGACTCAAAAATCGCATATTGGCTTAGGATTCAGCCTAAAAAAATACAACTTAATATAGGAGGCATGACCAACACAAAACTGACTTTGTTATATCCGAAAATTATAGTCCATGCCAAGATATCTCCAGCCATTTTTCATTCCATTTAATATTCTATGAACCAAAACAGACTTTATTGTGGAATATTTCATGAAAAATTCTTGGAAAAAAATTAAAAGCTTATGAAATGAATGACGATAAATTAAAAAAAATATAAAAAAAAAATTTAATATGCATCACCTGAGTAAAATTAAAGAATTAACTTTCCACTGATTTTGTAAATCTAAAGAAACTTCTCAATAATTTAAACTCTACTGTGATTACAAAGAGGTCGAGGTGAGTAAGTCAAACCTGATCTCTCTTGGTACGATCACGTGCCACGACACGCAGGTAGGATGCAGCCGACTGCGCCATTTCTTTGGTTGTGCTGCCCCCTGCAACCAGCAAACTGCCGAGTGTCTTGAGACAAGGGTGGGACGGGATGTCCTCCCTCAAGGTCAGGATTGTTTTGATCACCGTGTCTGGCTGACCAGCACGTAGACGGTCCATGAGGCGCACTGGCAGGGAAGAGAAGTGGGAAAGGACAGTTATTCATCGCTTGACATTGCATGGCTTCCACAGGTCTCCTTGTCATTACAGACATCATCATTGGTGCAATAGGCTCTATACTAAACATGGACCAATATGAAAATAAAGAGTAAAAATCCTAGGTAGTCTCTTGCAAATTACAGTAATAATGTTGAAAGTCCTGATTCCTATCTGTTGATTATAAAATTAAAACAAATCCATTGTATATATAACTACTAGGTGCATGTTTTAATTACAAGAACTAAATCTGTATCGGTCTTATTAAATCTTGATGTACCAAAAGTTTCTATAGGTTCTTACAGCCACTCAATATATATGACTTTACATGACGATCAACATGAAACTCTATAATCTTCTTCATAGCTCTCATTCTCTCCTCATAAATGATTGATTCAGTGATCAGAGATTTATTTAGAATCCTGTTTCCACTATAAGTGGGAAATTTCAAGTGGTTTTAACAAGAGATGAAAGAGATCTATGCGAGATAGAAATGGAGTTATCATTTTATCACAACACATGAATTAGGCCCAACAACAATATCTCCAGAATAAAAAACATAAACTTCAAGAAACTGTGTATGTCAACATACTTTGACCTCAGATTCATGCCAGTAATCTTAATTTAGACTGAATGTATAATGCTCAACTACCTGCATTTAACAAATCAAAATTATAGAATAGTGACTGGCGTTCACAGCAGAGGGCAGGACTTGTTACTTACAGTCACGGGCAATATTCTCCAGAGTGGCCAGACCATGCTCCTTGAAGAACTCGGCAAACTGGTAGACGGTCAGAAGAGAGGAACGTCCGATTTCCGGGGAATACACCGCTACATCCAGCATACAAGCCAGAGCACGGTGGAAAACTGATGGAGGACGAGCACAGAGAAGAAATCTACATTAGGAACTCAACTAGCAATGAAATACCATTTTCTCTACCTTTGCTGCAAACTGGTAACATATTAAAAAAAATTATGCGTTTCAAGTGAGAGTCAGTGGAGATTGTTATGCATCCCCTAAAATGTAGTTCATCGGAACTGAATACTTTAAGATCTACTTCATAACAACAATATGGGATCACAGTCACCTCTAAAATTCATTAATTTTTATAATATGTCAAATAGTTAGCCTCGGCTGCTTATTCTACCCTCCAACTGTAATGAATTTTCCTTGTGCGATAAACGAAAGAACCATTTAGCCCACGGAATTAATTTCAGAGAATCACCTCTGATAGATCGGACTGCACACTGCTCCTGTAACTTTGGACCAAATTTGTTCAGCATCACTGAGACAACTTTCTCAGGGTGGACATAGAGTTGTGTCTGGTCAACGCATAGCACCCACAGCTCTCGGACAGACTTCTCCACTGTCTGGGCACTCAGCACTGAAATAAAAATATGTTCCGCAGTCAGTGGAAACTGTAAACCTTGAGGTCTTTCATATCACTGCATTTTTGTGATCATTCTAAAGTAAATAAAAGTTTTTTAAGGGAATAAAAAATAAATGCATTAGTGAATGTTTTGACAAAGGCATTCCATTGCAGTGAAGACAATAAATTTTGGTAGCTATGGCCTAAACATGTCATGGGTGACATTGCATCTAAAACCTTGTTTGTAAGGGCTTTACATAATTGCAAGTAAATGACAGGACATCAGAAGGCTGCCCTTGACAGATTCTTGACAGATCACATCTACTGACCAGCATGAAGGTCCACTTGAGGTCCAGCATCAGCCACGTCCAGCAGCTGCTGCAACACCACTGCCTGTCGCTGCAGACGCTCTAGAGAGTGGAACTCGCGAGACTTGAGTGGCCCATAGTTGCCCAGGTTCTGGTGAGATGAGGAAAATAAACTAATATAAGATATGTGACACTCAAAAATTTTGATCTTTTAAGTTTGTACACTGAACTATCCTGGGAAATAAACTAATATAAGATATGTGACACTCAAAAACTTTGATCTTTCAAGTTTGTACACTGAACTATTATGGGAAATACGACTGTCCTAGTGTAGAGGGATATTCAAGGTGCATTATGTTTTACTCAAAGTAGATAATTCATGTAGATCCAAAACATTTTTGCTCCACTGTTGAACTCCACAATTGTCAATTTGGTATTTAATACTTTCATTTTTTTTTTTTTTTTAAACGCGGACAGTGCTGCTAAACAGAAAATTAAAATAAAGAAAAAATGAGGCTTTAGTTGTGTCTTGGCACTGGCTATAAAAAAAAGATCTGATTTCTCTATATTTCTTAAGCATGGGAGAAAAGACTCAGAGTGTAGTATTGATGAAATAATTATTAAATGGCTCAACACATTCCTTTACATAAGAAGAGCAAGGAGATAAATTTAAACCAGCTGTTTGTAATAGAATGTTGATGACATCCAACCCATTACGGTAATGATATCACGTCATACATGTATAATCCACATGATAGAAGAGCCCCTTACCTCTAACAGCTTGTCACAGTAGGTCAAGTGGAGCACCAGGGCCTGGTCCACTTGCTCGTTGCCACTAGAGGGCGGGACAGGGCTGGAGGACGACCCCCCTAAACTGGACCCGCCACCGAGACTCGACCCCCTGTCCTCCTGCAGGCGACGGGCCAGAGACTCGATACCAGAGTCGGCTGTCTTTGCCGTGGAGTCCGGGCTCACAACAACGTTATCAACAACATCAGAGTCTTCAGATTTTGTGGGTTTAACACTCCTGCAAAGCCATGCGGAAGTAGTTGGAAAATTAAGAGGTGCAATTATTATAACTCATTACGTGAAAAACAGCAAGAATTCGGCAAATTTGATTCCTATAGTAAAGAATAAAGCAAGAATAAATTAGTTTGTTGTTGCTTTCACACATTATCGGAGTGGAAATGAGAGAAAACTGCACCAAAGTTAGAATGCATACCGATTACATCTTCAAGCATTTTGAAAAAAGTTTTAATTGTTTCGACCTGCAGACTTGCCTTAGTTTATTATTGACTTTCAACTCAAAATATGAAAATATAATGTTGACTAGGTTTGCCCAGTTGGGACCACAAATTTTTAGCAACCATGTGAAATAATAAAATTCAACTTCGGTTAAGTAATTAAAATAAAAAATGATTTGCAAAACAAGAAAACACAGGACATCAAAAGTTCAAGAATGGTGTTGAACAACTCTCAGTACAAAGATCTCGAAAAGCATAAAAAATATTGAACAAAAACTATCCTGGAAGACAACGTGATATTCAAGATTCAAACCATACTTCTTAACTTGAGCTGGAGAAGTCTTTGCTTCCTCCTCTAATGCAGCTCGATCCTCATCCTCCTCGTCCAGAGTGTCTTCCGTGTTCAGGAAGTCGAAAGCCTCCTCTATAGCGCCCTCTATAGAGACGCTCATGCTGGATGAGCGAGAGCTGGCGGCCGATCGTTTCTGGTAGAGTGACACAAGTCAAAATGAACCTTTTAATGTAAAGGTTTGCTATGGTACTCTCTCTCTCTCTCTCTCTCTCTCTCTCTCTCTCTCTCTCTCTCTCTCTCTCTCTCTCTCTCTCTCTCTCTCGCTCTCTCTCTCTCTCTCTCTCTCTCTCTCTCTCTCTCTCTCTCTCTCTCTCTCTCTCTCTCTCTCTCTCTCTCTCTCTCTCTCTCTCTCTCTCTCTCTCTCTCTCTCTCTCTCTCTCTCTCTCTCTCTCTCTCTCTCTCTCTCTCTCTCTCTCTCTCTCTCTCTCTCTCTCTCTCTCTCTCTCTCTCTCTCTCGCTCTCTCTCTCGCTCTCTCTCTCTCTCTCTCTCTCTCTCTCTCTCTCTCTCTCTCTCTCTCTCTCTCTCTCTCTCTCTCTCTCTCTCTCTCTCTCTCTCTCTCATGCTCTTTCCCCATTTTTCTCTTTCTGCCTGCATGGCAAATAATTCTCCAACCATGTCCCTCTTCTGGAGTCCGGTGATGGAAGCGTCTCATATGAAATTTACAGGATTCTATGTACATACTATTTAGCATTTGTAAGGAAATTTTTCTACTGAATACCACAAATTGTTGCAATTTCTCTATACCATCCTTAAAACAATTTAACTCTTTTTTTCATTTTTTTTTTTCAAAATCCCATGTAATGCCATGTTACTTCTGGCTGAGCCTAAGGGCACCAACTAATATAGATTGAGCTGACATATGAAAAAAGAAATGAATACGACCCTCCCATAATCATCCAATCAATGAGCCCTCTCTCTCCAGTACAGACCTTGACCAGTGCCTCCAGCTTAGGAACCATCTCCTCCAAGGCTCGCAGCTCGGTGTAGTGACCGAGGAAGTCCTCTAGAGTAGTGGTCAGACTGCCCAGAGCCTCCTCCACCGTCAGTCCAGCCTCCGTGACCTCGTGACCTGAAGACTGCACCACAATACCTGGCGGGGGACATGATTAGATGTCACATGAATGAGCCCTGGTTTTACAAAGATTTCAATGGAATGTCATCTCCTATGATACCTGTGTTTTGATAGTGTGTCTCCCTGACTATTGGGTGCCAGATAGATAAAGCTTTAACTATAGTTACCATAAGAATACTAGTCTATTAAAATAGAATAACCCTGTCTTTACCTTTTACAAAATTTTATGTTTTTATAGTCTATGAACAACAATACAGCCCAGTCAAGAAAGAATAAATTTTTAGTGCTTGATTTCAGGCAAAACCTTAAAGTTTACCACACGGGCAAGTCACTCAGTGGTGGAGATTTGGTCAATCAGTCTCAATCAAATTTTATTCCATGTTTTTCTTTTGTTGTTGTTTTTTTCCTGTTTTCCTGAAGACTTCAGTTATAAAGCTGAGCAGTATGAGCATCACATGTTTTCTATTCAGATGCGACCTTTAAATTCATTTCACATTTTGGGAAAACCAACGTGCTCAGCTCCTATTTTGTATACATCACTTCTTTTTTTTTCAAATGGAAAAGGAAGACGGTAGGGGAGGAGGTGATCATAACCAGCACCTGGTATTTGAGCCTGGGTGACCTCAACTGACGCTGTTGTGTGTTCATGCTGCGCCTGGAGAGAGGAGGATGAGGTTGAGGAAGTTGTGGCCACTACAGCAACACCTGCATCAGCCTGTTGATAGAAACATAGAGAAATAATACAAGAGGGACAAAGAATGCTCCATGGTGTACAAGTGATGTGGATAATGGGGCTATTTATAGCATGTCTCACCAACCATGCAGTCATTAAACAATAAGAAAAGAAATGTGATGTAAAAAAATATTTTCGTTTACTTTAAACAAAAAATATCTATAAAAAATATACGTATATACACTTTCATTAGAGACTTCAAGAAATTTCATATTGATTGGCAAAGCCTTAGAACAATTTTTAAGAGTAGATCTGAATCCTTGCTAGTAGAGCTTTGTGGTCCACGACATTGAATTTCCATCATTCAACTTTGCTTGGGTTACAGCATGAAATAAAAAAAAATCTTAAATTAGTTCAGCACTCACTTGGCTTGCAGTGTACGAGCTCTGCCTGTGAAGGCCACCTCCCCCTCTTCCAGCAGAGTACGCCTCCACTCCGAACTGGCTGCCGCTGGCTTGGGCAGGCTGGGACTGTATACTCTGCTGATCTAGAGCTATCACTGTGTGTGGTCGAGACCTGGCTCCATGGAAGTCTGGCGTGAACGGTGGACCGCCCGATGGCCCAGTTCCAGACATTCCTCCTGATCCACCTCCTGACCCTCGCATGACGGGCGACCCTTGCTGTATGGGTGAGTCCTGCATCTTGTTGCTGGGGAGGGACGTGGCCGAACCGTAAATTCCACTGTCATCCCTCTGCTGCAGGAAGTTGCCGTAGACGTAAGGACCTCCTGACACGCCAGAAGTAGCAGCTGTCCCTGCAATGCTGCGTCTGCTCTCTGGTCCCATGCCCGCAATAAGATCAGTGCTGCTTCCAAACTGAATGGTTTAAAAAGGAATAAAAATAGATAATTATGAGAGTTAAAAATCACTTAACTTCAAAAAAAAAAAAAGGAGAAAGTTTAAAAGTTCACACACAACGGCAAATTCATTTCATATCTTGGAGCTTCTCCATATAGCAGACGGTCTGAAAGTCTCTTGTACCATATTCTAAAGATTATAAATATTCTTTTAAAGCAGCTACTCGGAAAATGTCGCGGCACTTTTAACAGGTAATAAGACAACAAGCTGTGATTGTTAAGAAACCTGTCTCTTGCACATTCTCAGTCTAATGTGCTAACTACAATTAAGAACTCCCCTAGTTTATCTTCACAACACTTTATCCATAGACTAGCAACTTAATCAATCATTTCTCTAGATCTGAACAAACCCCACAGACGTTAAAAAACCCCACGCAAAACTTATCAAATTTGAGAAACCACAACAGATATGTAACCAAAAACAAGGAAAAAATATTTAGAATTGGATACTGACCAAGCTTCCATTTGACACAGCAACTGAGAAAGGCCTCCGTCTTGTTGAACCCTGGGGTCTGGACGGAGGCTCGAAATACATGGCTGTCTCATCCATGCCGTCCAGAGGGCTGATGGGGAAAACAGAAAGGTTGTAGAACTAGCACAAAAACATTCCTTATGATGTTCGGCACAGCATACCCATTTCATAGCAAAACTAAAAGATCTTGCACAAGGAATCCATGTGCAGCTAGCTGACTTTCTAAATTGGCTGATTGACTGATCAAGACAATAATTTTTATACACAACATGTCATATTTTGATAATCTTTGTTCTTCTTTTCAATGATTGTCATTAAATGTCATCTAACTCTATTTGTTTTATAAAGTTATCTGTACTCTTTAGTCATTACGGCTGATTTGTCAAGCCATGCGCATTACAAGGCTTACAGTCATTTTTGCATGAACAAGTGTCTACCTAAGATCATAAGGAACTCGTATCTCTTTAAGGTAGACATGTCGTAAAACCAGCCCATATGAGATGAACGTCAGGAGTTTTAAAGTTGGAAAAAAAGGCCCTTGAAAGTATATAAAGCTCCTTTTTTCCATGCTATTTTACGAAGTCTAAAAACATACTATCTGAGACAAAACATGAAATTTTGACCAATGAGAAGATAAGGGAAATGTATTGTTCTAAATATCCTCAGCCTCTAAATCTAATATGATATCAGCGACATGACACTCGTTTCAACTGAGCGCCGCACATATGACTATCACAGTTTATTTTTGCTCTATTTTTTTTTCCTCCAGGACTTACTTCCAGGTGATGACGATGCTCAGCTTGAGCGAGCCGTGTACGTTGATGCTGACCGTCATGAGCTGCGGATTGGCCGAAAACAGGCCGTGGCCGGGAGCATCATGACTGGACGGCTGGCAGATCTCACAGTTCTTCTGGCCCAGAACTACTGTTTTGAAGGCTCGAACCTCCGACGCCTGGGGATGCAAACAAGATACTTTGAGCCAAAAGACAGCAGATGTAGACTAGTAGCAGATTACAGATTACAATCTACAAGTTAGGAACTCATCTCGGGATATTTTCCATTGTCATGACAAGAAGTTATTCAAAGTCCAATCTTTGTAAAGGTCTGTTAAAGTTGCAGCTTTATGGAGTAGGTCTTGATTGTAATTTTCTTAGCACTGGACATTGCAAAAAATTAATATCTTAATTTTCTGGAACGGCAAACGGAGCAAATTTTTTTTGGCAACTTTGTCTCATCATTAATTGCATGATAGCATTCTGTTTTATATTACTTTGGTTCTTCTACAATACAAGTACAGATAATCTCAGCCTTGGTCTTGATTCTAGTATGAAACTGCTTTAAACTTGGAAAATGGCCTTGTATTTTGTTATCTTTGATTTTTAAACAAAAGACATTCAGCTTGCATTGTGTCAGGTACGCTGGAGAGCGTCATGACAACCAACCTTAATGCTGAGGGTGTCGCCGACCAGGCATTTAAATGTGTAGTCAATGATGTCCCAGCGCTGGGAGTTGTTTTTCTCAACGCGGCCCTTTGTCTTCCACTTCTGGGCGCCGTGTTTTATGACCACCTCGAAAACGTCTCCCGGCGCCAGACGTGCAAAACCCGCAATACCTGGGGAGCCCAGAGATAAGGCAAAATTCTTGTTAAGGGTTAAGGGAGAAAATATTGATATTTAAAAGTTTATTTATTCATATCTGATTTATATATTTGCCCCTGATACCTTTACTAACTTGACTCTTTACCTACTTTATTATTTTATGTTTAAACTGAATTAATTTCCTTAATTGTAAAGAGCAATGAAATATAAAGTCAGAGTGCGTGAGACGATATATCGGCAAAAAGTAGGCAAAGAGTTAAGCAGCTGAACTAGTCTATCTACATTGAAAATTTACCAACTTTGCATGACATAAATCAATAAAGCTAATCAGATAAAATATGGCTTGAAGAAGATTTTTCAACCCTACTCAGATATATCAAGTAGTTAGGCTGATCAAAGCAGGATGATCTACTAGTGCAAGAGTTGTGTCTTTGAAATGAGTTAATGCTGTCATGGTATGTTTTTCTAAGTGTCCCTCCCCTGCTCCACCACCCCCCCCCCCCAAAAAAAAAAAAAAAAAAATATTTGCACTAAAACTCAAAGAGATGATGTTAACCGCTGGCTAATGTAATCAAAATAAGCTGTATATTCAATAGTTCAATTACGCTTTCCCATTACTATTACAAGTTGAAGGCTGCTAGAAATATCCCCACCAGGCTGACATCCACCACACTCCACCCTCACCTTTCAAGCGGCAGCTGAAGGTTCCAAGCATGTTCTCCAACTGAGCCTCGATCGCACACATGATCTGAGGGGCAAGGGGGGGTGGGGGGGACAAAGATAAATTAATAAATTTTTGAAAAGCCATTCAGCTATTCATGCAACATAAAACATGGATACTATACACCAGGAGCATTTCTTGATTTTGAAATTATCAAAATGAATAATAAAAACAAAAAAGCGAAGTAAAAAAAAAAATATGATGAATCAAATTTTCAAACTTTTGCTTTCCTTATTTTTAGAAAGAAATACCTGTGTGAAATTCAAACTGATCAAATTGCCCCACCGATGCACAAATTCCGTCAAAATTTCTGTTTATCTACCAAATGCAAATATTATTTCATTAATTTCTCTGTGGCCAAGCTAAAAAAAAAAATAAAAAAAAAATAACAAGTGATAAAATCTTCAAAAGCATGCATTTTCTCACATTTTTCATGATGACTCTCACAGATTTGATGATGCTAAAGTTATCTAGAGTCCCGTGAGCTTCGGCTAATGTTCTACAATGAAAACCCCTAATCCTCCCACCTCCACACAACCAACAGGTACCTGGGAACATTCCTTGTATCCGTACTTCACGTTGGCGATGGAGTCTTTGCGGCTGAGGGTACCGCTCGAGTTGTACGCCCTTGCCATATTCCTCGCCCCTGGACAAGTAAGTGAGATAATCAAAAACAAATTGTTTCAAGGAATTAAAAAAAAACAAAAAAAAAACCATAGAGCACAGTCGAAACGGGTTTAATATGCACTGATGGACTCGTGTTGACTCTAAATACTGGCTAATTCAACTCCTCAAACAGAATTTCATTTTAACAATCTTGAGAGGGGAAAACTTTAGTGCCAGCTTCGTCTTCCACTAGAGAAAAACCTGAAGATAAGATGTTAAATACTATAAGATATTTCCTGAAGTCTTTTCACTTCCCATCACATCTGCCCTCCTCCTTCCACTTTCTACCTCCCTGCTCTCCCTGAAGTCTCCCTCCCTCTCTCTCTCTCTCTCTCTCTCTCTCTCTCTCTCTCTCTCTCTCTCTCTCTCTCTCTCTGTATCTCCCTCTCTTCCTCCCTCTCTCTCTCTATCTTTGTATCTCCCTCTCTTCCTCCCTTCCTTCCCCCCTCTCTCTTTCTCTCTCTCTCTCTCTCTCTCTCTCTCTCTCTCTCTCTCTCTCTCTCTCTCTCTGTCTCTTTCTCTATCTCTCTCTCCTACCTTCTCTCAACTGCTGCTGAAGCATGTAACAGTCGTGAAGTTCATCAATCTGTGGAGAGAAAGTCGAATTCAAAGACCTCACTAACAGGGGAAGAAGCTCTGTTTCATTACATCATCATCAGAATTTAACACTAACAGGGGAAGAAGCTCTGTTTCATTTCATCATCACCAGAATTTACCACTAACAGGGTAAGAAGCTCTGTTTCATTACATCATCACCAGAATTTAACACTAACAGGGGAAGAAGCTCTGTTTCATTTCATCATCACCAGAATTTAACACTAACAAGGGAACTTGAAGCCCTGTATTAAATACACTAAATCCCATTTTTACACTGGCATGGGAATCCGAAGCTCTGTTTCAAATAGACTTACACCCGGGTAGACTTGCTAATTAGAATAATGATAGAGAAATGACTTCTTAGGCAGCCAATTCACTGACTGGTTGATTGACTGAATAATAAGTTTTATCATGGCGTCCCCTTCATCGCGGCGAGGCTCAATGATGCAATACTTCCAAATTCTTGTTTTAAAATGGTTTTCCCATCTTCAAACCAGGAGAACCTGCTTTATTTTTTTCCCCAAACTCATGTAAACTACTAAACCCACCAATACCCACCTTCGCTAAATGAAATTCCAGCCGTTTCAGATATCTCTCCGCGGACTTGATTTGCTGAAAATGATAAAATGTTGAAAACATGTGACCCAAAAAAAATGAGTAAATTAATAAAAATTAAGAAAATCAAACAAAGTAGTAGAAAACGTATATTAGCGTCGCATGTGAAATACAAGAAGATAAAAAGATGGTGACTGTATTCTTTACTTCCTCGCGATTTATATAACTCTCTTTGTAGACAATAATATTCAGGTGTGAAGTTTTCGCAATTTATCTCTTCTAAAAATTACCTCTTTTACAAGTACAAAAAAAAAGGAATACGTGTATTGTGGTTAGTTTTAAACTGGGCTGCATTAATTTTCTTGCTTCATCCATTGAAGGAGATATAATGGCCACAACAACAATAACAGCAACAAAATTAGCAACGACTACGACGACGACAACAACAACAACGACTACGACAACAACAACAATATCCGCAGCTCAGCTTTCTATGAGCATCAGATAGCTATGCTGTAAACAAACCGCTCACCTATGATAACGTAAACTTAACAGTGCAAATGCGTTTATCAAAAAATTAAAATACTGCATCAAGGAATTGAAGCTAATTCTATTTTGTTTTAAAAGGTCAAAGGTGTCAAGAATAATGGGGATAGTCAAAGCACCCAACAGTGATGATAAATACAAGAATTACACAGCAAGTGAGATACACAGGACGGGTGGTTACACTCAAGCGATACACAGGACGGGTGGTTACACCCAAGCGATACACAGGACGGGTGGTTACACTCAAGCGATACACAGGACACATATGAAGATATATAAACAAAGCATAAAACGATAAATGGATGTATTTTACACTAGATGACAAAGATATATTTAATTCATGTCTTATATGATGAAATAAAACGATTAAAAGACGAATTTTGCATGTCTATGAAATAAAGCAATTTAATAATTTATTTCTTTGTATATAGTTCAGTATCTGATAAAGCAAATCAAGGTCTATTTAAAATATCTAACATAATTATGAAATACAGTCATTTAAAGATTTAGTTTACAAGTCTATGACATGAAGCGATTTGGGAATGCATTTAACTCTCGAAATCTCGTAATCGATTCAATGTTGCATTTAACTCTCGTAATCTCGTGATAGATTTAATGTTGCATTTAATTCTCGAAATCACGTAATAGATTTAATGTTGCATTTAACTCTCGTAATCTCGTGATAGATTTAATGTTGCATTTAACTCTCATAATCTCGTGATAGATTTAATGTTGCATTTAACTCTCGTAATCTCGTGATAGATTTAATGTTGCATTTAACTCAGAAATCTCTACACATCATACGATGATACTGACGAGTCGTGCAGGAGAGTCAATGGTTCTAAAATAACACAGAG
The DNA here is from genome assembly GCA_033675545.1 of Elysia crispata. Classification (NCBI taxonomy): domain Eukaryota; kingdom Metazoa; phylum Mollusca; class Gastropoda; family Plakobranchidae; genus Elysia; species Elysia crispata. Next base: position 5,170 of record JAWDGP010007772.1, on the reverse strand, counting down.
GGGAAACATGTTAGTGAAAATAACTGGAGCTTATTTTAACAGAAAGAGAGAGAAAGGGAAGGGGGAAGCGTGTGGGGAAATGGATGGGGGGGGGGGGAGAGAGAGAGTAACTAAGAAGGCTGGTGATTAAATACGGGTGCAATTCTACAAATTTGGAAGGAAATAAAAAGTTGTGGTGGAATCAAAATTTGGAGAAAAAGAATATTTGGCAAGGCACAACTTCATCTGCGAAAAATTCTTGTATCTAGAACAAAATTAGTCTGTGTGTAAGCAGTAACACCTTCAAGATTTATATATATATATATATATATATATATATATATATATATATATATATATATATATATATATAAACTGAGTAATTGAGAAGAGGGGGAAAAAAACAAGTAAGAAAATAAGATATTTAGACTAGGATAAGAATTTGTAAAAGTCCATCACTCTGAGAGTTTTCAAAGAAGGACCGACTATGTCGAATTTTTTTTTCAACTGTTGTCAGTTTTGTTCTAAATATTTCAAGTTCTCATATTTGATATCTTTGTGATAAAAACAAAAGATTTTTAAGTTTTCCAAGGCGTTAAAGTCCGCATTAACTCGAATTCACCCCTTTGAGTTCGATATAAGTGGGGAGAACTAGCTCGTTCTTAAGACTTTACACAGGAGTCTATGATGTAGAGAAAGCAGAATAATTACATGTGTTAGTTGGACAAAATCTTCAGTTGGACTATTATAAAAAAAAAAAAAAAAAGTTTAGTGAGATCTTGGACCGATGTGTTATGTTTTTAATAAGATTCTTTCATCGATTTGTGGATATAACCGGCCCACAACAGGTCCTGGGCTCGAACCAAATCGATGATTAATTTTTTACTGATTTTTTTTTTATGCCCCATACACCAGGGATACAATGAAACAAGCTTTAAATTAGTTAGGCATAATTCTCATAAAAATAGTGTTAACGAAAGGGGTTGGTTTATCATGGACAAATAAATTCCACAATAATCAGCAAGCCACAATATTCAAGTCTTGGTTGAAAGAAAAAAAAAAAAAAAAAAAACCCAGATTCATGATAACAAAAAAAGCATGCAGTGTTCAACATGGTTCTCACACAAAGTCATTAGCAAGCGGTTTCAGTACGGTTCCATTCCAGGAACAAGAAAAAGAGGGGGAAGCGGATATGCGCTTGTTTCACAGAGAGAAAACCCAAGAGAGGGATTATTAGAATCTTCTCGTTCACAGAATGGCAAAAAGAGCGGTGTGGTTTTGGCATGGAGATAGAGAGAAGATTGTTGCAAGATTAAGCTGAAATAAATCCAGCATTTTGTAAATATTTAGAAATATGGAAGGGGGCGAGAAAAAAGTGAGATGAGAGAGATGTGAGGGGTGATAGTTTTAAGATAGGAAGGAAAGGAAGATAAAGAGGGATAGTACTAGACAGTGAGGGAGAGAGAGAGAGAGAGAGAGAGAGAGAGAGAGAGAGAGAGAGAGAGAGAGAGAGAGAGAGAGAGAGAGAGAGAGAGAGAGAGAGAGAGAGAGAGAGAGAGAGAGAGATTTGAAAAAAAAACAACACCTAAACGATAGATTCTTTACAACCAGAGGTCACCCAAACTGAATGTGATTCCAAGTGTGGTGTGCTGGTGCCACTAGCTACAAGATATCAGTGCCGTTAGTTCAGAGACAGGGAACGATTGAGGTGAGACAGAGAACCAACAACAGTGATGAGCCAAAGATCGAGAAGCGAGTTATACTCTAGCACTAGAGTGAGCAGTGAGGAGTGCACGATGGTTACCTTGTCCGTCTCGTGGAGGCGTCCCTAGAGATAAGAAGAGTGCATGAGGAAAACCATAGGCTTAGCAATACAGAGGTTTTCAGTTACATTGTAAGAAAATTTAAAATCAAAGACCTTTGGGGAAAATTGACGTGTTTCAGGCAACATAAATTAAAGCTGCAGTTACAAAAATCTTAGTCTATATCCAAAGGTAATTTGAGCGGGTAAACTTTAAAGAAAAGGAAACAAAGACCGTGGGAGGTCAGGTAGGGGATGAAGTGACACGATGGGCGAGTGTTTGTGTGTTGGTTGGTCTAGAGATCATGTGTGTTGGTTGTTCTAGAGATCATGTGTGTTGGTTGGTCTAGAGATCATGTGTGTTGGTTGGTCTAGAGATCATGTGTGTTGGTTGGTCTAGAGATCATGTGTGTTGGTTGGTCTAGAGATCATGTGTGTTGGTTGGTCTAGAGATCATGTGTGTTGGTTGGTCTAGAGATCATGTGTGTTGGTTGGTCTAGAGATCATGTGTGTTGGTTGGTCTAGAGATCATGTGTGTTGGTTGGTCTAGAGATCATGTGTGTTGGTTGGTCTAGAGATCATGTGTGTTTTTTGTGCGCGTGGCGGTGCTCAAAGTGAGACCACACGGTGAAGCAAGTTTCAGTTGGCTGCACCAGTCTGATACCAGTTAGTGTTAAACTAAAGACAAGAGATTTGGGGCCATCGAGTTTGGAACCCAGTAAAGCGATATCAAAAATATCGAACTGTTTTCTGGGTCGCTTTGATATGATCGATTTATCGACATATTGCTCCTACCATGGACAATTTCCTTCCCATACCTCTAGAGAGGACGTCGATAGTTTACAATCACATGTAAGACAGACCGAGTGGTATGCCCATCAACTTAGCGACATCCTCTGGCATCGAACCTGCGACTCGGTGCTATGAATACAAATGAGTTACGCGGTATTTGCTAGACATATCGACTCGCGGCTAAACTGTGCATGAGTGTCTCTATCGATCAGAAAGATTTATCGAGGATGCTATCGACCCCAAATGGACAAACCGCGAGCTAAAAGGTTAGGAAAATCTCCAGCTTTTTTTTTTATCTCCACCCCCTGCCAGCCTGTCTGGGATTAAAAAAGAGCCCCTGATCCAGACTAGGAAAAACAAAAAAAAAACTTTAGATCTAGAGCTCCATCCATCTAGGGCTCAAAATAAGGGAGTTTTCCCGTGTCGCAGTGGATGCAACCTTCTGATCCATACAGCAGCATCTGATAAACATGGGAGGAAAAGCTGAGGGCGGTGCAGCCGAGTGAAGGGTCAGTGTGTGGATGTGCTGGACCTGGTCGGCGAGTTGGTGTGAGATTTTGGATGGTCAGAGGCGAGAGTGGAAGAGAGAGAGAGAGGATGGGGACAGCAGGGGATACAGGTTATCAATATAAGCTCATAATAATACACGTTATACCCTGAATGGACTAACATTATGGACTATAAAAATCTGTACTAAAAGTTTGAATGATTGTATAAACCATAAGTAAAAAAAAAAAAAAAATGGGAAAAAGGCCAAGACAGTCATAGTAAAGTTACAGCGTTCTTTTCCAACAGTTCACTAATTATTTAAAAAATCAGAGACCAATAACTTTGATCCTTGTTTCCAAAACTTCTGAATCGGGTTTTATAGCTTCTGTCCCGGTCTGTCAATTTCATTTTGCCCTTTTTTTTCCACAAATAATTCGGAAAATTCCATGCAGGTGTTCATGTTCCCATTACCAAAATCGTTAGAGATTTTTAGGATAATCAAAACCCAATCAACAGTTAGAATTGGACGGGGGTATAATCTGTATGACGAAATTATACTACATTACCCCAACCACCAAAGATACAATACAAGATCTAAGATTGTCAACCACCGTTAATTTATGAAGCAAACGCTGGTGGACAAACCTGATGATACCAAGTTCCTAATGCAAATTCCGAATACTTTAATATTATAACGAGAAAAAAAAAGCGAGGGGGTAAAGGAAGGCAAATTAAAATTAAATTGAATAGTAAAAATCTTTTTAATATTCTGTGATAAAGTAAGGATGATATTAATATTGGTGGAGAAGAATGATGGCAATGATCATGATGACGATGATGATGACGCTGATGATGATAATGATAAAAAGAAAGAATAAAAGTGTCATTGAACCATTTTAAGCTTCACGATTATGTTAGTCCAGCGCCCCCCCTTACCTGGGCGGTGGAGGTTCCAGTCTCGCTGGACATGAGCTGAGCGATGTCCTCGTGGGTTGCCTGGATGAACTCACTGAACGAGAGAGAAAGAAACAGTGGAAGAATCGGTTACACATTGATGGAATATTCGGGCGGGAAACGAGTTTGTAGAGAGATAGAGATATAGATAGATAGATAAATAGAGAGAGAGAGAGAGAGAGAGAGAGAGAGAGAGAGAGAGAGAGAGAGAGAGAGAGAGAGAGATTGAGTGAGTGAGTGAGAAAGATGTTATAAAGGACTCACAGAATTAGACTGTATGGATTTGTTTTCCATCCGAGAGCATTAACTTTAAATGTATGCCTTTACCTACACTATTCCTACACTATTTTCCGCCCAGCCTGTCCCCAACATCTCCCTCCCGCACCTACATTGAAATCTTTGTTTTGCCTAGACTATTATCATTGTTGTTTTGTTTTTACCACGCTTTATTATCCTCAGATGGAAACTTCATGTAAATAACCTATGCCTCCCGTAATTTCTCATCCATTCCACTATCTCTTACCCCCCCCCCCCCCCCCACCCTCCCCCCAAACCTACTCACTTCACAAACACACGCATAGACACTCGAGTATCACTGCGTCCATTTGATTGATGATAACGGACTGGTTTATAGAGTGAGAGCAAACACCACAGCTGGGCAAGTAGACAAGCGGCGATAAAGAGAGAGGAGATCTACATGACAAACTTTGGGTTTAACATTGCGAAAAGTTAAAGTTTCAGATATATTTTATTTCAGATTCGATAAAATTCCACAATTCGATAAAATTCCTTAACGCGAGCCAGTCATTCCTAAGTCTGCCACAGCACTTACTATTTTTATCCTCATAATATTAACTAAAGGTACTAACTTTATCCTTATATATTAACTCCCCTTTCGACCACGTTGGACGGCAAAGGTCTTTGTAGAGCTCATTTCAAATCCTAACCTACTGACCATGGGTTACACTATATATAGTTCAACCAAAGAACCAATGAGGCCCCCATCAAGCCTAAGATAATGCCGTTAATATGTTTAGATGAGATCTCACTCAAAGGGAGACTACTTGCAAAACATGTTCGAATCCGGAATTACCGGAACTTATCGACTTAAATATTGTTTGACGGCCCTGGACACATTTAAAAATCTGACATCCG
>JAWDGP010007771.1:375000-378815 GCA_033675545.1 Elysia crispata | reverse complement strand
CTCTCTCTGCCTAGCTGCCAGTATTTTTGTTTGTACCTCTCTCCCTTCCTCCCTCCCTCCCTCTCTCTCTCTCTCTCTCTCTCTCTCTCTGCCTAGCTGCCAGTATTTTTGTCTGTACCTCTCTCCCTTCCTCCCTACCCACTCTCTCCCCCCCTCTCTTTGTCTCTCCGTATCTCCACGTTTGTTTCTCATATCACAACGATCCTTTCCTGAAACTGTAACTTCCATCCTCAAACTTTATACACGCCTTTTGTTTTCTAAACCGTGCTAAATTTCTATAACAATTTACCGACATCTGTTTTGTTTTTCTCCATCAACATGTCTTAACCCTAACATGGAACATGGAAACACAATGCTGTTAGCACCTAGACTATTGTTATCCAAGCATTATAGATCCAATTTCACATCACCTGTCACCTTTTGCTCTTTTTTATTTTAAATTTTGTTTCCTTTTGTTTAAATTTCATATTTGCGGAATCAGGTTGTGTTCTTGAAAAAGCGTTGGCCCTACGCCTTTTCTTTTTTGCCGGTTCCAAAGGCAAATTAACTGAAATAACAAACTTTGTCGTTTAGGATAATATTAAAAATCTAAGACCCATCTTTGTATTTGATTCTTCTACTGAGCGCTCATACAGAGCGTGTCGTATATATTTCGTTTTGTAAAGCAAAAGTATAATTATATTTAAGCTCCTCTGTTATTGTACCTGACCATCTAGCAAACTGCATTGAGACAAATTTTCGTAACCGGAACACACCGCCAAATAGCTCCTATTGATTTAAAGGATTGGAAGAGGTATTATCGAGACAAAGCTCTGAATAAGGCTTCCGTCGCTGGAGAAAGGGAAACACGACGCTCAACTTAATTATTAATTTCTGCTGACTTTTTTGTACTTGTGTGCCTTTAAACTGCCAATACTATGTCTGAAAGTTATCTTTTTGCCTACGAAACTCATTTGTAATGTTTCACCTTTCACCGATATTCGTGACTGCGTCGAAATAAAGTTAACATCTCTTGCATTTGAGTAATTTAAGTTTGATATTGCGCGTCTACTACAGAGTGATTTTAACCATTCTTATCAGGTAAAATAGGTTTTAGAGCATGAGGCCTGAAGCCTATTTCCCTTCAAAAGTTTATTTTGGTGAATGGATCGAACACTAACAGTAAAACCTATGCTTGCTACAGTGTAGCTGCTATCCACTCGACCACCAATGTTTATATTTTGTCTTTTCGAGTAGAGCGATAAAATTATAAACTTATAACATAATATTTTTTTTTTCATCTTTAATGTGAAGAAGTAAATGGGTTAATTAGTCTATAGGCGAAAAAACAAACAAACAACAGATTTCGTTGATTGTCTGATGTTGCCCATTCACAATTAAACAGAAGACTTTCTTACACTTCGTTTAACAAGTTAAGCAAATACAGACTAAGCCCAAACACAAATATCAAAGGCAGGATTCGAACTTGTACTGAATGATCTCTTCAAATCTCAAGGCTATCGCTGATTCAAAAGACTACCTGTGTAACTCTCCTTTAGACTGAAAATCCCTTTATTATAAATGAGCTCTTCACTGTCGGCTGTTAAATCTTTGAGGTCAAGAGGTCAGGTGTGGGTGGAAACCTTTCGGGTGGGGAGGGAGAGAAAGTAAGACCTGTGGCTAGAAAGTGTTTTAGCGGACAGTTGTGTAAGGGAAAGGGTTGCGTAACATGGTGATGTAATAGCTGGAGGTATTATCATGGGGAAAAAAAAGGAATAAACAGAGATGTAATATTTAATTTTATGATTCTTTTCTTCGTCTCTAATTCTAACCTTTGTTTTTATCTGTCTATCAGTCTCTCTCTCTCTCTCTCTCTCTCTCTCTCTCTCTCTCTCTCTCTCTCTCTCTCTCTCTCTCTCTCTCTTTCTTTTGGTTTCCTTTCTTGAACTTTCCTTCTCTCTCTCTCTCTCTCTCTCTCTCTCTCTTTCTTTCTTTTGGTTTCCTTTCTTGGACTTTCCTTCTCTCTCTCTCTCTCTATCTATCTCTCTATCTATTTTCCTTAGTCTCTTTTTGTCTTTTTCCCTTGCACTGTCTCTCTTTTCTATGCTCTGATCTGATTTCTCTCTATCTTGACTATCTCCTCTTTTTATACCTTTTCCTAATACATTCATTCTCTTTACATCTTTAATCAGTTAAAGCTTCTGTGAAGAACTCTCTTTATGCTTTTCTTTCTTTTTTCCCCTTCTGCTTTTTCCCCTGTCATTCTCGTGACTTCCGGGATCAACGACTTTCTGTCTATAGTCTCGAGCTATCTTCCTCTCTCTCTCTCTCTCTCTCTCTCTCTCTCTCTCTCTCTCTCTCTCTCCGCTCGCATCCTCCACTAAAACCTGTCGTTAGTCTCTTCTGTCTCCCTCTCTCCATCTTTATTTTTCTCTTTCTTTAGATTTTTCCCACGAGTCATGTTCTTTTTTTTATCAATATCCATCTGTCTCCCTCTGTATACCATACTATTAATCTAACTCTGTCTGCCTGCCTGCGCGTCTGTCTGTCTTTCTGTCTGCCTCTCTGCCTCTCTGCCTCTCCCTCTCGACAGTGACATCCGAGACAACAAAAGGTGTTGTCAAACGATTTTTCCGCGAAGCAACCCGGGCTATCAGCTTTTGTTCTGTACCTTCGCTTTTTCTTTCCCTAAGCATAAATCGAAGTCAAACGCACATTTCCTGAAACGTCCTGATTGGTTCATTATTTTTAGAATTATGAAGGGTTTCGTAATCTTTTGAAAAGTCATTCTGTCCTCAAGGATTGTGTACTGACTTCCTTTACGAGCCTGTTGAGTAATCGTAGAATAACTTTCCAACGATCGTAAGCTATTATTTCAATATTTTTTTTTGTGCACTAAGCATCTGCTCTGCATTTTAAATTCACTAGGCAATGATTAATACTTGCCTTTCACCTAGGATTTTTTAATTATTTTTTTTCATCTTTTATTTATTTATTCATTTATTTCCTCTTTTCCATAACTGATTGTGGATTAATCGAAAAGAGAAAGAGAACACAAGTGCGAAAACCAAATGTGAAGACCAAAATTTACATTTTTTTTTTATAATTGTGTATGGACTAATGGAAAAGAAAGAAAGAAAACACTGGTGCGAAAAAAACAAAACAAAACAAAACCCGAAGACCACAATTTACATTTTATTTTTCAGGGTCAGAAATATTGTTCTACTAATGTTAATAAATTGTTGCATTGCGAAATATACATTCTAGTAGTCCTCTCGCACCGACTTGCACACAAGTTGACCGAGCTTTCACCATCTCGCTCTCTAGACGGGAAGCTGGAGAGTGCAAAGATTTTTAAAGGATTAGACAACCCGGTAACAAAGAGGATTCACGCCGAAGGATTAGAGACTGGGAGAGGGAAGTAAATAAAAAGGAAACAGAGCGAGAGAGGGACAGAGAGAGAAAGAAAGTGAAGGAGAGAGAGAGAGAGAGAGAGAGAGAGAGAGAGAGAGAGAGAGAGAGAGAGAGAGAGAGAGAGAGAGAGAGAGAGAGAGAGAGAGAGAGAGAGAGAGAGAGAGAGAGAGAGAGAGAGAGAGACGATAGGTAAAGATTTTCTCTTATCTTCGATTATGGCTTTCGTATTTGAGAAAACTCAGTTAATCCCTATTTTGTTCCTTGGTTCCCACGAACAGTTGGTGTAATAGTAGTAGTAGTAGTAGTAGTAGTAGTAGTAGTAGTAGTAGCAGCAGCAGCAGCAGCAGCAGCAGCAGCAGCAGCAGCAGCAGCATAGCAGCAGTAGCAGCAGCAGCAGCAGTAGCAGCATAGTATTAGCAGCA
>JAWDGP010007771.1:365000-372500 GCA_033675545.1 Elysia crispata | reverse complement strand
AAAATATCATTGCAATTAATCAATCTATCTATCTATCTATCTATCTATCTATCTATCTATCTACCTATCTATCTATCCATCTACCCCTCAATCTATCTATTTATCCATGAAACTGTCTATCTGCTTACCTATCCATCTATCTATTTATCCATGAAACTGTCTATCTGCTTACCTATCCATCTATCTGTCTATCTGTCTGTTTATCTACCTGACAATCCATCTATCTATCGTTCGTTCGATTTACATGTTTATTTATTATTTTTCTATCTATTTGTATCTTCATCTATCTATCTATTTTTTTATCTATCTATCTATCTATCTATATATCTATCTATATGTGTACTTATCTGTCTATCTATCAATTTATCTATCTATATATCTACCTATCTGTCTATCTATCTATCTATCTATCTATATATCTATCTATCTATCTATCTATCTATCTTTGTATTTATCTGTCTATCTATCAATTTATCTATCTATATATCTACCTATCTATCTATCTATTTATCTATCTATCTATCTTTCTATCTGTGTATCTATCTATCTATCTATCTACCTATCTATCTATCAAACAACCAACCAATTTGCCCACTCTTCATACACCCATCTATCCTCCAATCAACCAACCATCCAGCTAACACACAGCGCCATCAATGACTCAAACCACGTCAATCCTATATACAGGCATCCAGAAACTGAATTCTCTTCCCTTTAACACAAGCTTCCCCTTCCGCCATCGTCTGCTGGGAATTTATCCCATTTTCCCATTCTCTGATTCCTTGCGGTAACGTTGAATGACAGAAACACGACTACGCTTTTTGTCATCGGAGCTTCTAATCCAAAACTGTCAAGGATATTATTTTTACTGTCGCCTAAGCCTATCTCAAGGTCTTTTATACGTTTTTGAAGGAAGAAGATGTGAGTTACTTCCCTTCGAAGTGATGACGTGAAACACTTGTTTTGGAAAAAAAAAAGATTAGAGAGTTTATTTAACTTTTTAGTCTTTATTCTTGTTTTCGTCTTTTAGGTTTTCATAGAGTAAACGTTTGTTTGACAGTAAAACATTTTTGTGATATTTTACGCAGGTAAATTTAATTAAAAAAAAAAAAAAATAACAATCTAGAAACACAGGATTTATTATAATTATTTATTATAATTATTATGTGAAGAAACGCTGATTGTTTAATGGAAGATGATGATGTTAATAATAATAATAATAATAATAATAATAATAATAATAATAATAATAATAATAATAATAATAATAATAATAATAATAATAATAATAATATTGAGATTTGCTCCAACGAGATTTCTTTGGTAGAACAGTTCAAACACATACTCTTTCACTGTCTGTTTTTCTTGCTGTCTGTCTGTCTGTCTGTCTGTCTGTCTGTCTGTCTCTCTTTCTCTGTCAGTCTCTCTCTCTCTCTCTCTCTCTCTCTCTCTCTCTCTCTCTCTCTCTCTCTCTTTCTCTCTGTTTTCTTCCTCTCCGGATTCCTTTTCTCTTTTTCTGTATGTTTTCTCTTCCACACTCTTTTCTCGTTCTCTCTATCCCATTTTTTTAAAATCTAATCGTTACTTCTGTTTTAACTGTATATACCTCTTCTATATATCAAACACAAAATGTTGGGGCAATCGGATGCATGAGAGAAATATAGGCAAAGAGAAGGAGGGACACGAAAGGGCAGACGGTATAATAAGGAATAAAATGAGACAACAAGTATGAAGAGAAAGCGAAAATTCAGTAACAAATTTAAAGAGAAATACATGAATAGAGGCAAGAGAAAAGAAAAAAAGAAAGAGGTGTGAGTATGGGGGGGGGGGGGGGGGGGGGGGGGGGGAGAGAAAGTAGTAAGAGACAAGACTTAGGAGAACAAAAAAATACAAGTTAAAGGAAAAATAGAAAATTCAACAGAGTGACAGAAAAAAAAAATGAGAGACATAACTAGACACAGAGACATTCAAAATGAAAGACAGATGAGGAGACACTTAAAAAACCCCAAAAAAACTATGAAAATATAATACACCAATTCAATTCCGACAAAACGAAAATTGAATCTTGATGCTTTAGTGCGAAGAAAATTACAACAGACTTTCTACAAACTTTGCAAAAAACTGATCATTGTAACAATACATCAGTCTAATAATACAAGGCCGTGCACACTTTGAAAATGTTGGCCTGGATAGAAAGTTGACACCGCCTTAAGGGCCTTTCAGCCGAGGAACAGTCTAAAGATAAAAGGGAAAACACGGACCGTGTAAAGAGCCCTTAAATCTTTTTTTTTTACTGTAACCCCAGCTTCTCGGGTAGAATCAAGTGGCTCTTGCAACTCACAAACAGGAACACGGACACACGTGTGTGCTCACATTATGGGGTCACTGTCTCTACTTCTGTCCGTCCGTCTCTCTCTCTCTCTCTCTCTCTCTCTCTCTCTCTCTCTCTCTCTCCCCTTTCTCTCTCTCGCTCTCTCTCTCTCCCCTTTCTCTCTCTCTCTCCCCTTTCTCTCTCTCGCTCTCTCCTTTTCTCACTCTCTTTCTCTCTCTCGCTCTCTCCTTTTCTCACTCTCTTTCTCTCGTTCCCTCCGTTTCTCTCTCTTTCTCTCGCTCCCTCCCTTTCTCTCTCTCTCTCACTCTCTCTCTCTTCTCAGCAAGACAAGTTGTTTTTTGAAAGTGTTAGTTTTTAAAGAGAAAATGGCAGACTCTGTTAGGGTAACAGTAGAAAGCAACCGAAGGGGAGTCCACAAAAAAGTTTAAAACGTCCAAACTTCTTCCTTCGACGAACGCAACACTGGCATACAATCACTGAAACAGAGAGAGAATATTAAGAGCTGTAGAGGAGGAGGAGGTGGAGGAGGCGGAACAGGAGGTGGAGGAGGAGGAGGATGTGAAGGAGGAGGAGGAGGAGGAGAAGAAGAAGAAGAAGAAGAAGAAGAAGAAGAAGAAGAAGAAGAAGAAGAAGAAGAAGAAGAAGAAGAAGAAGAAGAAGAAGAAGAAGAAGAAGAAGGAGGAGGAGGAGGAGGAGAGGTGGGGAGAAAGAGAGAGAGAGAGAGAGAGAGAGAGAGAGAGAGAGAGAGAGAGAGAGAGAGAGAGAGAGAGAGAGAGGGGGGGGGGGAGAGGGAGAGAGAATTTAAGCATACTCTTTTAAAAAACAAAAGAAAATAGGGCCTTATTTGAGAACTTCCATGAAAAGAAGCAATCCTCTCCACATATTTGCTTAAAAAAAAATCTTTGTGTTGCAGGCGAATTACTCGTGATAGAACAAGATATTGGTCTGAATTTCAACCACTCTACCCTAAAAGAAATTCGATATTCGAGTCCTAAGGAATTAAAAATCAAGAACCTTTTGCCAGACCCGGTTTTTGTGTTATCCGGATAAATATCTGTCCACGAATTAGGACAAGTGATGAAGAGTGGGCAGTGTGAGGGATTCAGTGGAAGGTCAAGGACAGAGAAGGATGTTCGATTTTGCGGGGAGGGGTTGACAGTCTTGCGGTTTAAAGGAAGTAAGAAAACAGGTCGAAGGTCAAAGACAGAAGGGGAAGGAACGTAAGGCTGCTGCTAAATTATTGATGATGTAGACTGGAGGAGAAGCGGTTGCTGTTACCGTCTTTCTGAGGGCTAGCATGGGAGGGAAGATGGTCTCTTAATCTGATACTAAAGACGACGGGAATCGCAAACAGAAAGAGAGGTAAAATGTGGCAGCTAGGTTTGACAAAAAGGCGGAGGGAATTTTAAGAACGGTAGAAGAAGAAGAAAAAGAAGTAGAAGAGGAGGAGGAGGAGGAAGAGGAGGAGGAGAAGAAGAAGAAGAAGAAGAAGAAGAAGAAGAAGAAGAAGAAGAAGAAGAAGAAGAAGAAGAAGAAGAAAAGATAGAGATAAAATGACAAAGAGAGGGAGAAAGAGAGAGAGAAGAGAAGAGGGAGAGAGAGAGAGAGAGAGAGAGAGAGAGAGAGAGAGAGAGAGAGAGAGAGAGAGAGAGAGAGAGACAGAGACAGAGACAGAGACAGAGGGAGACAGAGAGAGAAAGAGACAGAGACAGAGACAGAGACAGAGGGAGATAGAGAATGAGAGCCCAAAAGAAAGACGGAAAGAGCGAAATCTACAAAACAAAACGAAAAGGAAGAGAAACAATGAGTGGGAGATAAAAACAGTGCAGGCAGACATGAACTCCGAAAAGAAAATTATGAAGATCCCACGTAGGCAAACAGTAGACAGATGGATGCATGATAATGAGGGAGAAACATGATAAATAAATAGGATTATAGATGTTTGAAAAGAATTTAATAGAAAAGTAGATTGCTACATAGATTGATAACAGGTAGATAGAGACAAAGAGTGGTTGAAAGAGGAATAGTAAGCGAAAAACAATGGGAAAAGGAACCGGAAAGAGAAAGTAAAGACAGAGAAAGAAGAAACTATTTACACGACTGTCTCGCAAATTTTTTTCTGCTCAAATCTCAAAGAAACACTTTGCGTGCGAGATTCAGGATTTCAAAATAATACACAAAACAACACTAAACAAAAAAAAAATGAAAAATCAAGGATTGTCCTGCTCTACGAGCCGAAAACTGTAGTATATCGCAGTAATAAAAACAACATTAACAACCAAATATGGTTGATTTGTTCAACAACAACATTAACAACAAAATACGGTTGATTAGTTCAACAACAACATTAACAACCAAATACGGTTGATTTGTTCAACAACAACATTAACAACAAAATATTGTTGATTAGTTCAACAACAACATTAACAACCAAATACGGTTGATTAGTTCATACATTTACACACATCTTTGACATAAAAAGAACAGGGAAGCGCAAATTAAGGCCTGTGGTATGAATCAGGTTAAGTAGAAACTAGAAAGGACATGAATTATTTGCAGTTCTACGGGGAATAGGAAGTAGGGCGGTTGGATAAAAGAAGGAATCATTGTACACCGCACTGATAAATAAAGGATCAAAGACTGAGAATAATCAGGACTATAGTAATGCGATGAAACGTGTGAGATTATTATGTGTTTGGCGTCTTTCAACTACAAATGGAACTAGAATTGTATTGGTGTTGGCAAGCGATGCGTTAACATTTGTAGAATAAAAGAAATCGACTAATTCTGTATGTCCTAATCTGGTTCTAGATTCCTTTAAACCCTTATTAGAAAGCTGCGAATTTTCGCATTAAGTGCATAGAAGTGCATTGCTTTGTGGGAATTCTTAGCCGCGCAAATGTTAAACCTTTATGATAATGAATGTTTAGAAATATATATATATATATATATATATATATATATATATATATATATATATATATATATATATATATATATATATAAATAGATTTGGGTTATATAAAATAAGTTGACTATTCATATTCCTGTGATAAACAATCTGGATTTTCCCTTTAATTATTTTTTTTTTATATTTCCATAGAAGGTGTTTTAAAAATATTGATTTGGGTCACGAGTAACTATGCCTTGGTTGGTAAGTTTACCCTTAAGAATCAACGTTGCTGGTGGAATGGGCTTATATGATTATTATTTATAATACTATTTAAAGATACGAACCGTGAAAACTCGAATAATTTTTTATGAACCCTACCAGTTTCAAATTTTCGCCATTGTGTACTTAACACCAGTCCTTATCCTGGTTTGGCCTTTCTCTAATAATTTGATCGAGTTGTTTATAGATTCAAGGTAAGTTTGTCTACAATGAGATTAAAAAGCTTAAGCTATTGAGTCTTACGAAAGTGGAGTAAAAACAAGAGTAATATTGATAAAAATCAACTAGTATTTTAAAGGGATAAAGATTAGCATATTTACGATCAAATTTTCGTTTTTGTTTTTGTTTTTGTTTTGTTTTTTCAAATCCATAAAAGCATAACTCTGAAAATAATGGTACTTCGCACTTAATTTTTACTTTAAATATCGATTTATTTATAGCTTTTTTCCAGGTGCTGAATATAATTCGGTTATTATTAAAACATCGTCAACCGATCCGTACTCGATTACTCTCACCGTTTCAGTACATGATACCTACTATTAACTTAGGCGACGTTAGAATGTGAGGTGACCCCTAATTTCCTCGCGGGTCTATTTTACCCGTTAGCTCGGTACGTCGAACTAAGCAAATTGTTTGTAATTGGTCGGAAAACCGAGAGTTTACCGACAGCGGTTCGGGTAATTGTTGAGAAAATTATCGCTTTGGAAGAAAGTGGGATCTGTGTTTTGGATTGAGGGGGAAAGGGAGTGGGGTGGAAGAGGGGGTGTGGTTGTGTGTGTGTGTGTGTGTGGAGAAGGGAGCTTAGGGGAGGGGTCTTGAAGTAGATAAGATTGTTGAAGGGGTGTGGTTTTAGATAATAAGGCGATTATGTAATCTAATTGTAATAAAGGAAAGAATATTTAGGTGGAAAGAGGGGGGGGGGGGGGGGGGGGCTTTAGGAAACGATTTGAGGCGATTAAGGGATTAAACGAGCGAGGGGAGGGGTAAATGGATTTTGGAGGGTTGAGAAAGGGAGTGAGCGAGTGAGTGATTTTCGGGGGGAGGAGGGGAGAGAGAGATGGGGAGAGAGGGAGAGAAAGAGAGATAGAGAGAGAGAGGGAGAGAGAGAGATTGGGAGAGAGGGAGGAAGAGAGAGGGAGAGAGAGAGGGGGAGATATGGGGAGAAGGAGGGAGAGAAAGAGGGGGGGAGAGAAAGAGAGATAGAGAGAGCGAGGGAGATAGAGAGAGAGATTGAGATAGAAAGAGAGGGGGGAGAGAGAGGGGAGAGAGAGAGTGAAAGATGGAGAGAGAGGGAGAGAGAGAGGGAGAGAAATAGAGGGAGAGGGAGAGAGAGAGAGGGAAAGTGAGAGAGGGAGAGTGGGAGAGACATAGGGAGAGAGAGAGAGAGAGAGAGAGAGAGAGAGAGAGAGAGAGAGAGAGAGAGAGAGACGACGTGTTACAAAGAAAACATGGATTGGAGATAGCTTAAAAGGTAAACAAACCATAGAGGGACATAGAAGATAAAATGGGAAGAGAAAAATTGAGGGATCAATACAGAAATATGAGAAATTACATATGCATGAAAATAATAGGGAAAGGTGGTTAAAAGGATAAAAAAAAAATTTTGATTTTCGATTATAATCCATTGAGTTGGTTTTACAATTTTAATTATTATATTTTATCACATTTTAACTTTTTATGTTATAATTTTATATTTATATTGAATAGACTTTTTAAACTATAAATGAACACAACTTCAACAAAAACAAAACAAAAAAAAAAAAGATGCAAAATTCCAAATTTCTGTCAAATAATTGATCTGATTGAAATGAAGCACTGTGGGAAAATGCATATTTTTTATTATTTGTGGGAATTAACCGTTATTGTGTTGATTTTGTAGCGAGACCTCGTCAGCTCACATGATGTTAACGAGGTTTTATGTTACCAATAATTACTAGCGGGGACATGAAGATTTGCGGAAATTTTTTGGCAACTTCTCCCCCATCTCTATCATTCT
>JAWDGP010007771.1:345000-362500 GCA_033675545.1 Elysia crispata | reverse complement strand
TTTATCCATATAGAGCTCTAAGCCTTACCAGGCAGTGCAACAGTGAACATAAAAGGCCCTGAACCCAGTTAGAGGAGATTAAACACCAGACCTCTTGCTTGTCAGTCCAGCACTCTACCGACTGAGCTATCCGCCGACAACATGAAATAAAATCCCTGCGGATATCAGGGCATAAGCCCTGCCCCTAGAGCCTCCTAAACTCCCCACTTTTATTGCTGAAATACTGAAAACTTATTTTTTTCCCATTTTTTTTATGCTGCTGGCTGAATATGTACATGATCGTCACTGGATTCTAATTTAAATAAACTTAAAGCTATTCATAAGAAATCTGGTTCTCGAATTTCTTTCTTTCTTCCTTATTAAATTTTCTTCCTTAGGTTCCTGCGCAATGAATAACCTTCCTCTGTCAATTGGATATCCCCTTCTCTCTCTCTCTCTCTCTCTCTCTCTCTCCCTCTCTGTCGCTGTCTCTTTCTGTCAATTTTTCTCTCGCTTTTGTCTAATGACACTATGATACGGTATCCATGCACTCAGAAAGAGTCAAAGATAATGAAAGAGAGAGAGAGAGAGAGAGAGAGAGAGAGAGAGAGAGAGAGACATAGGTAAAGAGAGATAGGCATAGATAAAGAGAGAGAGACATAGGTAAAGAGAGATAGGCATAGATAAAGAGAGATGGAGAGATAGAGAGAGAGGGAGAGAGAGAGAGAGAGAGAGAGAGAGAGAGAGAGAGAGAGAGAGAGAGAGAGAGAGAGAGAGAGGATTATAGAAATGATGGACACAAAAAGGAAAGAGAGCAAATGTATTCTATTAATTTGAAAGAAAAAACAACAAAGTACTAAAAAAAAAGCACACACACACACACACTTACACAAAAAAATCCTCATAAACTCATCAACACCATATCCATGTCAATGTAAATAAATACCAGAGCAGACAAACACACTGTCAAACTGACAGACAGCCATACATTCAGCCCAAACGTCCGAGCGCAGTTAATCAACGAACGCCAAGAATCTCTACCGGCGTATTGCCACATTGTCTCCCTTGATTTTGCAACATCTCTAATGCAATAATTCGTTTAATCAGCGCTGTTTAAAAAAAAAAAAAAAGACAAAGTCATTCTATTTCTCAAATTGTAATCAGTTTGCTTCTTTCTTGAGATATGCGACTCAAAGAATAGTCAGCTTTTTTTCGTTATTATTTTGAAGAAACATTCATTATTAGGTAAGTGAATTCACAGCTAGCTTTCTGTTCAATGTTGATTGAGACCTTTAACAAAGCTTACAGGAAAAAAAATAGCTGTTTTCATTATTTCCAAGATTAAAAACATTACCGCATTAAAGTTCTGTGTAGCAATTTATTAATGTCTCTTGACGGCAAAGTCGAAAGTGAAATTAGACGTTGAAAGGTAGAAAAGAGAAAAACAAGAATAGACCTACAGATGAAGAAATCAACACAAAAAACAACAACAAAAAAAAAAGCAAACAAAAGGAAAAGAGTATCAGTAGAAAGCAAAGGGTATGACCTAAGGGCATTCGCACAGATAAGGCAAAACTAACTCTATAGGCAGCGTAACATGAAGACCTATCAGGTCCCAGTCACACCGCCAAAATAGAGAGAGAGAGAGAGAGAGAGAGAGAGAGAGAGAGAGAGAGAGAGAGAGAGAGAGAGAGAGAGAGAGAGAGAGAGAGAGAGAGAGAGAGAGCCGAAAATAGCAGTCCCTAAAAACTATAGGGGAAAAAAGGGAAGAGGGAATGGGGAATAAAAAAGCATAAAACAAAGATTTAAAAAAATAATAAACAACCCCCCCCCCCCCCTAAAAAACCGGTGTTATAAAAAAAATTATGACGCAATAGTTAATACCTTATTAAATAATATTATTATCGAGATTAGCATTCATTGTCATTATCATTATTATCTTAATATGTTACTTAACTCATTCCAAAGCGGTTTTTTTAAAGCTATGAATAGATAAATTATGCTTGACCGAATGCTAAGCCTTAAAAAAATTATACAGTAAAGGCAATAAAAAATCGTATAATTGTTTTTCGAATTTCAAGGAATCGAATCCAGATATCAAATATAATATGGTAATTACAAGTACCCGTCTAACGATACTTCAAAACCTCTACAATAGACACAATAAAACTTTATCATGGCTGCAGTTGTTTAAAGAAATAAATTGTTTTAAATCGATTTTTTCCTCTTATTTTCATTTTAATATGAACTCTTCTTCTTTTACTTCTTTTTTCCCTTAACTCTTATTATGATAAAATTGTTCCTGACTTTGCCAAAAAAAAAAGCAAAAGAAAAAACACAAAAAAACAGCAACAACAACAAAAAAAAAAAACAACCCACATTTGAATCGATGCAGACGTAAACAGCTAACTGACAGAATTATGTGTTTGTTGAAAACGTTCAAATCTTATACCTTGTAATTATACTTGGCTCTTCCATTGTCGGATCTTTTCTGATTGTTTAGATTAGGGGAGACAAAACGAATTACGTGGGAGATAGGAGAAAGCTTATCTCAAATCACATCTATTTGAAATGGAATCTTATAATCTCTACATGAGAGACACAGATGGAAGAGAAAAGATGAGATGAGGAATGTAGAAGAGAAACAGATGAATAAATACTGTCATTCTGTCGGTAGATGTAAATTGAGATAAGAAGAGACTCTCCACTGCGCATGGCTGTAATAGGAGACGTACTTAGCGGAGTGATGGAAGGGGTGGTAGATTGAGAGAAGGTTGAAATGAGAAAAAATTAATTATAGCAAAGTCTTAAGGCGGCCAGCAGGGATAAATGGTGTTTACAGATTGCAGGAAGAGAGGGAAGAGGAAAGGGGGGGGGGGGGGCATATCATATGGGGAGAGAGAGAGAAAGAGAGAGAGAGAGAGAGAGAGAGAGAGAGAGAGAGAGAGAGAGAGAGAGAGAGAGAGAGAGAGAGTTAGGTAGATAGACCGGCAGATACGGAGAGAAAAGTAAATGAGTGAGTAGGGGAGAGAGTAAGAGAGTGACAGAGAGGAAAAAAAAGATAAGGATAGAGAGATACTCTGACTGAAACAGAGAGAGGAAACGAAGTAAAAGGACGAGAGAGGGTGTGAGAGAGAGAAATAGAGAGCGAGAGAGAGCGTGAGAGAGAGAAAGAGAGAGAGAGAGAGAGAGACAGAGAGAGAGAGCGTGAGAGAGAGAGAGCAAAGATTAAAAAAAGACAAGAACTATGTTTGAAACATGTGAGAAGATGACACATGTCCCAAATTAATCAGAAGAAGACTCATTTTGCAAGATTTTTAAAGCTAACTAAATATGCCCTGATATTTTATAAGCGCGTCCAAAACATCGCACTGCCGTGTTTTCATTCTCTGCCTGGGCATCTGTTTCTCTGCCGGAGACAAGCTCCATGGGTTGTGTTCCTCAGGTCGAAGAATCCTCCGAGAGAAAACAAGAAAAAGGAAATGGGAGAAAGTAATGGAGAAATAGAGAGTGTGCTAAACAGCTATAGAAAAGGACTAAAAGATCGAGCAATAGCCGGAAAACATAGTGATAATTCATAATAGAGATTTATATGCAATCGAGCAAAGTGGATGGCACAAAGAGGGAATTGGAGAGAAGGAGAGAGAACGAGAGAGATACGCCTTAACGGCAAAATGTATCCATTCCCTCTCTCTCTCTCTCTCTCTCTCTCTCTCTCTCTCTCTCTCTCTCTCTCTCTCTCTCTCTCTCTCTCTCTCGTTTCCCCTTCGCCCCCCCCCAAAAAAAAAAAAAAAAAAAAAAAAAACACACACAGTCACATACACACACACAGGTAAACATTATCAATTTCCTTCCCACTTTCAATAACAATCTCTCTATCCGCTCTCTTCATCCCTCTTCCTCTTTTTGTCTCTTCTGTTCTCTTTTTCTCTGTCCCTCTCTCTCTTTTTTATTTTCATAAAAGCCCCCTTTCCCCCTATCCCTTTTTATTGCAAATCCCCCCCCCTCCCTCTTCACCCATTTCTCTCTCTCTCCAGAAAAAAACCCGACATTCTCTCACAGATGAGGAAAGACCTGCACTATGGGGTGCTACTGCCTGCTACAGTAATTAGGCCAATTTGTCCAAAAAATATCTTAACGCTGAGTCGCGTGACTTTAAACTACTGCACCAAACCGAATTTACATTACTGCACCAGACTTTATATTACTGCACCAAACCGAATTTACATTACTGCACCAGACTTTATATTACTGCACCAAACCGAATTTACATTACTGCACCAGACTTTATATTACTGCACCAAACCGAATTTACATTACAACACCAGACTTTATATTACTGCACCAAACCTAATTTACATTCACGTGCTGCATAACAGACACTCTAAGACATAGAGAACTCAACCACTAAAATAAAATTTCAAGAAACGCTGTAGGGAGCTATTTGCACCTACGTGCAATTTACCGGGATTATTTTTTTTAAAGCTCTGCCCCTAAATGATTCTGGCTTGAGTGATACAAAACGGTTGTGTTTATAATGATGATTTCACTGTATCTTAAGATTTTAATTCTATACTAAAGCCGATCGAAATGCAAAAATAATTAAAGCATTAAAATAACTAAGAAGGAAGAAACAAGAAAGATCGAAAGAATCTCAATAGAACCGGAAAAGCGTCAGCGGGGCAAAAATCTGAAACAAGCACGAAACAAACATAGTTATCAACAACAGTAAATTGTATAAACTGATGTGATGACTACAGCAGTTTAGCTATTAAGTTCCAGTTTATTGAACGCTCTCCAACCCCCCTCACAAAGAAATATCAAACTCTACGAAATTTTATGAATCGGAATAGAAAAAAAATGTGATGTCAAAACTGACACTAAACCATTTGAAAACAAAAGTTATCAGGGTTTTTTTTTTTGCATCAAGTGATGCGCTCCGTTCACCACAAATCGCACTCACTTTACTATAAAAGAGATAGTGCTAAGTCAAAGAATCTTTACTATACAGTAAAACTCACTATACTATAAAAGAGTAGTGCTATGTCAAAGAATCTTTACTATACAGTTAATTCAATGTTCATAGGGATGATATAATATAGATTGTTTACAATCGATTGGTAAACGTTGTTTGGGGTTGGTTACATCATGACCTTTACTCCTTATTGTTTTTGTGCTCAACTAAAGACAGGATTTATACAATTTTGCCACTCACCTATCTCTGTAGCAAAAAAAAAAAGAGGGTGCCAAAACCCAAATGGAGATGTGGTCGGTTTTTTTGTTTTATCTGCTTAGTGATCAGCTATCTATAGCAAATTCCTTTTTCTTCTTTTATCTACCTCTTTTTCTTTTATCTATCAATCTATCTATTCCAACCTCTTTCACCCTTTATCTTTAAAATTAGACCTTTAATATAATTTTCCCTGACTTTTCTCTTTCTCATATCTTTTTCTGTCTATCCGTCCGTCCCTTTCCACCCCTCTCTCTATTAATCAATATATATTTTCACTCTCCTTCACTCTAAATCTGTAATTTCTAATTCTATGAGACTTTTGTCTTTTGTCTTCATTCTGCCATTTTTGCAGTTTGTCTGTCTGTATGTCTGCCTGTTTGCCTGTCTCTCTCGTTCACGCAAAAGCTCTCTTCTCTTCTTCTTCCCTAATAACTCATCCTATTCTTTTCATTTTACTCACCGTGCTATTTCCCAATCCATTTGAACTTCTAGTTCTAGCCTTTTCCGGGAAAACAGACGGAATTAAAACAACTTAAAGTCTGTTTGCAAATTGATCCTGATTTTCTAGCAGTGCAAATCTAATTTGCTTGCTCTCCCAAGAGCGTTTCTGTTACGACTGAGTTTCCTGAATATTGATAAAAGTAACTCAGAGGGACTTGTGCCCATACACTGTGTGTTGCGTTCAATGGTGTAATAAAGATCTACTTTTTTATTTTTTTTTTTAAATTATGGTTTGGTTAGACACGTTACTTTGATGAATAGCAAGTATTGACACTTACAAGATGGAGTAATGAAAACGAGAGGTTCGGAAAGAGAGAGGGAAAGAGAGAGAAAGAGAGAGAGAGAGAGAGAGAGAGAGAGAGAGAGAGAGAGAGAGAGACAGAGACAGAGACAGAGAGAGACAGAGACAGAGACAGAGACAGAGACAGATACAGAGAAAGAGACACAGAGACAGAGACAGAGAAAGAGACATACAGACAGAGAGACAGACAGACAAAGAGAGAAGGAGAATAGGAAAAAGAGAGAGTGAGAGAAAGTAAGAGACTGAAGATGACAGGAGAGGGAGATTAAAAAAAAGCAAGAGGAAAATAAGAAAGTAGAGGACAGAAAAGGGGGAAAACGATTAAAAAAGAAAAGGAAAAGAAATGAGAGAGAAAGAGGACTCAGACCGGAGAACAGACCGGCAATTTTATGACAAATACGAGAAGGAAAGAAAGAAGAGTCAATTATGGACAAGAGAAGTTTGGAGCGTTACTTTATTGTGTAGAATATCAATGCTATTTTCTCCGTTTCTGTCTATCTGTCTGTCTGTCCGTCCGTCCGTCTGTCTGTCTGTCTGTCTGTCTGTCTGTCTGTCTGTCTGTCTGTCTCTCTCTCTCTCTCTCTCTCTCTCTCTCTCTCTCTCTCTCTCTTTTATTATTTCTTTGATTCTCCTTCTCTCCTTTTCAATTCCCTCCCTCTTTTTTTTTACTGTAATTTCTCTCTCTTTCCATCAAACATATCAAACCGAACTCGTTCTGTCTGTCCCTCTCTCTCTCTCTCTCTCTCTCTCTCTCTCTCTCTTTTATTATTTCTTTGTTTCTCTTTCTCTCATTTTCAATTCCCTCCCTCTTTCTATACTGTAATGTCTCTCACATTCCATCAAACATATCAAACCGAACTCGTTCTGTCTGTCCCTCTCTCTCTCTCTCTCTCTCTCTCTCTCTCTCTCTCTCTCTCTCTCTCTCTCTCTCTCTCTCTCTCTCTCTTTCTCTTTACTGTAAACTTCTGCTATCTCATAAAACATACCTTATTACAGGTGTGTTTCTGTTTATCTCTCTATCTCTCTCTCTCTCCCTCCCTCTCTCTCTCTCTCTCTCTCTCTCTCTCTCTCTCTGAAAACCCTGTCTTTTATCTACCTGTCAATCCCCTTCTCTCTCTCATATGCATCTCTGTTTCGCTCTCTCCACATTTCCTCTCCATCCATCATCAATCTTCCTGTTATTTACAGATAAATTTAAAAGTACAAGCTAAATCAAATTAAATGCAAAAAATTATCTCAAACTAATGAACACCGTATTTCTTTTCATCTTTATAACATTTTACCGCTGTGTATAATCTAGATTTCTATACTGAGAAGTTGGAAATATTGAGATAGACAAGTTTCGTGAATTGTGAATATTGCAATCCATCACCACACCTATTAAGACAGGAGATTGGCAGAAAATGTTGATAGACGAGTGTCTTCACTTCATCTGAGAGACCGGATTACATTTCATAGCAATGATTCCAAGTTTAAGACGCTTAGGCCGACTTAGGGTACAAATAATTATTACGATTTCGCTATCTTATTGTTTTGATTTGATGTGCATGTG
This sequence comes from Elysia crispata, assembly GCA_033675545.1. NCBI lineage: Eukaryota > Metazoa > Mollusca > Gastropoda > Plakobranchidae > Elysia > Elysia crispata. The sequence goes on along the minus strand of JAWDGP010007771.1, from coordinate 354,934 downwards.
AGAAAGAATTGTTATAAATATCTGGGCAGCAAAAGAAGAGGTAGTGGAATTTTTAGTGAAATAGGCGGTTTTCTAGGGTGCGATTGATCAGGAAGATGTTAACACGTCTATGGAGAGAGAGAGAGAGAGAGAGAGAGAGAGAGAGAGAGAGAGAGAGAGAGAGAGAGAGAGAGAGAGAGAGAGAGAGAGAGAGAGAGAGAGTGAGAGAGAGAAACAGACAGACAGACAGACCGTCAGACAAATAGCGATAGAGACAGAGACAGACAGAAAGACAGATAATAGCTGGTAGACAGACAAAAAGTCATATAGATAGATACTATTTTTTTTATCTCTGAGTATCTCTATTTCTTTTTCTCATTATTATAGCTATTTTAAATTGAAATAAAATTCCACGATTTCTGCTTCTCCTTCTTCTTCTTCTTCTTCTTCTTCTTCTTCTTCTTCTTCTTCTTCTTCTTCTTCTTCTTCTTCTTCTTCTTCTTCTTCTTCTTCTTCTTCTTCTTCTTCTTCTTCTTCTTCTTCTTCTTCTTCTTCTTCTTCTTCTTCTTCTTCTTCTTCTTCTTCTTCTTCTTCTTCTTCTTCTTCTTCTTCTTCTTCTTCTTCTTCTTCTTCTTCTTCTTCTTCTTCTTCTTAAATCCCCGCCCTGTGCTCTTCTTTCTATCCCTTCCATTCTTTGTCTACATCACGGGATTTCCCCTGTAATTATCCCCCCACCCCACCCTTCACCAACCTTTTCCAGCCCTATAGATTGCACCAGTGTTTCGTATCTGCCCTGTTCTATCAATACTAACCACTATTATTATGGTTATTACTACCTCCACTGAACTCCAATACCCCAGCCATCATATCGACTTCATTCTCCCTCCCTCCCCTCTATCTTACCAAGCCAACCAGTCAGACTTTGATCTTCCGCGTTGTCTTACTTCCAGGCAATTCGTACAGGGATTAGAGCGTGCTGAGTTGGGAGGTGTAAATCACGCCTGATGTTGAATGAAACAAATGCACCGGGAAATATGCAGGAAATCTTTTAGAACTGATAGTTATAGTCGATTGGTTTTGAGGAAGAATACTGAGAAAACGCTTTGGTTTTTCTTTTGTTGTTGTTGTTTTTTTTTTAAATTGGATTTTACCGGTTCACTGCACAATTTGAGGTGCGGTGTAAATCAATGTATGTTTTGGAAGTTTTTTAGATCTATTCTTTAGGGAGGAACATCTTTTAATACGATTCATGGTTGTGTATAATAAATAATGAAACGTTAATTCGGATATCAAAAGTTTATTGCAATTAAGAAAAAAAAAATACTTGTGAAAAACAATTATATTCCTTCATACAAAATGGTAAATGTGGAAAAAAAGAGCAGAGACAGAAAAAAAAAAAAACAGAAGAAGGGGAAAAAGGGCAGAAAAAGAGAAATTATAAAAAGTCAGTTGGCGGAGGCGAGAAAATGAGCAACAGATATGAGGAAAACTGAAGGGAAAGAGAAAGAGAAAGAGAAAGAAAAGAAGCGACGTAGACACAGCGTTATCAACTTTTTTCAAAAAGATAAATAAAAGCTATGTAACGCTCAGACCATCCGATTAGGGGAGACAAAGAGAGACAGAGCGAGAGAGGCAATACTAGAGCCATCATCATTCTACCACAGACATTAATCCCATAGTTCCATTTCAACAAAAGCACTGTAGGGGCGCTTTCTAAATCCTGTCTGTGGCATCTAGCTTGATTTGGGAGAAAGCAATATTAAGTTAGATGAAATCAACATTAACGTAATACAACAACAAGTGCATCAGTGACAACTACTACAGCAACATTAACAGCGGAGAACGTAACCACACCAGCAAAATTGGTATCACTAATAACCAAAAGAAGGAGGGAAAAAAACTTTAAAAGAAGTTAAAGGAACAACCGTACGGTTGAAGTCACGTCTTTACTATCGAAAATAGTATTTCTAGCACAAATCACAAATATTATTTTATTCTTTGAAGACAACGATCCGCAAAGTCTAGATCTAACTAAAACAGTGGACAGAAAGTGCAATCTAGAAACGAAGGAAGATAATTTTAAACTCAAAGTTGAGTTAATTTTTTTTCATACATTTTCCTACCTTTTTTTTGGATCAACTTTCTAAAGCAAATCAATCTTAAACGTACGTAGTCGAATACGCACACAACCTTCCTCTGCACTAATTTTTTAATCGAATATTGTTTGAAGGGTTGAAATAGATAAGAATGCTTCGTTCTTTTACAGGTTTCAGAAACAAAAATTTAATAATATTACAAAAATTATTTTAAAAAAAGAAAAAACGTAAAAAAAAAATCCAGCAACAAGCAAAGATAGAATTAGTCTTAATGAGACAAAAGGTTTCGATCCCATTCTGAATAAATTAGAAGAGAAACGCATTTTATGCCATTTGCGTTGCGAGAGAGAAATTTAAACAATGTGCATTTCAAAAAGTTTGTAAGGAGAATTTATCAGCTCTTTCCATTATTAGAAAAAATGTGTTAATCACATTGATTTTTTAGACAGAACATCAAGGTTTTTAAAGGAATTAATCTAATATTAGGAAAATGAAACTGTGTAAATATCAATGCTAATATTAAATTCTATATTTAAGCGATTGCGTTAACATTTTAAACCTTAGATTAAACAGAAAAAAACTGACAAATTGAAGATTGACCTTTTCTACAGCGGTGCTGAACAGTGCTGCTTTTAGGAAGCAAATTTTGACTTAGTTCATATAAATGTTTGAATTTCAAAAAAGAATCTGACGATTAAAAGCAAAATGCTTTAAGGAAAGTTTTGAGGCTTGGGCTACGAAATATCGTAAAGGTCTTACGCATTTTTTTAAAAAACATCGACTTAAGTTAATGTATGTGGCCTGCTCTAAGATATAGATGAGGTGGATGCGACCTTGTAAAAACGGAAACTTACCGAAAATGCCCAAAAAGCCTTGCTTTATTATTTCTCGAACTATTTGTGTTTAAATATTTACGCAGGATAAAACTAGGGGATTACAACTACAAAAGCAAAATTATTGATTAATGAATTCCCAAAGTTCCTAACTAAACTTCAAAATCTAAACGAATGAAATCAGTGTAACCTTTTTTGGAAATACATTTTGATTAGGTTTTCGGGTGTTTTGATGGAGCGGCGGTGGCTGTGGTGTTAGGGTGTACGCCCTGATATTCGGATTTGAACCCCACACATCGATATGTGAGTTAAGGGTCTCATCTTTTCAGCTCCGTCTTGCATGACGGGGGCTCAATTTTGTACTGCCCAAGGCATGAGGTCACGTGTTGTGTACGAGCTATATCAAACAATGAACAAACAAAAAAAAAAAAAGATAGACTACTTGGTCTTCTACAATATCGCATCTAGTGAGATCGTGGTGACCTTACATTTACAGGACATTTTGTCATTAATTACTCTTCTCTGCTCCTTGTAGAATTTTTTAACGACACAAAAATCAGCAACGGCGTGGATTCTGTGACGATAAAAATCGAGAGCGAGGTCTATTTGCGGCGATGTTTTGTTGTAATTAATGTCGAATCTTATGTGATGTTCTATCTTACAATCTCGCTGTGAGAGGCGGGTATGGGGAGGAGATATAAGGAGGGTATTTGGAATGGGTGATTGAAAAAAAGGAGGAAGGGTTTGGGGGTCGGGGGGCAGAACGGGGAAAAAGGAAAAGGGGAAAAAGGGGGGGGGGGAGTTCTCTTAGAACAGGTCTACACCGATATGAAATTTGATTGAATTCAAAAAGATGCGTTTAAGGATAGTCCTTAGAGAGATTTCACTTGAAAGAGCGATAGATAGATGAAAAAAGAATTAGGAGAGAGAAAGTGGAAGAAAGACAGGAAGAAAGATTTAGTTAAAGACAGTGTGTGTGAAAGAGAGAGAAAAGAGAGAGAGAGAGAGAGAGAGAGAGAGAGAGAGAGAGAGAGAGAGAGAGAGAGAGAGAAAGAGGGAGTAAACACCTATAAGAAGGTACACTTGAATAACAAAGAAGCTCCCGTAGGGCAAGGTGGCACCCACCAAAAAGCGTCGAGCCTTTCTCCCTGTCATCTTGGGTTCCGAACTCGAGGTGGTACAATCTCTCCAAATATCTAGGCGAGTATTTATACAAGAAGCCTGAGATAGTGTGTTTGTGAGAGAGAAGGGGTGAGAGATAGAAAAAAAATAGAAATAAATTTAGAGGTGGAGAGGGGGTGGAGAGAGAGAGAGAGACAGAGAGAGACAGAGACAGAGACAGAGAGACAGAGAGAGACAGAGAGAGACAGAGGCAAAGAGAGAGAGAGAGAGAGAGAGAGAGACAGAGGCAGAGAGAGAGACAGAGAGAGAGACACAGAGAGAGAGAGAGAGAGAGAGAGAGAGAGAGAGAGAGAGAGAGAGAGAGAGAGAGAGAGAGAGAGAGAGAGAGAGAGAGAGAGAGAGAGAGAGAGAGAGAGAGAATATTTAGCAATACTCAACGTCGCAGCGAGTTTTACATCAAAATATTTCGTGACTTAAACAGGTCGTCCAAATTTCCACTTCTGTTAAATTTATTTTTTTAAATTAAAGTTTACCCAGCCTAACAGGTTTAAATCGGTTTCTGTGTTGCCCTTTACCTCTGCAACAGTGATGGACATCAAGATCACATTGGGAAAGATAGGAGGGAGAGAGAGCGCACTCTCTATAAACATTGTTGATACCTCTAAAAAATCAAAACCTCAAAACGATTTTTAGAGCTGATTTTGGACGTATTTTCAATATTAGAGTCGCATTGATTTCTAGGTGAAGTAATACTTGTTTTCGTGTTATTATGGGAATGACATTTATTTGATGTTAGGCCAAGTTTAGAAAGGGGTTGACTTAGGAGGGGATGAAGGAAAGAGAGAGAAAACAGATTGCGTGAAATTAGAAATAGAGAGAGCGAGAGAGAGAGGGAGAGAGAGAGAGAGAGAGAGAGAGAGAGAGAGAGAGAGAGAGAGAGAGAGAGAGAGAGAGAGAGAGATTAATTTAAAAGATAAGAGACTTGGATAAGAATAGAGGATTTGAGATAGATTACTAGATGCACAGATCTGTAGCATTTTCCTACTACGCCACAACCAAAAAAAAAGGCAGAGCGCAAACTCAATCTCCACTTGCAAAGAGATTCGAACCCATGCTCAAGTACCATGCTGTTTTGGAACCAAGTGCGTTGATTCTATGACCATTAGGGGTCCGCCATCCTAAAAATTGGACCCAAATAACAGTTACATCCCTTGGAGTTTTTAATGTTTTTATCTCATTGCGCATGGCAACGTTAGCGCGCAAGGATATTTTGCCCAGTCAGCGTAACGGAGTCTCTCCTCTCGAAAACAAGGAATTGTGGGTAGAATCGCATCGGTCTTCAGTCCACTCGACATAAATGGTATGGTCAGAGGAAAGAGTGGTACATGGTATCGATACTGTTTGATAAGGGGAGCCAAAACCATCGCTATTATACTGCCAAGAAGTTATCTACGATATAATTAGATCCAAGGTCGTATTGTCTTCCAAAAGGAAGAATAGAGGTATCTATTGTATCTTTCGCGTGTTACGTCGAACAAACGAATTCGTGGAACGAGGTGATAAAGCTTGTGTTACGAGCCGGGAGAAAGGAACGGAGAACGAGCGAATATGATAGAGAGATGGGGGAGGGATAGGATGAGTGTGATGGAGAAAAAAAGTCCTGTCTCTCATGGTAACCGTGATGGTATTATGATACCTAAGTAATGTTGGCTGAGCTAACCTCTGAGCTGCTGCTCCCAACACATGTGGTTCTAATAGATCTAAGAGCCACAGACCAAGAGCAGGTAACCTGGTATGATACTAGAGGGATGGCGCTGCAACGTTGTAGGAGAAAAGAGAAACAATACGGGTGGAAAGGAAAGGGGGGGGGGGGGGGGGTGTCATAACAAAAGAGATTGGAGTGAGTAAGGAGAAGAGAAATAAGGGTGGTAGAGGGATCGCGAAAGTAAGAGCGTGGAATTCGCGGAGGTATAATATAGAAGGTTTAGTCCTTATTGGCAGATTGAAGAGATATGTGGTTAAGAAGAAGGGGGTTGGGAAGAGAGGAGGGAGGGGGAGGGGGGGGGAAGAGGGTGTAATGTGGACATTGGTCAGCTGTATAAGTTAGATTTTTACACGGGTTTAAAGTAATCAGGTATTGCGACTGAAGTCAACATAAGAGGATTATTAATTATCCTTATTGTAAAGTATAGTTTGCCCACATGAACCTTTTACCTAGCAAAGCTATATGAAAGATGTGCTCAAAGTTGTACTCATGTGCTTCTGACCTCGAGGTCACTTGTAGTAGAGGTAAAAAATAATCCCTAATGTTGTTAATAACATTATTATCCCCTTGAAGCACTAAAAGATGTTTCGGATTTTACGAATAGAATAATTATTAATTTTGTTTTTCACTGTTCATACTTTTATTAAATGAATTGGTATCGACAAACGTGGAAGATAGGATTCCTGGGATTTGTAGATGGAAAAAATAAAGGTTGATCAAATAGATGTGTTACAGCTCCTCTCTCTCTCTCTCTCTCTCTCTCTCTCTCTCTCTCTCTCTCTCTGTGTGTCTCTCTCTTTCTCTTCATCTCTGTCTCTCTCTCTATCTCGCTCTCTCTCTCTTTCTCTCCCTCTCTCTCTTTCTCTTTGTCTCTGACTCTCTCTCACTCTTTCTCTCTGTCTCTCTCTCTCTCTCTCTTTATTTCTCTCTGTCTCTGTTTCTCGCTCTGTCTCTGTCTGTCTGTCTGTCTGTCTGTCTGTCTGTCTGTCTGTCTGTCTCTCTCTCTCTCTCTCTCTCTCTCTCTCTCTTTCTCTCTCTCTTTTTCATTCTTTTTCCCTCCACTAGTCTTTCGCTCAATATCTGTCTCTCCCTCTCTTCCTCTAATGTATTCTATGTCTCCCCCTATCTCCGTTCATCTGACTTCCGTATCTCTCTATTAATTTCTTCCTTCTTTTTTCCTCTGTCAATTCATCATTATCTTATTTTTTTCTCACTACCGCTTTATTTATCTCCATCATTTTCTGAATATCAATCTTTTTATTTACTCAACTATCTGTCTAACTCTCTTAATCCCAATATACCTACTTTATCTATTCTTACTGGTAAAAGGAAAAAGGCTGGATTTACCTCTTTTTTTTTCTATTAATTTCATTTTCTGGTAAAAAAAACAACTAATAAAAGCATCTGAAATACTACGCAGAGAAGGAAACCATAGTTTTTTTTTCCATTTCTTAATTAATCATCTTATATATTAATCATCATATAGTTGATTCTGACTCGCGGGGAGTACCATACTTATGTATCTGCGTAAGATCTTAAAAGTCGCCTAGTCCGCTAAGTAAGATTAATAATAATCAGAGTCGATAGAGTGGTAGGGCGTTTCTCTGATCTTCTACCATTCGATGAGGCTCTGCTGTGTTTATTGATTGGGGAAAACAGTTTAGCTTTTAGGTAACTTTGATAAACCTTCAAACTACCATAATATTGAATGTTGATAAGAACAAACTTGTGAATAAGGTTTAAGAGTGTTATAATATAACATATAACTTCGGTGGTGGCTTTAAAAATTAAGAATATGTATTTATATATATATATATATATATATATATATATATATATATATATATATATGTATCAGAATTTTTATAGAAATGACCAAAAAAAAAGAGTGAAAACTACATTTGAAAAAAAGGGGATGGGGAAAGAAAAAAATGGTCATAGATATTAGAGAATGGGGAAGGGTAGGGTTAAACAACCAAGCTATAGGTAAATATATATTATACACACATATATACCTATAATATATATATATATATATATATATATATATTTATATATGTATGTATAAGAGAAAGAGAGAGAGAAGGAAAGAGAAAAACAGTGACTCAGCGATTGTTCAACAGAAAAAAAAAAAGACGGAAAAAAACTAATAAAAATCAGATCATCCTCATCGAAAGTTCAACCTTCGACTTCTAACAGACATGCTCTACAGTTTTCGCGACACAATAAAACAATATTATTACCATCATATCCAGTCGGTATGTTAATCCTCTTGGAAAAGAACTTCCACCTGCCTCATGTGTTGCCATTATTAACGTCCAAAGCAGGTTTAGGGAAGCTTTTCAAAGGTCTTTACCTAGAGATTTGGTAGTATACATACCGCGGTCACAGAGAATATTATAGCTCCTAAGCCGCTATAAAAAGGGCCATAAAATTAGTATTGTAGATGGTTGCCTGATGTGAGATTTTGACACTCCGAGGAAATATATTGATTACCACAAGGTGCTATTTCATACTACCTCAGTCACACCAACAAAATAATGAAAAAAATAGTTTTTTTCTTCTTCAATTTTATTTCACACACCATAATTGTTGGCCTTGGGTTTATTTTTGACACAAATCGTACTTTTTATGACTGTGTCTTTTCGATTCGATTTCAATATAGCTTGCCCATTTCCAGAAGAAGCTGTAATATAAGTTAAAATGTTTGTAAGTTCTCTCTCTCTCTCTCTCTCTTTCTCTCTCTGTGTTTATCAGTCTGTCGCTCTCTCTCTTTTCCTTTGTTCTGCCCTTTCTTTATATCTGTTTCTTTCTGCTGCCTTAACATGTCCCTATCTCTAAAACCGGTCTGTCTGTCTGTCTCTCATACCTCTCTCTCTCTCTCTCTCTCTCTCTCTCTCTCTCTCTTTATCTTTCTATCTGTATCTGCATGCTTCTACCTTTTTCTTAAGCTGTCTCTATACGTCTCAAATCCTATCCCTCCCTCCCTCCCTCTCTCTCTCACTCTCTCTCTCTCTCTCTCTCTCTCTCTCTCTCTCCTTCTCTCTCCCGCCACTTTCCCAGATCACTCTCCCCATTTCCCCTCTCCCCTCACTAGACACTGTTTGATTTTTCCTGCTTCCGACTCTTGTCTGCTCCTCAATCTGATAGTCCGTCTCCTAACATGTCAGAGTGGCCTGCAGCTGTCACTGAGTTTTAAACACAAATTATACCCTAAGACGCCGCACCGTTTGTAGCAGCTGTCTAATTTACTAGCGAGGGAGATGAAGGAAAAAATGGAAATCATTGCAGAGAAATGTCAAAGGAGCAGAGATGAAAATCTCAGGGGATCAGGGGAATTAAAGAAGAAAGAAATCATAATGCGACATTGGGGGAAGAGAGTGGAAGAAAGGCAGAGAGAGAGGGAGAGAGATAGAGAGAGAGATAGAGATAGAGAGATAGAGAGATAGAGAGTGAGGGATAGAGAGAGAGATAGAGAGTGAGAGATAGATAGAGAGAGGGAGAGAGTTAGAGATAGAGAGAGAGAGATAGAGAGAGATAGACAGATAGATAGAGAGAGAGAGAGAGAGAGTGAGAGATAGATAGATAGATAGATAAAGAGAGAGATTATAGGAAGAATGAGAATACATTAGGCTGAAAACAAGTAAGCCTAGAAAATATTTTCCCCTCTCACTGCTGATATTTTCCCTCCTTCCCTGTTAGCTTAACACCGTATTATGAAAAACAAACCATGCACTTTGTAATTCCAACAAAGAACAAAAAAGTAAGAAAGAAAGCAAAGGAAATAGAATAAACAACAACAATAAAAAACGAATAGATAAAAATCTTAAAACGGTAGTAAGTTATTAACACACACGCCATTTTGAACGCAATATTTTCACAAGTGCGCATCTTACTCTAATCACTTGTTAGAGCGCGCTCAAACCCCGACTGTACCTGTATTTCTTGATTTAGATCTAGTGCACTTTGCTTTCTTGCACTCATGGGTTGTGCTGTTCACCTTATGCTTGCCTTACACTCATGTTTTCCAGTAATTAGGTAAATCTTCTTGGAATACCTGACTCTCTCTTTCATAACTTTCAGTTTATGCGGGTTTTCAGTATCTCATTTTTTTTACGGCAAATTAACTGTGTTGTTTA
>JAWDGP010007771.1:312500-332500 GCA_033675545.1 Elysia crispata | reverse complement strand
TTGCATATTTTTGGCCAAAGTATTAATCTTTTGGTTGACAATTGCATTGGTCTTTAGCCCTACCTGTACATCGGCTGTGGTTAAAATGGGATCATTACACCACGCTGCAATATTTTTGTGTTTTTTGTTGTTGTTGTTGATGATGTTGTTGTTGTTGCTGTCGATATTAATTTGTGTCTGTGGATACCAGAGATTAAACAGAACGTAGCTGTTGACTTCAGATGTGTTGCTTTCGTTAATTTGCAACATTTTGTTCCTTAAAAACTTTTTTTTTTGTGTGTCGGATCCACATCTTTTCAACAAAGCAGTATTTATTTCTTTTTTATTTAATATGCTATGTTTTTTTTTTATTGTTTTTTAACAAATCCTCATAAATTTTTAAAATTTTATTTTATGTTTTGATTTATTTTATTCTTTTATGAATTTATTTTTTGTTTATTTTATTCACATTTATACGTCCGTTTCAAGCCTCATCACTGTTAATTATTTTAAGAGCTTCTCTTAACTAAGAATAACGTTACGAAGGAATGGAGTACGATTATCAGAAAAAGATTCAAGTGAAGACAATGTAACGGTGGATGTTAAAATGTAAAATGAACTGAGCTGTTTTCCCTTTAAAATATTCAAAGTATATTTTTTTCCGGAAAAAAGCATCCGGTTAATATTAAAAAAGTATAAGTTGAATAATAAGTTGCTTGAATGGGGATAACAATCTCATATTTATCTCACCCTCAAAGAGCAACAACACCAAAATTTATTAAAATTTTATTTGGTTTCAACAAGGCACTTCACTTCAATCGTGAACGCTTGATTGCGTCAGATTAAGCTTATTTAAAAAAATTAAATTAAAATCCGTAAAGTTAGAGCATTTGCTTAGTTGAATTTCATTTGAATTAGGCAGATACAAGCCGCACTGGTCATGCTTTGCATGGATTTATGGTCTGTCCAAGTGTTTATCCTCAGTTTAGGCTAGTGCCCATTGAAACCTGCCTGAAGTGAGGTTTAATTATGTAAACTGCCTTCTGCCAAGGACATAACACTAGGTTTAATAGCTGGATTCGAACACAGGAACCATCCGATCCAAAATCAATAGTGCAGTTGTGAGTGCCACTGAGAAATTAATGTAGTGAGACCTAATTGTTCTGAAGAAAAATTACAACTTTTTTATTCCATAAATGCACCATTAATATCAATTAAACATTTTGCCGATATTTTTTGCACCTATGAATAGAATGAAGTGTTTGAAAAAAGAAACAAACAAAAAAAAAACCAGTACCTCTTTGGTTCTTTTTAACGTATAATTATCGAAAATCTACGACACAGAAACCCCAAAAATTATATTATAACTTTCGATGCTTTTGATCTCAAACAAACATGCATTGATCTAATAAATTTTCAATAAAAACATTTTTTAAAAATTCACTTATCAACGAGCTCCTTAATTATAGCTGCGTGCAATTTTGGCAGTTGTATTGGAAAGGTTCTTAAAAATGCATGATATCTATTTTCTAAACGTTTGACTTAAAAGTGAAATAAAAAAATCCTTAGTGGTCGTTGTGAGAACCAAAAATAAGAGTCTTGTTGCCATAGTCAAACTGGTAGTGTCATTCCTGACTAAAAACATAACATGATATAAATAAATTATGAGAAAAGAAAAACTCAGTTATTGCATTTTTCTCAGCTTTTTAAAAATGGCTTACGATGTCCTTGAAATGTTTCATTTCAAGATTGTTTTTAAATATCTTCATTAATTTTGAAACAAGCAAAAAAAAAGATAATGTAAAATTTAAAAAAAATTGTAATGGTGCAAAAGGTGGAGTTAATTGATTGCTTTCCCAAAGTATTTTTCAGTTCTTTTTAACGATCGTTGTTAGAACTTCCGGAAAAAGTACGAAAAGGTGCATTCTTTGCGGAAATTCATACTTGCGCATTTATTAAAATATCCATGATAATCCAGGTTTATAAAGATATACAAATAAGCACTTTTACATGCTCACATAGCCTTCAATTAAAATTAAGCGATATAATAACGTTTTGATCATTTTTACTCTTTTTTTTTTTACTAATTGTTATATGCAACAAAAACATTACGAAAGAAACACGAACAAATTAGGGGAAAAACCAAAAATATCATCTTTAATGATTTGATAACGTATTGTGTTTACTTTTTCTTACTTACATACATCGTCACACTTCTCAATCTCTCTTGCATTCAATCCTACGTCAGGCACTCTTGTATCTTGAACATCACAGGTGTGTAAATGAGAATCATCTGAACTTCAACATTTTTAATTGTATTGTGTGTTATTTTATGAAGTTATTTGCATTAGTGAGAACAGTTTGAATTAGAAAAATAAGTAAAAGTTCCTTTATATTCCCAAACGACAATATTGCTTTCGATATTGTACCGTTCAAAAATGTCATTGAAATAATCATAGATCTACTACAACATTTTAATTGCTGGGGTTCTGAACTTGATCATTTTTGGGGTTCTTTTCACTCGAGATAATTTCTTTGCTGTTGTTGTAGTTGTTTTTCTTGTTGTTGTAATTTTTTTTTCATTGTTATTGTTGTTGCTGTTCTTTTATCATACCTGAAGATGAAGGAAAAAGAACAGTTACTATATTTGAAATAAATCACACTGACAACTTCAGGTAATTTCAGAATAAAACTACTTGGTTGACAAATATTTGCTAGCGAATAACAAGAATTAATGATTAAACAGATGGAAGTTTTATCAGTTCAGGTAATATTCTGATATTCTTTTAAAAATTGCACACCTTTATCTATTCAAAAAGCAGCAAAATGTTAAATCTATCTCCATGCACCTCAAGGTTGAAAAAAAAAAAAACATTGTTGCCTTAAAATGGCGATTTGAAGAAAAAATTGAATCAGGTTAACACAAAACTTTTATTTATCCTGAACCAATGTTTCTGAAAATAATCTTCATCTAGAAATAAAAAAAAATATATCAATAACTAAAAAAGTGAAGCATACATGAACAAGTTATCTATTGAAAATAGAAACCCATACCCATAAAAAAAAGTAGCGAACTTATATAACATTTAAAATCTTCACCATCAAGAACAGAAATCCTGAGCTATCCTGATCTATCGAATACAACTAAAACATATCGTCATACGAAGACGTACATATCCTAATGTAACGAATGCATTCTCAAAAGAAATGTTTTCTATCATAACCCAAAATCTTTACTATCAAAAATGAAGTTCTTAATTATATCAACGAAAACAAAAATCTTAAAATGTAACACAGAAAACCTTTTCTGTAACTAGGTATAATACTTTCCCTGTAAAACAGAATCCCTTATCTATCCTAACGTAAAATCTTATCCGAATAAAAGGGAAAACTTAACCTATCTTGATGTGTAATCTTCATCATCAAAGAGAGAAATAGGTAGGTACAAATCTCAATGTGTCATAATCGCCATCTAAAACAGAAACCTGCAGTTAAATATAATCTTCCCCATCTAAACAGAAACCCTCAATTCTCCCAAGGTACAATCTTTACCATCTAAAAGAGAAGCCCTTACCTATCCCAACCTACAATCTTCACCAAATGAAACAGAAATCCTCACCTATCCTAGCATAGCAAAAGGGTCGGCCTGCATTGCGCCATTTGGAGCGATTCCAGTAGAGCGTCCCGCTGGAAGAGTTTAAAAAAAAGAAAAGAAGAGAATTAAAAAATGGTACTGCCGATAAATTTGACAATATAATTGTGTCGAAGTAATGAGTAAAAACAATTAACTTAAGTTTGTTGCTGGAGTGAGGTTAATAAAACGGTTGATAGAATTTGAACAGTACTCAAGAATAAAAAGATTCACGTTTTAAGTTGTTATGTGCGGAACTGATTCATTTTTGCATAAATTAAACCCAGCTTTAAATCCAGCCATACCTAAAAAAGGTCTTAGGAAGCAGGAATCCATAGCTAAAGTCTTAGGTGTTAATAGAATTACATCCACTGTCATAGAATTTAGGTATGTCTGATAACATTTAACTAACTTTATGAAAAAACAAACTAGTTATATCTATAGATCTTTCTTAAGTTTCCGAATCGTGTAGTTTAATATTAACATGCAGCTTAGAATTCTCCCAAGGCACATCACCTTTAATCAATTTTTGGCACAAATTAATAGCTTACACCTCTTTTGAAAAGATCGGGATAAAGATTTGGATATAATAAAGAATTAGCTGTTTTTATAATCTTACAGCTACACGTTAGACCTACAAATCCAGAGAGAATAAAATAAAAACTAAACGATGAAGATTATTGCAAACTTTGGACATCATAATTCCCTCATACAATTTCTATAATGATCAACACATTTTTTTCGCCAAGAGCATTAAGAGAGCCAAATGCCCTTCATAAAAGTTGGTTTAAAAAAGACAGTCAATAAATATACAAAATTGTCTTACTTTGCGAACCAGAGTTTATCATGTTCATGAAGTCGTTCATGGAGGGAACTGAGGGAAAAAAAGAAAATTTATTTACATTTAGATTCAATATCTATTTTTTTCTAATTAAAGAGATAGGTCCATTTTGAGTTGCTTTTAGGACTAAGAACTTTTATAGTTATAGGCGATATTTTATTTTTTATAAAAATAGTTTTGTTCAAGGCATGAAAAATGGGAAAGATTCTGTTGAATTTTAAGATGTTCAAGAAGTATTCTAGAGCAAGGAAGGACAAATAATTTGGTAGCACATACTGTTGGACATGCGAATCTCATTCCTCACTCAGCCGTGAGACTTAAATTTTTGGGTGCAAGGATTTTAACAAAATTGTTTTAATGATTTAGAATACAATTTATCATATTCTGAAAATTCAATAGGCCAAACAATTTCGATAAGAGAAGGCTTCATTTAGAATAACGTCTAATTTTTAATCTGATCATGCCAAAAGATGAATCTGTATAGGTTTATAAATTTATTTTATAGAACTATTTTCCCAGAAATACCAGTAAGCAATTCTTTTTTTTTTTTTTTTTTTTTTTTTTGTAGTTTTCTTAATTTGCTAATCTTCCATAAAGCGTCCATCGCCTGGCTGGAGTTTATTTAATGGTGAAAATTTTTAAATTAAAAAAAAACAATCATCACTATAGGAGAAATGACTATAATCCAAATTCTAGAATAGATCACGTGACGACGTATTGACTAACCAGCAGACGCGGGAGATCCCATTCCAGCAGAAGGGGGATTCAGCATACTGGCAAAGTCAAGTTGACCTCCTGTGCCTGAAGGTCCTGGGTAAGGAATAAGGTACACCAAAAAAAAATTAAGCTTAAATAAACGGAAAGAACGTGGATAAAATAAGCTTAGGCGTGTAAAGAAGAATATGATTGTATTTTTTTCTTTAAAAAAAAAAACAACCTTTCCCTAGATTGTCATGAAGTCGTTTATCTTAACGTCCGATATTGTTGAAGGACAGACATTTTGATATTTTATGTTCTTTTTTGGTTTTTGTTTTTGCACTTTTTTTTAAAACAAATATTGTACCTTTTATGAGAGCACAGTTCAGTTGTCTCATAAAGGATTAAACTAGTTGGTCATACTCCATTAGTTATTCAAGTGTTTTTAAAATAACAGTAAGTTCTAATAAAAGAACAAAACCATTCGTTTGCCCAATCAATATTGTGTGATATTAAAATTCATAGTCAGGAGCCTAGCTGTATTATAATGTCATTCCTTCCAGTCAAAATCAATGTTGAACGAAAGGGTAGAATGTCATTTATCTATTTTTGGTTCCTTTGACAGAAACCATGAAATGACAAATTTTATTCCTACTGACATCAGCGTCTATTTTTAGATTTTGTCAATTTCAATTTTAAATTTATTTCGACAGGCAATCCAAAAAAATCTAATATACTTGTACGCAGTCACTGGGTAAAGTAAAACAAAGCTTAGTATTTTCTGTATTGGTTGTTAAGATAGGAAGGGACTCTGGTAAGACTTTGATTAAAACGAATTTATCTCACCGGAAGTACCTGGTGGGGGTCCCATTGTATTGAGCATGTCCATGAAGTTTGGTGCGCCACCTGGGGCTGCTTGACTTCCGGTTCCAGGCAAGGATGGCAAACCTGACGAGAAAACGAGTGAAAACAATGGAGGAATGAAGGATTGAGTGATTGAATGAATTCCAAATAATTGCAGTTT
Organism: Elysia crispata; assembly: GCA_033675545.1. Lineage (NCBI taxonomy): Eukaryota > Metazoa > Mollusca > Gastropoda > Plakobranchidae > Elysia > Elysia crispata. The sequence continues at coordinate 326,329 of JAWDGP010007771.1, read as the reverse complement.
TAAATTTACCTTATTGTTTTGGCTGATTAGATTGTACGAAAGTTTGAAATTTTTAGATAACAATAATAAATGTTCACATGAAAAGGTTCAAATTTATGTTCTATTATTTCGTTAACTAAGTTACCATAATCGACTATACTAGAGGTTTTTGAAGCCGAAAGTTTATGGCAATAGACATAGACAAGGAGTGTCAAAGTATTGAGGTGATAATAATTGGAGACGAAAGCATAGAAAAATCGAACACTGTAATCATGAAATATTGACATAAATGCCTTGCATTCAGAAACAAATAATATTTGGACACTTATTAAAGAAGGACTGACTAGAAAAATGCTTCACCTTTGCTTGAAGTGTTTTTACATTAAAGAAAATCCACAAAATGAATTAGAACGGTAAAAAACTTTTGATGAAGATGATATCGAGCCACTAAGACAATCCTTAAGATTAGGGCAGATATGAAATACCGGAAGCAGGTGGCGGAGGTCCCATTGAGTTGAGCATGTCCATGATGTTAGGTGTACCGCCTGGAGATGGCTGACTTCCGGTTCCGGACAAAGATGGCAAGCCTGAGGAGGAAGTGAACGAATGAATGAGTTGATGAATGGTTGATTGAATCAATGAAAGAAAAAAAGACAGATATCAAGTATTAGTAGTTACAAGCAAGCGTCAATATGTGACTGATTAAATTTTACCCAACTGAAATTTTAGATTCGAATTATGGTGACTACGTTTTGGGTATACTTTAATCTTTAAAGAGCTTTATGAGGAAATGTAATTAATGGAGTGTTTTCTTTATTTTCTATTTTTTTCAGAACCGGAATATCAAAGATACTCGCAGCTGGAAGAGCAGAGCAATAGTTATAGGCAAATCGGAATATGAAAAAAGGAATTGTTCTTAGAATATTAATGAAGCACATTTGGTGATAAGAGAGAGTAAGCGATGGAGAAATTGAAAAATGAACATATACACCCTTGGAATAAATACCTTGACCCATAAATAGATAATATTTAGACAATAATTAAAAAAGAATTTTCTAAGATTCAAATGATGCAATGCCTTCCCTTAACTAAGATGTGAATTAGGTAAGCTGTAACAGAAAATGTGCATTTTCTTCAAGGAATGGACCCAACCAATAACGCAAGCCTTAAGATAAGAGCAGAAATGTTCTACCGGAAGTAGCTGGAGGAGGCCCCATAGAGTTGAGCATGTCCATGATATTCGGCGTACCGCCTGAGCTCGATGGACTTCCTGTTCCGGTCAAGGGCGGCAAGCCTGATGGGACAGACATGCCACCGGCTGAACCTGTGGATGAGAAGAGATAAGGAAAGAGAAAGAGAGAGAGAGAGAGAAAGAGAGAGAGAGAGAGGGATAGAGAAAGAGAGAGAAAGAGAAAGAGAGAGAGAGAAAGAGACAGACAGAGACAGAGAGAGAAAGAGACAGACAGAGAAAGTTCTAGGTGCAGGTTTTTCAGTGCAACTTTTTTAGAGAAACTAATATCATGTTAGAGTTAGTTCGACACCTCTCAAATCTGAATTAAAAATGGGGGTGATCTGTTAGGCTCTGTTTGTCTAGGGGTATGAAAATATACACAGCCAATCACACAATCTTATTTATACAAAATCTCGTCGAATCATTCAAAAAAGGAATTACATAAATCGTAACAGAATATTCTTGGTACACGTCATTAGCAATTAGCAACTAATCAACACAAAGGTAAACAAGGGGTGACGAGATCATTACTATGCTAGAACTAGGTCGGACATTCCAGAAGAATCTTGGCCATACAAGTGCGGGCTGTGTTCAATAAACAAGACTAAGTTCTTAGGCTTGAAATACAAACATTATGCATCTAAAAAAACAATGTACATAGATCTAGTCAATCAACTACCCAAAATTACGCACCTATGCAGTGGGGAGGGGGGCAGTAATCAATAGCAATAGATCAAATTACAGCACAATGAGTTACAATCACCCATGACCCGTCATTAATTCAGCATCAAATGGTGCTTTTATCTCAAGCCACCACGCACTTTCAGAGCAGAATTGTACAAGGTGACTTTATCTTTTCTATACACTTGGAACACTTGTAATATTAGGAGAAAATTAAGTATACTTCGTGTACAACCAGTAACTAGACAAAGCATATGGGAAGTGACGTCATGACCTTATCTGCCTATTATGCTAATTTATTTACTCAAACAAGGTAGGCTACTCACTGCTGGCCCCTGAACCTCCAGGTCCCATCAGAGTTACTCCTCCTGACTGCTGCTTAGGGCGACCTGTGGGGTACAAATCAAAGCTGTTTTATACAAACTATTTTTTTATCGATAAAAGTCACAATGTAGTGGATATAATGGGTAGCCTAGATCAAGTGTCTGCACATGTTGCTTTAAAATCCTCATTGCATGGCTATAAGAAAATATATTACATATCGATATAAAGTTAAGGGTTGCTTTTCTGAACTCCTACTCTTCTCTTTTGCCTTTTACAAAGATTATTAATTAAACCTAAAAAAAAATTATATTGTGCTTAAAGTGCCGACGGACATATTGAAAATATAATAACAAATTTAACAATATTCATGTCATTAAATCATCAATTTTTTTTTCATTGTTTCGTTCTTAGTACTACTTAAAATAATGAAGAGAGAATCTTTACGTTACCTTGATTATTACAACGCTCTTCTGGTTATTTTGTTTAAAAAAATTGGATCTATTTACAGTTTTCTTCTCATTACAATTTAAAATAGATCTGCTTTGATCTTGTTATTAAAAACTATTCGATATGAATACAAAAAAATATAAATTCTGGGAATGAAAGTTTTGAGACAAATTTGGCAATGTCTACTGAAAATTACAGTATAATATTATGTTTATAAAGTCACCTTCATGGGGTCAGGTAACAAAGAACGACAACTTTCACTTACGGTTCATCATTTGCTGCATGAGAAAGAACGACATTAAAGAGTTCTCTCCTCCCATCATCTCACCCATCTCAGCTGTGAGTGGAGAAATGTCAAAAAAAAGTAGAAAGATAGTTTGAAATGTTGTTATTGATAAAGCGCAGAGAGTTAATCACATTGGTTTTGGTAGTAGTAGTAGTAGTAGTAGTAGTAGTAGTAGTAGTAGTAGTAGTAGTAGTAGTAGTAGTAGTAGTAGTAGTAGTAGTAGTAGTAGTAGTAGTAGTAGTAGTAGTAGTAGTAGTTGTAATAGTAGTAGAAGTAGTAGTAGTAGTAGGAGTAGTAGTAGTAGGAGTAGTCGTAGTAGTAATAGTAGTTGTAGTAGTCGTAGTAGTAGTAGTAGTAGTAGTAGTAGTAGTAGTAGTAGTAGTAGTAGTAGTAGTAGTAGTAGTAGTAGTAGTAGTAGTAGTAGTAGTAGTAGTAGTAGTAGTAGTAGTAGTAGTAGTAGTAGTAGTAGTAGTAGTAGTAGTAGTAGTAGTACTAGTAGTAGTAGTAGTAGTAGTAGTAGTAGTAGTAGTAGTAGTAGTAGTAGTAGTAGTAGTAGTAGTAGTAGTAGTAGTAGTAGTAGTAGTAGTAGTAGTAGTAGTAGTAGTAGTAGTAAGAGTAATATAAGTGGTAGTAGTAATGCTTGTAGTGGTGGTGTTTTTTTTTAATGTTTAATTGAATAATACAAATTACATAGGGACTTAAATCAAAATATTACAATACTTGATCGTTTTTCGAATATTGGAAGTTACTCACGGAACATAAACATCATCATAAGAGGATTGCTGAATAGTCCGGTGTTTTTCGGCCTTGCGTTGTAGGCAGTGTCCAATATACCTAACGGAGCATATATTTTTTTAACTTTAGACTTACTTTTTAGATTGGTGTAAGCATCATTTAGGAAATATTTACAAATAGTCGACATGATGATTGTTGTCAGATTTATAATGTTGATTATTACCAGGTATGACTTCCCATGGGTCTTAGCAAACTTTCTAAATTAATCAACATTTGATTCATAATAATGACAATAAAAAAGGTATAGAATAGCTACAAGAACATTTAAATTCTTTAGATGCTTGTAACTTGCTTTGATTCTCTTTAAAAACAGCAATGCCATTTACCTAAAAATACATATTCCGGAAAGGGAAAACAAATGTTCTTTTACAGTTTTGCTCATTATCTAACTCGTATTAGTCCGATGACATTATCTAACACTATTTTTTTTGTATGCCGACTGGTGTTGGTCCTCAGAACTTTATAACAACTTTAAGAATCTTCATGGTTTTTATTTATACTTTAGACTAAATCATGGATAACAGATACTAAAAAAAACAACTAAAAACAACAAAAAACAAAGCAACAACAGCAACAGCAACGGTTACTTTGCGCACCGAGTCAACAAAAATTAATTTTGAAAAAAAAAATGGATTTTTCAAGCAACAGTAGTACTTAAGGGGTCCATACACGTTCAAAATTTTGGTCAAACATTTGATCAAAATTGTGACGTCATAATTTAGACCAAAATTTGGAACGTAATGATAACTGAAACCGCAGTGATAACTTACAGAGCAAAGTGAGAACTGATCTTTACAGGCTATACCAAATGGCCATACCTGTGCTTGGTCTTGGCATCACAGGGGGCGACACAGGGAAAGTTCCAAACCCGCCCATCCCACCAAAAGGGTCGGTAGGTTTAGGGCCGAGAGCATTAGGGTTACCTGGGAGATAGTGTTAGGTCATGAACTTGGGGATCAGATGGGAGGTAAGGGAGGAGAGTATATAGAAGGTATAAAGGGTGGGAGAGAGAAAGAGAGAGAGAGTGACAGAGAGAGCAAAAAAAAAGAGGAAGAAAAGAGAGAGAAAGAGAGAGAGAGAGAGAGAGAGAGAGAGAGAGAGAGAGAGAGAGAGAGAGGAAGTGAGAAACAGAGAGAGAGAGAAAGAGAGAGAGAAGGTGAGAAACATACAGATAATGAAAAGAGAGAGAGAGAGAGAGAGAGAGAGAGAGAGAGAGAGAGAGAGAGAGAGAGAGAGAGAGAGTGAAGAGAGAGAGACAGAGAAGAAAGGCAAGAGATAATGCCGTTTATAATTTGAATGATGTTCTTGATAATAATGGTATTTAATTGAAGATGATGATGATGATGATGATGATAATTACGATGATAATGATAATAATAACAAGTAGATGGTACTTTATGAGAGGCACTCATTCCACGCCCTCTTTAAACATAGAAAAGTAACATAAGTAGATGTTGTTTTTTTTTAAAACAGGACAAATGCAAATATATTTTCAAAACAAAATTGATAAACAATAACATAATGAGTTAAATCAAGGTTATTTAAGACCTAGTAAGAATTTAAAAAAATTTGGCGGACTTTCCCATATCATGTAAAGTTTTAATTGACGCATTCAACATTTAAAATTGCGGCGATTATAAATCTTTACATAGAATTTAAAGCCTAACAAAGAGTGTTAAATTTGGACTGAACCTTTTAAGATTGTCAGCAGTTACAAGAACTTTTGTGAATGAAATATTTTTAACAGTATAATTATCATAATAGTCTATTCAATTAAAGGAATCGGTTGGTTTTAAAGGTAACGTAACGGGTGAGATATATGAGTACAGATAATCAACAAAAAGTGTAAAAGTACAGAAGTTTATTTCCTAAAACGGCGGTATCGTTGCAGTTTTGTTTAAAATACAACGTGTGGAGATGTTAATTACATATTAAAGATACAATAGATTACAAGATTAAAAAAATAAGAATAGAAAAAAGGAAAAAGGACGATGATGGAACCAATTTTGAAATGATTAAAAGCAAATTGTATTCAACTATTTCGATATATCTTGAAATGTAGAAGAATGGTCGGTTCTTGGCTGTGTCCAGGACAAGAGGGAGTGCAGCTTTTATGTTCCTGATTTACTCTTATAGCTTTATTTACAGAAAGCAGTTTGTAAAGGGTATAGGATAGGTTTGATAAATTAGAAATTTATTAACTTTATTATTTTTATCCGTTAGCTTTGCATTTAAGATTCCTGAAAGACTGTTTTATCTGGTGTGAACTTAATATTTTTCAATGTCTTCCTTTGAAGAAAAGCATTTTTCAAAACGTTATAATAAGAAGAAGTACATGATAACCGTTCCTTAACAAATATAGGCAAAAGCAATGGGTTTTTATGAAAGAAGATAGCTCTAAAAATCTCGGAGCTACAGAATTTAAATTTTTCCTGAAGTAGTATTATGTGGAATAGGAATTTATTCGTCTACGCTCAATTAACAAACATCTCGAATTAATTTATATTTGCACTGGTCAATTTAAGCATCTTCTTATTGACTCTCTGCACAGTGTTTGGCGGAATGCAGTAACGTTAAAAAATATCTACATTAATTAAGCCAAAATCACTTATCATGAGTTATTAAAGAAAAAGAGACGATCAGGGTTTAAACTTAGTAGACCAAAGATATTTTTATACACACTTGCTGCAGGGTGAGTGGCGATATTTTGGCTTAGCTGTGTTAAGTATTCTTAACTTTTAACTTCTACCAGCTTAAATCTGAAAGTATTCTACAGTGATTGTCTCAAAGAATTGATAATCGCTTAGTGATACGATGGTTTGGTTAAATATGGCAGGCCCCCAGGTGAGTAGATCTGGAGTTTGAATCGTTAATGTGTTATGTATTGCACTTAAAAAGAAATGCTCCTTACACATACGTTCTCATATATATATATGTGTGTGTGTGTGTATCTCGGATTAGAGAAGTGTATTTAGGTATAATTTATTTTATTAAGGTTATCTAAACATTTAGTCAGATCATGACATAAAAGCGCTTGTGTAGAGCTTAATTAGTAACAAGTGCCTATCCATGAGCTGAGACAACCATAATAGTTGATAGTGATCTTTTTAAGAATGTTTGTGAGGGTTTTCAGGAATTGGTATAAACTTCAAACCACAAAACTTGGCTCGTCATAGTTTATGTGTACATAACCCTACAAATGCCATAGCAGTAGTCGTCGTTATAAACTTTTTAACCCCTCCATAGACACTACAAGATTATAAAGGCTAAAAAAAAAAACCCATCCATGTCTATACACTGTGACACAGCTACTAGACTTACTTGGACCCAGTGGGTTTGTCTGGGAAGATAAATCGTTGGGGGAGGTACCAGAGGTTCCCAAACCGGGCAGGGTAACGGGCCCAGTGGCAAATGCACCGGGAGGTATAATTGCAGCAGGATCGGTCACTGCATTTGGGGTCGAGGATGACCCAGAGGTTGGGACTGAACCTAAAGGAGCGTTGGGCCCCCAATGTGAGGACCGTTGTGGTATATATACAATATACATCAAAGGAAATTGGGAAAAACGTTGTGAAATAAAGAGAGGGAAGAGAATAATATGATAATTGAACTATCCAGCTCGTATGTGTTCCTCGCCATGTTGTAAGAAAAGTAAAGAATTGTGAAGTCCATGATTTGATCGCTATAAAATCTTATAGGAAATATGAAGAATGGCATTTAAAGTTTTACCACAATGCACATAGCTGCTAAGATCTTTGAAAATTTATGATTACATTTTCACACTTCCTGACTAGAACCAAATTTCTCTTACAATATGGCAGTGGCCTATAGGAACTGGTTAAATCCATATACATAAATGGGGAATTACAAAACAAATATTTGGGTAAAGCAGAGTAAATAAAAGTCTCTTTTAAAACCATCTTGCAGTTAACTCTTCTGAGTCAAAGTCTATGATAGTTTGAAATAATGATTTTGTATCTATTTCAACTCCGAAAATATTTTTTTCTCTTTAGAATTTGGCGTTGTATACGTTGGTTTCAATCTTTCAAGAATTACTAATTTATTGCATTTTGTAGCACTGCTTAGAATATGCTCTCCTGGCGTATTTCAGTGGAACGAATGCTTTTTATTCCTCGTTTAGAAATTGTTGGCTTCGATATAAATCTTTAATATGGACCTTTCCTACCTGAGGCAAGATATCAGGTTTTGTTGAAGGAGGTCCGTTTTAAGGTGAAATTAGATCGAAGCATTGGTTTTGATAAATAGTGAAATAGATTCTGTAAAACTGCTGCAATATTCTTTGTTTTTCTTTTTGAAATTTTCTCTTTTTTGTTTTTCATTTGAAAAAATGTATCATCACTTAAAACTACAAAAATAAACGGACCTCGAATAAATAAATATCGATACATATTAAAAAGGGGCACAAAAAATATGATTAGTCATAAGGGAAAAGGGGAAAGACTCTGGAAGAAACAAAAAAAATTAATAATGAAATAATGGAAGGATAAAAATAACGATAAGGATTTTGATATTACAATTATTGGTAAACATCAATAAGACTTTTGAAAATTTTAATCTAAATGGGCTGAATAAGAAAAGCTGCATCAGCTATAAGTTTCCTAAGTCTTATAAATTGCAAGTGAATTTTCAAGAAAAAATATTTTCTTCAAGTATTAAATCGCCTAAAAATGCTTTTCTTTTTTACTTTCCTTTTTGGTTACTGCTGAATAAATCATCACATTAAAATTTTCTTCGGATCTTCAACTTCTTTTCCTCTCTTTAAAATTCTTTCTTTATTTTGAAATTACACAATAAAAACCCGCATAAATTAGAATTCTGAAAGAACAAGACCAAATATCTGAAACTTTACAGAAATAATAATCTAACGTATAACTTGTTTTGGGTATAAAAATATTCCAATGTACTCAGAAGTTTATATTTTCAAAAGATATATCTGCATAATCGTATGAAATAATTATGTTCTTTGATTATTTTCATAATCTCTAAATTTTGAAAGGTACGGAAAAAATTGTTATGAAGCGTAAAACACTCGATTCTTCAATACTTATTAATTATTCAGATGTAAAATTGGGTCAATAAAAAAAATTCGTTTCCATTCAATATAGATTCATGCAAATGATAACTCGCTTCATAGATATTAACAAGTTTTTACATGAAAACAAACAACCCGAAAGGGAAAATACGACATGATGTCTATGAAAAATGAGGAAAGTAATAAGAAATAGAGAACTGAGTAGACGAAAATGAAAGATACAACATCCATCGTGACGTCATGATCAACTTAACCAATAAGAAATCTTACCTGTGACCCCGCCGAGCAGTGAACCCAACGGGTCGGTCCCTCCAGACGGCAAACCGGCACCTGGTCATTGGAAGAGAATTATAATATCAAATGATAAAACGATGATTGCAATGTGATTCATAGAAGCAAAAATCATCAATTATGAAACGAACAAACAATAATAATAATAATGATAATAACAATAATAATAATAATAATAATAACAATAATAATAATAATAATAATAATAATAATAATAATAATAATAATAATAATAATAATAATAATAATAATAATAATAATAATAATAATAATAATAATAATAATAATAATAATAATAATAATAATAATAATAATAATAATAATAATAATAATAATAATAATAATAATAATAAGGTTGTAAGAGCTCGTGATGTAAATAGTGATTCTACTTTTACCAAAAAGTTTACCTTTCTCCCTCTTTCTTCTCCTCCTACTCCTCTCCAGAGAAATTACTGCTACTACTGCTACTACTACTACTACTACTACTACTACTACTACTACTACTACTACTACTACTACTACTACTACTACTACTACTACTACTACTACTACTACTACTACTACTACTACTACTACCACCACCACCACCACCACCACCACCACCACTACTACTACTACTACTACTACTACTACTACTACTACTACTACTACTACTACTACTACTACTACTACTACTACTACTACTACTACTACTACTATAACCACTACCACAACTCAAAAGTATAATTTTCATTTTATTTCAGCTACTATATTATTAATCATTTTTTCTCATTAGTTGTCTTTATTTTATCCCTTTTTTCCTACTCTCGTTAGAATTACCAGCGGCTCCAGGGGATACAACTCCACCCCCTTGTGTGCTGGATCCAGGCCCCTGTGGAGTAATAGCACCAGTGCTGCCGCCTGCACCACCACTCGTGTCCACCACTGTCGATCCGGGAATGCCGAATATATCTGTGATGCTAGGGGGGATAACTCCGCCTGAACTAGGCTGTGTAGAAGGAGACCCGCTGCCGGTACTAGGGGCTGTAAGCGAAGAAATTACACAGTAGAATAGTAGAAACATGAGTTATTTCCCTTGTTTGACACAAAAAAGTAAATTGAAAACAATAAATACGGGCGTACAATGGGTGATTTGTGATAATTATATAAAAAAATGTTAACAGCTTATCTTTTTTTTATTTTATCTTATAAAAATTAGCGCAAATTTTACTTAGCATAAATATGTATTCCACAATCGATAATTAGTTACATCATTTTGTTAATCCCAAATTTATAAATGTTCGTTCATCATTATGTACATGAAATAAATTTACAGATATGAGTTGCCACAAAGCTAGACTCCTTTTAGGCACTTTTATTGCATGCAATTGTTCTCTTCCTATAAAGTGTTACGAATTCTTTAAAAAGATTTAAAAAGTACATAATTAGCTGTTTAATTTGCAGATTAATCTTAAGATATAAGGAAAACTAAAATGAATTACTTTTATTTAATTCCGTTTGTTATTTAAGGTATGTTTAAGAATGACTGGTTTTTTTTTTAATATTTTGTCCTATGAGTATTTTCTCAATATATGAAGATCCAAAAATTGTATGTCTTTATTTTTTAAATTATATGACTCTCAAACAGCGCTAACTAAAATAAAGCGAGATTGTTTATTTATTTATTTATTGTTCTTTATTGATCATGCTGGAGAGAGGGGGGGCGGGGGTCAAATACCCGGGTTGGGTGATCCTCCCGGCGTACTTCCTCCTGTGAGATCCACTCCTGGGAGGCTGGGGATCACATAGGGGGGAGGTGCTAAAGAGGAAAGAAAGGAATGAGGGAGGGGTGGATAAACTTCAGGTCTAGCAATGCAATGATAAAGCATTTATGAGGAAAAGGTGGGGGGGGGGGGGGGGGTGACATGTCAGTGAAGGCAATAGAGAACCGAATAAGTTGTTTTCACATTTTTCTTTTATAGTTTGGGGTTTGTTTGTTTTTTTTTGTCTCTCTATTGCATTCCTTTTTATTTTTCTAGTGTTGGTTTCGGGTTTTTTTTTTTAATTTGAATATTTCGCCTGTTTAGCTCCGCTGTTAATCTTTTTTTTCTGTTTCATGCAATAAGTCTCTCACTCTCACTCTATCTTTTTATTTCACTTCGTTAATCATTGTCTATCTGACTGTTTGTCTAAGAATGTACAGGTGGCTGATAATGAAATATATGAACAAAGAGTCGTTCTCCATCTCTCTTTCTCTCTCTCTCTCTCTCTCTCTCTCTCTCTCTCTCTCTCTCTACATCACTTTCTCTAGCCTTCTATGTCTATCTCTTTCTATCTCTCTCTCTCTCTCTTTCTATGTCTCTCTCTCTTTCTCTCTCTCTCTGTCTCTTTCTATGTATCTCTCTCTCTCTATTTCTATGTATCTCTCTCTCTCTTTCTATGTCTCTCTCTCTCTCTCTCTCTCTCTCTCTCTCTCTTTCTATGTATCTCTCTCTCTTTATATGTCTCTCTCTCTCTCTTTCTATGTATCTCTCTCTCTTTCTATGTATATCTCTCTCTTTATATCTCTCTCCCCTCTCTCCCCCTCTCTCTCCCCTCTCTCCCTCTCTCTCGCCCTCTTCCCCCTCCCTCCCCCACTCACTAGGGTCCACCACCACTGGAGGTGTGAGAGGTTGAGGAATGAAGCCGAGCCTGATGAGGTCAGCGTCTGTGATGACAGTCCCGTTCATGAGGAGCTCCACCAGCTCCTGGACGTTCCCCTCGTTGGCGTTCACGGCGTGCCCAGCTGGAACACGGCGGGGGTCAAAGTTCAAAAGTTAAGGTCGGGGTCAAAGCTCAAAAGTTAAGGCGGGGGTCAAAGTTCAAATGTTAAATTACTTTGACCAATCTAAAAAAAATGCCTCTTAAAATGAAAACTTAAATAAATTTGTTTTTTTAAGAGACACCTCATTTTACTTGAGGTAAAAACTTGTCGAAAACTTTGTACAATTTTTTTTTTCTTTTGTAGTAGTTCAATGATCTTTCTTTGTGTTTCTATTAACAGCAATTCTTCAAAACCAGAAAAAAAAAGTTAAAAAAAAAATAAAGACGTGTCAGTCAAAGCAGCACTTGTTTTATAACATTTAGAAAATGTTTTCATATTATTTTTTTTCAACCTACTTAAACAATTGAAACGATGATACATTTAGATTCTACGATAAAACTGGCTTTTTTGAAAAACTATTAATACTATATTATGTATTAAAAAGATATAAACTCTAAATTATAATTCGAAATTTAAATTAATCGCAAATTCATCCAGTCTTATGTTATTAATGCCATATTACGCAAACTGCTCCAATGCTTCTTTGGATTTTTAAAAATCTTTATCATAATTTTTTTCCAGTCATTCGTTCAAATCTTTCTGATCTAAAAGCTCATTATGCGGTCTTCTCTTGTTGTACTCTTTTGTTGTTGTTGTTGTTGTTGTTGTTGTTGTTGTTTTCACACTTATTTTAATAGTAAAAGAAAGATAAGAGAAATCACTCACTTTCGTTCAAGAGTGCGTAGACGGTTTCCCTCACTTCCGCCTCAATGGTACTTGTTCCGGATCCACTTGTTGGAGCTGTAAGGTGAAAGGTCAAAAAAGGACAGGTCAAGGTCAATATTCAAACGATTGTTTAAGGAAATACTTTTTCAGTGTATAAAGCTGTGTAAGACACACGGATAAAATTTGCTTTAAACTAAGGATTTAGAAAGAGGATGGTAAAACTCTGCAGTTTTTAACTACAGGTGAAGCAAATCCTGTTTTTTTTTTTTTTAAGATTTTATGCAAATATTATAAGTTGAATTGTTGAGTTTTGCGAGAGGAAAGAGACAATTTCGTGTAGGTTTACATCAGTAAGGTTTAGAGTTCAAGCAGGTTTGATGAAATTGAGAATAAGAAATATACTTTTACATATAATTATAAATATGGATATGTATATGTGTATGTCTGTTGAAGGGGTTTTATTAAACATAGCCCTATTTGCCTCGTTTGAAATGAAATTCGATGCCAAAAAAAAAAAAGTGTAATTTTAAAACTAGATTTTTTTCGCTACTTCCAGGACGTTAAAATACCTTCAAACAGTTCTGATAACGTCTTAGAATGATCGCTATTTTGAACTTCCGAGAAAACGAGTTGTTTTGAATATTGACGTTATTATCTTTGTGTGTTACTAAAGAAAAGGAGAACGGGTAGAGAGATTGTATTCTGTGTTTATTAAAGTAATGTAAAAGACCGACTCTGAAATCTAAACTTTTTGAAAAGGTCACTTTGGAGAATTACTTTTCCTTGTTCTTTGGTTACTTTTTCCTTTGTTCTCACTTGTCATGAGCGGGACTTTTAAAAACCGTTTAATTTTTTTTTAATGAGAAAAGGCTTCAATTAGTTTGAATCAGAAAGCTCTTTATTTCTAAAAAAAATTGTTTAATCAATATAAAAAGGCAATTATTTTTAGGCATTATAAATTTTCTTTGCTTCATTTCATGTAGGTCTAGTTTTAATGTTCATCATTATTATCACGATATCAATAACTAACATAATTATGCCACGGAATTATTTTAATTTCTCTCTCTCTCTCTTTCTCTCTCTCTCTCTCTCTCTCTCTCTCTCTCTCTCTCTCTCTCTCTCTCTCTCTCTCTCTCTCTCTCTCTCTCTCTCCCTCTCTCTTTCTCTCCCTCTCTCTCCCACCCTCCCTCCTCTGTCTCTTCACTCTCTTCTTACAAAGCATTTGTTTCCCAAC
>JAWDGP010007771.1:302500-305000 GCA_033675545.1 Elysia crispata | reverse complement strand
ATTGGAGTGGGGTGGGGGTGGGAGTGGATGAGACCCTCTAATTGAATATGAAACGTGACGCAAAACATAAAAAAAGAACATCATGACGTGTAAAGTTCAATGATCCCTTAGACAAGTCGCTTGGTCGTGTTTTGCGCGCTTTTGTTTAAATCACATGACGCACTTGGAAGACCAATCAAAAGACGTAGGTACCGGTATTTCCCGATTGATTGATGGATAACTTTGATGGGCACAAGACTGAGCGAAGCATCCTTGTAAATACGCGGTGACGCATTCAAGTTGGAGACAAATTCCCAACATCAATAGGTTCAGGCTGAGATGTACATATTCAGAAAAAAAAAAATAGCAGCTTTGATTTTTCTAATCTATGACATTTACGACCTTTTTTGACCGGTGGAAATAAATTTCATATAATTATATTGCTATTTTTTGCTACTTTTTTTTAGAGAGCGATAAAAAAACGATAGATGGATAAGAAGAAATAATTATATAGATGAAGAGAAAACGGAAAAAAAGAAGCTAAATACAAACATGAGAGAGGAAGAGATAGGGAAACTTGGGAAAGAGTGATGGAGAAAGAAAAGAGATTCATATAATAAAGAAAGAAAGATAGAAATAAGAAATAAGGAAAACAGACTTTATAGAACGCATTTGAGCTTGCTATTTCTTACAGCCAGTATATCGAAAGCTACACGCTTTTTCTCAATTAATGCCCCCTCATGCTTCCCCAAAAATCAACTAACGTTTAATTTCAATTGCAACCATTTCAAAAACACCACTCAAGAATAGACATCCAAATAGAAGAAAAGAAGAACACAACAAAGAATTCTCATTTCCCATGACTCTAAGAACAAGTAGTTAGAGCCATAACTGTCTTTCCTTACAGAGAATGTTAGGCAGGGAGGTAATCCATCAAGCAGAATGACAGTACGTTCAGTAAACACAGCATACATTAACTCCCCATGACTTACTTCAAATCCGGCATAACATAAGCTTTCTGAAGCTAGTGACTTTCAGACTTATGACCAAATAGAATAGATAGAGTTTTATCTTTTATCTTCACTGTAAAATTGCTGTACCTTAGACTGATTTTTTTAAATAAAGTGAAATCATTTATTATTCATATTTCTATCGATTTCATCGATAGTTATTAAAGACGGTTCGAAAATACCTCGTAATGTGTTTATTAATTACATATTTTTTAAAACTTAGAAATGTTACAAGTGACCCAATATTTTTACTTTCAGAGCTATTTTCACGACTTATATCTCCCTTGATTATATTGGTAATGCATTCATATATGATTCATTCTTGTAAAGAAAGAATCAAGCAACACATAATAATATTATAGTATTAATCACAATTAGAAAATTGCTGGATCCGAATCAATGTATCTTGAGGAAAATAAATTTACAGATGGGAACCGAAAATTAGAACTAATTATGCTCGGGCATTGAAGTTCTGGACAGTGTACGATTAAAAAAAAAAAGATCTTAAAACAAGGTCGCAACACAGCAGATACCAACCATCGCAGTTATGTTTGAGAGAAAGACATGACTGCCTTAAAAAAGATAAGTCACAAAAACAAGCAATGAGAATGTTGAATATTTTATTTAATTGAATTTTTTTCTTTTGTTTTTTTTTTGTTTTGTGTTTGTTTTTCTTTTGTTTTTTCATTTTGTTGTTGTTGTTGTTTTTTTTTTTTAAGTGCACGGTCTCATACCCCAAATATCTCACATAATCTCATAAAGAGAAAGTGTATTTTTTTTCCTAACCCCGGATAGAACTTGTGAGATGAAATTCGTCCTTCTTCATGCGATGGCCCAACGGGAATCGAACACAAACCTTTTTATTGTAAGCTAATCGTTCTACAGACTTAGCTTCATCAACAAAGTTTGATTGATCATGTTTTTATCATGGAAAATGCTCAGTGGATAACATAAGGCCGTAAGACATGGTCTAAAGTAGGATTATATCGGTGTGGAATTCTTACGTGACAATTTCTGTTGTTAAGAATTGTCCAACGAACCACTTAATCATCAGTTCGTAAGTTGATCTGTCAACCAACAAATCAACCAATTGAGAAATCAAATCCAAAAGTAAACAAAACACGACCCAGCAGAATTTTTTGCCGCGAAATACTTCATCAGTATTCAGATCTATCACAGTACCGAACCATTCAAAAAAAATTCTAAGAAAAGTTTTACGTTTACCTGGAATGTCACCGTAGAGCAACACCTGTTATTTTATAATTGATTGATGGATGGTTTGAGTGAATGATTTATTTATTCATTGAATAATTATTTGAATAGCCTGATTGGCTGAATGGTAAATTGATTGATTGACTCATTGCATGATTGATTGATTAAATAACTTAATACTTAATTAATTGATTAATCAATTTTCTTGATGGGCTGATTTGTTTTGTTTTGTTTTTTGCTTGAAAAAAAAAACCAGTATATCTAAAGCATTGGTAAAGAGGCTTTAGTTATTATTCTCA
>JAWDGP010007771.1:162500-297500 GCA_033675545.1 Elysia crispata | reverse complement strand
CTACTACTACTACCACTACTGCTACTACTACTGCTTCTACCACTACAACTACATTTATTAATACTACTACTATTACTACCGCGAGTATCACTACCAAACTTCTGCTATTAATACTATTGTCATGACGGATGCGGTGTCTACTACTACTACTACTACTACTACTACTACTACTACTACTACTACTACTACTACTACTACTACTACTACCACTACTGCTACTACTACTGCTTCTACCACTACAACTACATTTATTAATACTACTACTATTACTACCGCGAGTATCACTACCAAACTTCTGCTATTAATACTATTGTCATGACGGATGCGGTGTCTTTCTATTCTCTTAGTTCGTTTCTGATCTCTACATCTTTATATATGCAATTATCTTTTTTTGCTTGTCTTGATGACCATGACATGGGAATAGGTACTGTAAAATTTCAGTTTATTCAAATTAAGGTAAATCAGTGGATTTAAAAGGAGGGTTATTTAGTCTTAATTATATGTGAAAATTGTTTTCTTTGAGTGATTTTTTTATATCAAAGTCTTAGAACATCTTTTTTTCATTTTAATTACGAATTCAAATTATATTTCGTACGCGATATATTATTTTAATCCCTTTCATTCTAATATAATGTATAAAATAGTAAAATGTAAGTTTTGTAAACATGTATTAGTTTGTTCATCATCTCCTAAATGTTTTATTGCACTGTCTTATTTCGTTTCGTAATTTTGTCTTCTACTTTTCCTTCGGTTTCATTAGTGGAACAAGCCTGCAAATAATTCAGTAAAATCAAAAACAAAGGAAGATAATCATGTATAGGAGTCATGGAGTTGATTTCTTTAAACATCGCTGTTTTACGAGTTGTAACCAGACACATTGTTAATTACTAATCTCTCATGACAGATTTAAAAATGAATTACATTAAAAAAAAAGAAGCAATATTAATTCAGTTTTATGTATTCAAAATTAAAAATATACTAGAAAAATTCAAAATAAAAGCTGTGGCAACGAGACAATTTTAATGAGGGTACCTTTAAGCAGAAGAGAGGACATATGATTACACATTTTTTTGTTTTGCTAAACATATAATGAGGCTCAATAATAGAGTAAATATTGGCAGCACAAAGTAGAATACAAATAAGGCCAAAAAGTATATTTAAAAAAAAAAGATTTTAGATTGAAAACCATCACCTCATCTTAAAAAAGGCTGGATCGTTTAAAAAATAATTATTGCTGAGGAAACATTAATCTTGTTTTTAACAGATGTGGGATACCTAGCCAACACCGAAACTGCATTATTTTTAAGTCAACCATTACTTTGCCTCTACTTTTCAAAGTATCAAATTAATTTCCCATTTTGAAGATTTTATCGAAATATCTATTTCTTATTACTACTGTAAACATAAAATTTTGTAGTTTCAAAGAAATCTCTCTCTCTCTCTCTCTCTCTCTCTCTCTCTCTCTATCTATCTATCTATCTCTCTCTCTATCTATCTATCTATCTATTTATCCATCTATCTATCTATCTTTTTATCTATCTATCTTGGGTACAAAGAATAAAGATTGCTTTAGTTAAGATACAAACATTAGAATAAAAACATATAACAAACAATAATAATTGAAACACAATTGAACATACAATTTGTTTCATGTTTTGTATATAACTTTTCCACAACAAGATGATATTCAGCTGTTTTATTTTTTTTTTTCATCATATCAAACAAGCCGCCGTCAGTAAGGACAGAAGAGAAAAGATGACGCCCCAAATTCACCCATAGCCGGTGTGGGGATCTATTACGCGCAGAATGTTGGACATATAGTTATCAAATCAAAGAGTTGAAGAACATTTTGAGGTAAAAATATTTCACAGAAATTCCGGATTAATTTCTTTTGTAAACCGGAAGAACTAAACCCTCATAAAGGCTGCTAGTTGCCAGTAGACTCTATTATTTTTGTGGATTCAAAATAAAATGGACATATGAAGAAGTTACGTTGATGTAAATAATAGACTGAAACAGAGGAAGATGTTTAATTGAAAAGAAAGATTGTGGGATGAAAAATAGCTAGGCCGAGCAGCATGAAAATAATTAGGTACACGCATAGGGAGAGCTAGATAAGTTGATAGATGACTAATGAGAAAATATTTTTTTAACTGTAGGTTGTAAGTTATAAATTAAAAGTAAACATGATAAGTTGATAGATGACTACTGAGAAAATATTTTTTTAACTGTAGGCTGTAAGTTATAAATTAAAAGTAAACATGATAAGTTGATAGATGACTAATGAGAAAATATTTTTTTAACTGTAGGTTGTAAGTTATAAATTAAAAGTAAACATGAAAGGGAAAGATAAAATAATGTAAAGAAATGCGACCAGCCAACAAACAGATAGATAAATAGATAGAGATAGATAGATAGATAGATAGATAGATAGATAGATAGATAGATAGATAGATAGATAGATAGATAGATAGATAGATAGATAGATAGATAGATAGATAGATAGATAGATAGATAGATAGATAGATAGATAGATAGATAGATAGATAGATAGATAGATATATATGTAGGAATACAGATCTATAACTTGATAGACGGGAAAGATGGATACCTAGAAAGATTGAAAAAAATGATAGATAGCTAGGTATGTAAATACATACACACGTACATACATACATACATACATACATACATACATACATACATACATACATACATACATACATACATACATACATACATACATACATACATACATACATACATACATACATAGATCCCTAGATAGATAGATAAATACATAGATACAACGCTACTTAGATAGATATCTAGATAGCTATATTTAAAATAAGTAAGTAAGCATAGATTTTAAGATAGTCATATAGATGTACAAACAAGCCATATAAATTTGAGAATAAATATAGATTATAGATAGAAGCGTTAAAAGATTATAGACAAAAAGAGATAGGATAAATGTTTGAATAGCTATAACAATAAATAAGAGAATACAAGAAATGTGATAGATAGAGAGATAAATAGTTCGACAAGCAAAAAGGTAGATGGATAAACAGTAGAAAGATATATTAAAAAAAGAGAGATTAAATATATGCATAAATTGAATACAGCTGAAAGAAGCATAAAGTCAAGTAAATAAATAGATTACTTGTATGCTTCTATAAATATGACATCGACAATATTTAGAGTTCGGCAGAATATAGACAGATAGAGACAGACCCACGAATATAATGATGGACGTATAATGAGATGGATAGATAGATAGATATATTGGTAGACAAAAAGATAGATAGATAGATAAGGAGATATATAGGGATTTGGATAGGGAGAGAGATAGATAAAGAAATACATAGATAAATATATATATATACTATATATGTGTGTGTGTGTGTAGATAGATAGAAAGATAGATAGGGAGATAGATAGAGCCCACAAATGATTAGAATTTAGATAGATACACATTAATATAATGAGGTTTAAAAGGTATTATGTCAAAAAACAACGACAAAAATGAATGGTTATGCATATTAGGCGCGTGATTTTAAACCTTCCAAGCAACAAAGCGTCTAGACTCAAAGCAGAATGGTATTTTTTAAACACGAGCTGTGAACGAGTTGGAATGGAATGCCATGAATTTTCTTTACACACAGAACTTTTATCCGTGCAGGATTCAAGACAAAATCCTTTTCAAGAGGCAAGAAGTCTACAAATTAATACCTTTTTTCATAACTGAGAACTAAGCTATTGTTTTTATTCGCAATCACTGAACTACCCTACAACATAATAAAAAATAAATGTCTATAAAGTCACTTTCGCGATACTCGCCGAAAAAAGAGTTAAATATTCTTGTACCCCATCCCACTCACCCCTACCCTTACAGAAAACTTCAGTGGTCAAAAGTTGGTCTTAATGAAAACAAAAAAATAATAAAATGCAGATTTAAATAAACGAAAAGGGATAAGGGGGCTGGGAGAGGAGTAGTAGAGAATCATACATTAGAAAAATAGAAGCGCCAATTGAATCTAATAATATTTATTACTGGTGTTAGCCAATTGCACCCATGTTATTATATATAATAAAGATAACGGTAAATAGGTCAGTGAGGGCAAAAAACAGGGCCGTTTCCCTTGTGAATACGACATTCTTCAATAAAACGCCGATTTCTGAATTTCGACCAGAATAACTTAGTTTCTCAAAACTACAATAAATCGCGGGAGAGTTTTTTGGCTTCGTTTTCGTGCTAAATCTGGCATAAATATGCCGCCAAAAAATGGTGAATTTTGTAAATAGCTCCAAATTTCGCAAAGAGGAATATTACTATTTATTTCCAAGGTAGTTCGTGTTTTAGAAATGAGCGTTTTACCGGAACTGCTAGTTCACGAACACAAAATTAATGTTAAGGATCAAAAAGCTATATTAATGAACTAATTGCCTTAAAAATATTGGTATGGTACAAATAAAGCCAACGAAATGGAGTAAGAGTGATTTTCCCTGATCGGCCAAAATAAATATTATTACAATTTTTTATAATGACCTCATGAATAAGAAAACAAAGTACATAGGATTAAAAAAAAAAAAAAAAAAGCAATGATTGGTATTAATCCAAACTTGATGGGTTTTTTAAAACAAATACTAAATTCAGGGAAGTCACTCTCAGATCTAATCGTTTCAATATTTGTTTCTGCGCTCAGTCTTACCCGGGGCGACGGTTTCTGTAGTTAAATTTCTAATAATTTCTGGTCAGTAGAAACAGAAGGGAAAAAGCCCTGTCTATTATGCAGTATGAACAAAAAAGAAAAAAAAATATATTTGAAAATGGGGCTTAGAGGTGTCTAGAAAAGCATAAGAAGATTGGTGCCGACTTTTAAGAATACTGAAAATATGTAAAAGGAATGTTTCACAATCTCCATCTATGTTAATGAAGAAAATATTTTTTCAGCAGCAATGTTGGATTTTCATAGTCTGAAGTGTGTCAACTTTCAAAATGAACGAAATATCAAGTAATTTCAATTATCATTTCTCTTAGTTTTTAGAGCAACTTTTATCATTGCAGTCATTCAAAGAGAAAGTAAAACTCAGCTTAGTTGATTGTTTTGTGTTTTGTTTTGTTGTTTTTTTTTTTTTGTTGTTTTTTGTTGCTGTTGGTTTTTTGGGTTTTGTTTTTTTGTTTATTATTTTGTTTTTAGCTTGAACATTTTTTTCTAAATCGTGCCTTAGATGCGATGTGAGAGCACACGTTTTTTTTTTTACTAATGCATGAAAAACTATTGTCCATTAAA
The DNA here is from genome assembly GCA_033675545.1 of Elysia crispata. Lineage (NCBI taxonomy): Eukaryota > Metazoa > Mollusca > Gastropoda > Plakobranchidae > Elysia > Elysia crispata. The sequence continues at coordinate 292,206 of JAWDGP010007771.1, read as the reverse complement.
GGCGTATGAAAAGAGTAAGAAAATAATGTTTAATATAAATCTATGTCAGATTTAGGATGATTTTTAAAGTCCTTAAAAAAGTAAAGACAACCCCTAACAGTAAAAAAAAAAAAAATTAGAGTCCGTAATATAAAACACAATTTGTTTCCACTCTAAAAAAAATAGTTACAAGATCAATTATGTAATGCTCGATTATAGCTTTAGTTTTTTTCTTTTTCTTTTTTTGTTAGCAAATAAAAAGAAACCAGCTAACTTTGTTCCTTTCTTTCCTAAATCTGTTTAATCTGTTCTTCTAAACTCTCACTATAAGGTTTTTGTGTATGAACGTAACGTGCGAAGAGGTGCACATCCTTGCGGGAATTCGTAGTGGCGTATTTTTTCGAATCTTTATTTAATGTAATTAACGAAGATCTATAAATAGACTCAGAGTTTTCTCACCACGTCAGCCATATAGCCATCTACGCAATTGTGCCAATTATGACAGAGTATATTGTACTTGATTTTACTGATTTTATTTGTAACAGGAAAAAGTTTATGTTGCTTAACGTTTTCTATACACGTTATTTAGAACTTCAACTGTGCAAAAATTGATGAATAATTTAATACTTTTTTTCTGCGATTTAGCAACTTATTGTTAACTATCATTTTAGCATTTGTTATAAGAGACAATTTTCGTGAAATATACCGAGTGCAAAATAAATGCTTATCCTTGGTTACATCTTTTCAAACAAATACCAGATATTTATTTATATATTTTAGTTACTGGACATTTTTATAGGATAAAAAACAGAAATTAAATTTCACAATATCCGCATCAACAATTTTGTGATCTAAAAACAGCAACACTTAAAACATCCTTTCACACGACAGACGTCTACTTTTCGAGACAGTACATTGTAACCGATATGTTAACTTTCCTGTCAGTTTACTACTAATGTCTATATAAAGAAAATGAATGTGAATCCTTTGCTTAAGTAGAAAAAAAGTGTGAAAAGGATTTTTAATTATGTGATCCCCGTTTCATATTCCATAGAAAGCTTAGCAGATGCCAAATTCTGATTAAAAACTTAGTATTTATTTCCTCTGAGTGAATGTCTCTCTCTCTCTCTCTCTCTCTCTCTCTCTCTCTCTCTCTCTCTCTCTTTCCCTCCCTCTATGTCTCTCTTCCCCCCATCTCTCTCTCTCTCTCCCCCTCTCCCTCTCTCTCCCTCTTTGTGTCTCTCTCCCTCCCTCTCCCTCTCTCTCTCTCTTCCTCTCTCCCCCTCTCTCTCTCCCTCCTCTCTCTCTTCCTCTTTCTCCCTCTCTCTCCCCTCTCTCTCTCTATCTCCTTCTCTTCTATCCCTATCTCTCTCCATCTCCCTCTTCCCCCTCTCTCTCGCACCCTCCCTCTCTCCCTCTCCCTCTCTCTCTCTCTCTCTCTCTCTCTCTCTCTCTCTCTCTCTCTCTCTCTCTCTCTCTCTTTATGAACAGCGAAAACTTACCAACTACTCCTGTAACATCTGTGGGTGACTGAGCAAGTGCAAGGTGAAACAGGAGAACTCCTGGCAAGAAGAAAAATAGAAAAGGTACTGTACACTTACTGTGGTGTTTACGTTTTTTTTTTAAAGATATTATATATTGTTTGTTATATAAATGCTAGCAAATGTCGTCAAAGTGTTTGTCAAATGAATCATTAGATGCAATAAAATGTTGACCCACTACTATGTTCTTTTTGGTATATGGTTTTCGAAAGCAAAGATGTAATTGAAACTAGATGGACTAAGAAAGAGGTAAAAGAGAAAAGGAGAGAGAGAGCCAAAAGGAGAGATAGAGATAGAGAGAGAGAGAGAGAGAGAGAGAGAGAGAGAGAGAGAGAGAGAGAGAGAGAGAGAGAGAGAGAGAGAGAGTTAGGTACCTATTCTTAATTATGTCGGGTAAAAGAAGAATAGCAATAAGAATAGTTAACTTATTTTGGAAAGTCCAAACCTGTTTGTCGATCCTTTGGAACATTTATTATCATGTCGCTTTAAACAAGTGCAAAGGTGAGACGTTCTCCTAAGCAGTGCATTTTAGATATTTTTTCGGCGCTTCACAGCCTTATAATAAGCGTTTAAAAGGAATTTTACACAGATTAGGGAAGTAAAAGACACCCTTTTGTCTCATGTTATTACGGATATTTTCACTTTCTTTGTCAGTTATTGTTTTATTTGTTGATGATATTGTTTACCCAGCCTCAATACATGTATATAAACAAGACTTAGTAGTTAATACCTTAAAAGGATGGGGTTTTATCGATAATTTTATTTAAATCTGTATGAATAATAATCAATCGATAGATGTTGATAACTGATCAAGGCAAGAAAGAAACCGATAGATGTTGCTAACAGTCATGATCAAGGTAGTAAATTAGTTGATAACTCTTTCTCACCTAAAAACACGTAAAGAAGAGACTGGTTTCGCTTCATGCTTGCTGTCTTGGTTGTTCTTTTGTATCTGGAGGAAAAAAAAATCATATATTATGATCAAATAGGGAGAAAAATATGACGTCATTTACGTTAACAACGGTCGGTCACTGGTTCTAAACAGCTCCTGGTTATGCCCCCCCCCCCCCCTACCCCCTTTAAACAGCAATATTGTTGCAAGCGTTTTATAAAAGATTATTGAATTAGAATCATCCTGATGTTATAGGGCGTTATGTGCTTTGAGTAAAACAAAACTTCACCGCCGCATCAGAGGTGATATAGTTTCATGTCTACGGCTCTCAAATTGTTAGAATCGACAGTGACGTCACACTTTTTTCCCTATTGCCTCAGTTAAAATTTGAAACCAGAGAAGGCAACTAATACAAAGCAACAAGCCTGGCAATACTAATATTACTATTTCCAAGTAATTCTATTTTAACCATTTTAATTTTTAAAAGTTAACTTTAAATGAGTCTGTAAGAACGAAAAAAAAATGTAATAGGTTTTGTATATCTGGCTTTAAAAAGGAGGTGCCCAATTAATCTCGAAATGCGCACACATAGGAAATCGGGGGATGGGAAAAAATGTTGTAGAGAGTCACGCTATTAATTTGATTAAAAAAATGTTTTCGGGGCAAAATCCTTTTTTGAAAACGTAATGAGAAAAGGTTGAATGTTCAACACAGGGAGATTTATTCTTGTATCTTAGAATAATCTTCGCCAATAAGGTGATACTTATAAAGTAGTAATGATGTCACTTCCTTCTGTGACATTTATCTGCTGGTTCTAGAAAATAAACAGTATAGCGTTCCTCCAGACGGTTTGATTGATTAGATTGTTGTTTGATACAACTCTTCCACAACAAGGTGATCTCAAGCCTTTATGCATATCAAACTTCAGCCCCCGTCAAGCGGGGTTGAACTGAAAAGATGAGGCGCTCAACTCACCTACTCATTGTTGCGGTTTAGGGTTCGAGCCCTCGAAGAGGGTGCGCTAAGAATATCAGGGCGGACGTTCTAATACTAGAGCCATTGCCGCTACCGCTAATGTCTAAATTTTTTCGGAAAACATAATGATTTAGGTCAATAAGTGGAATTTCTTAATAATATCGACCTTTTCACTTTAGAAAATCTCTGTAATTGATGTTGATTTAACAGTTCCGAAGGATTATAAATACTGATTGGTTCTGGGGTCTTTATTCCTATTTGGAAATAGGCTGGCATCTCTTTTTAATTCTAATTTGAACCTTAAATTAAAAAAAAAAAAAAAAAAAAAACACGGGAGATTTTTAGCTATGCCATTGCTAAGTGCATTTTTTCCTTTATTCTATTAAAAAACATTCATAATTCCTAAGTTTAGTATAAACCTTTTGTTGAGAATCTAACATGTCTTGAGAATATTCATTTCTGTTCCACATTTGAGAACTTTGTGTATCAGGAAAATTTTAGGTAAATCCCCAAAAAATTGCGCATCAAAAATACAATTATTGTTCTCTTCTTAATGCAACTATTATAGTATATCTGTTTTAACTTTAATCCTTGTTGAGAAAAAGAGAAAAGCAAGAAAAAATTCCTTCATCGTTTGCTGTTTGTCTTGTTGTTAAAATAGCTGGATTCCACGATAAAATCAGCCACTTGTATTTCTAGAACGAAATTCTTATGATACAGATCTATCTACATTTACAACTGTCAAGATCATTGCGATTTCAGAAAGAGTAGCATGATACCAAATTAAAGTCATTAGATTCCGTTAGCTGTACAGGACTCAAATTTCCGTTGGACCATAAATCTAAAATGAAACTCTTCTATTTTGAGGAAATAAAAGAATTACGAAACAACTTTGAAAAGTTTGTATGAATTGGATTCATCTTCATGTCAAAAGTAAATTAAGTGATTTTATGAAGAGCTGCTGGTCTTTTTGTTGAAATGGACCAATGATAAATTAGCGACGTCACGAATTGAGGCGTTTTGCAGCCGAAAAGTTTACGATTATATACAATTTTTCTTAAAAAAAGCTTGCAATTTCCGCTTTTTATATTGCTCTGATTTCTAGCTTTCACATTGTTTCAGAAATAAAAAATTTCACAGTATAGGATTTCTAGTCGTCTTGAGTAAAACTGCATTTTTCCTATGTAGTCGTCTGCAGCAAAACGTCTCATTTTGAGGAACTTAAACCGTGTAAAAGAACAGACGCTTCTTTCCCTGCTCAAATGTGCGCAAATTGAATTCCTAAAAAATTCAGAATAATAAATAAAGCTGCTCAAATAAAAGACGGAAAAAACTAGCAGCTAACCAACCATCCAAAAATAAACAAAACAAAACTAAAAACCAGATAGTACGGCACATATCTCTTTATGTTTCCTACAGAATTCATGACTTCTTTCCGCTTCCGTGAAATCTCCATGGAGTCCAACTAAATTCCTGCTGTACCCCGCATTTTCCAATTTTTTTTTTTCCGATTTCCTACATCATCTACTTTTATCTTGTATTTTCTGAAGGTAGCTTGTATTAAGGGTATATTTTTTTGTTTTGTTTAGACGCTTCTTTATTGGAAAAAAAAGCCCAACAATATGAAAATAAACTTTTAAATTATCACAGAGTACTTAATAATTTTGTTTTAGTCATTTGTTTTACATAATACATAGTTTATACCTACCTATAAAGGATAACTTTGTCCAGTGCTTTTACAAAAAATGGATCCAAAACTGCTGTGGCTACCGTGTGAGGGAGTTTGGAAGTTTCACCTTACGTTGATTGGTTGCATCCTTCTACGCAAACTATACCTAGCCACTCGCTACACTGTATGAATGCAATAATAGTTCATTGTACTATTATGGTAAATGCTAGGAACCTCAGGTAAAACAAAAGAAGAAAGAAAAAAATACGGGAAAAGTATATAAAAAAAAAAAGATCGTTCTTGCATTTGCATAACCCAGCTGAGCCATGTGAGTTATTTCCCCTTCTTGTCGTCATAGGCAGCAATCGCTTTTCTGTGTCCGGCTAATCCAACATGTTGACAGACGAGACGTGTTTCGGTGGACAGGCGGCGACCGAAAGGTCCGCCATTAAAGTGCTGAACACGTCACGATTTTCATGGTGAACGCTAACGGACGAGTCCAGGTGGATTAATAGGGCGGTCATCTCTGCAAGCCTGCTGAATGACGGGTTAACCTGTTTTGACTGACAGATGCTTCGAAAAGACATTACTGTTGCGTTAGATGTAGCTTTGTAAGACACAAGGGCTCCAGAGTACACTCAAGTATATTGTGTGATGATAGTTTTGAGTCGCTTTATTCCAACAATGGCAGGCAGTGTTGGCAAACCTTACGGTTCAAAAGAAGCATATACACTCGCATCAAATACTTGCTCCAAGAAATTTTTTAAATTGTTTCTATTTTTTTTTTTTCATTAGGTAGTAGTATACAGGACAGGACAAAAATTATAGTTAAAATTAAAAAAAAAAAGATCCCCATCTTTTAAAGGTCAAGCGTCTTTGTTTATGTGCACTTGGTTTTGCGTATGAATGATCTTGTGAGGAGAAGAAGAAGAAGAAGAAGAAGAAGAAGAAGAAGAAGAAGAAGAAGAAGAAGAACAACAACAACAACAACAACAACAACAACAACAACAACAATATATCAGCAAGAAGAAGAAGAAAAACCAAACGAGAGAACGACTAGAGAAATGAGAGTGAGGCTCTGAGAGAGAGAGAGAGAGAGAGAGAGAGAGAGAGAGAGAGAGAGAGAGAGAGAGAGGCAGAGAAATAGAGAGAAAGAGATAGAGAGAGACAGAGAAATAGAGAGAGAGAAAGAGAGAGTGAGAGAGAGGCAGAGAAATAGAGAGAGCAAGAGAGAGAGAGAGAGAGAGAGAGAGAGAGAGAGAGAGAGAGAGAGAGAGAGAGAGAAAGAGCGAGAGAGAAAATATACAAAATTAGAGGGAGAAGAAGAAAATTAAACTTTAAATAATGCCCTTTTTTCGGAAGGGGGGGGGGGGGGTTCGGAATTTCAGCATTAAGAACTACAAATCTCGCCTTACCATGGGAACGAACGTATCCAAAAAATATAAAGTGAGAAAAAAGACTTTTTGTGGACCTAAAGATTTTTCTCTTTTCCTACTACTTGTCTTCCTCACATCACCAAACAGACAATGGTTATTTGAATGAGGATATCTTGTTAGTCACTCTGCACCTTGACAAAGATTCGTTGTCTTAGCTTATCTCCCTAATTCTACCTAATTCTTTTGCTCCATTTTTTCCCCATGAATTATGCTTCACCTCTTCGATAGTTCTTTAAAGAAAATGGCCTCTCTGTGCAATAAAATTGGCTTCCGTCGTAAAACAGTTAGCCTCCCTTGTGGTCAATAAGCCTCCCTGTATAAGATTAAGAAGCTTAGCTCCACCGCATCAGTTCGAAATCCTTCCATAAAGATTTTGACTTCCTCTTATAAATATATCCTCCTTAAGTAACGCAATTGCCTGCCTTTATGTTCAATTTGGCTTCATTCATCTTCATGTCAAAAGTAAATTACGCGATTTTATGAAGAGCTGATGGTCTTTTTGTTGAAATGGACCAATGATAAATTAGCGACGTCAGGAACTGAGGCGTTTTGCAGCCGGAAAGTTTACGATTATATATAATTTTCCTTGTAAAATGAATTTGGGCTCCATGTGGGATAAATTTGGATTCCACCTAAAATGGACGAAGCTTCTTTCTTTTATGAATTTGGCCTCCCTGTGTATCAAAATCCTCTCAAGACTTATTAGCTTCTGTTTACCATAAAATAAAATGAAACAAAATGGCTTCCCTATCTCTGTAAGCATAACGAATTGGACCTTTCTCTATAATGAACTTGTGATATCTACAACGATTTGGGGTGCCAGGTAGCACTGCACTGATCACACTCAGGTTTGAATCCTGGCTTGGACTATCTAGTGGTGAGATGGGATTTCATCCAATCAGCCCTACACTTAGAATGAACTGGATCGTTCCGGTTTTTTCTGTAAAGGTTATGGTTGCCTCTTCCTTCACTACACACTAGTTATACATGGCGAGTACATGGTTAAAAACCAACCAAAACCAACCAATCGATACATTAATGATTTTAGTACTCACTCTACAAATGTATAATGAATTCAAAATCCCGCTGTAGTAAAGTTGGCCTATCATTGAAGTTAGCAAAGACCTTCGTTTACAACTAATTTGGGATCACTCTTTAGTTTCTGTATTTATTTACCTCTCCTCTGTCAGTGTCGATACATATCAACACTAAGATATTTATATGCTTAAGAAAATGTTTCATTTTTTTTCCATTCTTGGATAAGAACTTAGAGAAATGACAGCAAAATTTTTGCATATTTATCTTTATTGTCAAAGAAGAAAACATAAGGTAAACAATAGGGAAAAAATGTAAAGACCATATACACTATAAAAAGTAGCAAGATACTATACAGCAAGGGTATAATAAAGAAATGATAACAATTGGTAAAAGATTTAAATTTCAATTTTTGTGAAGTTCCATATTTCTGATATCAGAGAAATTTTAAGATTTTGTTTCAAAAGTTCATATATTTCAGAGACATTACAACAAATTTTGTCTAACATGGGATTGGGAAGGGAATCAACATGATGAGAATAACATCATCATAAAAACTATAGTGTAAAGATTTCAATAAAATTGACTTATATTTGTTTATTAAATTAATTTGTAATGATTGCATTTGTGTAATACACAACAGTTTTACTCTTCAACTAAATTGATATGATAGATGTCTCAACTCTCACAGTCCAGACTTATGAGACTGAGATTTAAGCTTGGTTTTTTTACTATCATTATTTAATTTTACACAAATGAAATTGTAAGGAATGATTATGACTCCCTAAAACATTTTTCTATGCTATTTAGATTAAAAAAAAAAAACGTTTTTCTCCAAATTGCAAAGTCTAATAATCTAATATAAAGAAAAGGAAAAAAAAAAACAAAAACAATGATGACAGCTTTTGATGAGGTGCTAAAAGTTTGAGAGCTGAGTTTGATTCTTGAATTTTTGTTCAAATTTGGATTCTCACATCAAGATAAGACTAGCATCACAAATAAACCACACCAAAAACCACTCTGACAATGATAGAAAAAAATAACAACAAAAAACACTGGCAACACTAATTTGCAAAGTTTTGCAGTGCCTCAACCTCTTTATGAGAAGCTAGCCTTACAGCTTTTAACTTTATAGACAACTATCATTGCAGCTCCAGTATCATGATTATGTTTGCTCAATGTAATGAATTGAGAGCCTTGTGGAATCCCCCCACCTCCCCCCAAAAAAAAAAAAAAAAAAAAAATGGCCCTTTCAAAGACAAAGTCGAAAATATGTTATCGGTTATATGGGCAACTCTAAAGGCGTTAAGAGAAGCTAGCAGACCTCCTCTGTCTTTTAGTAGAGTGAGTTTTGTGTCTGGTTTAGAGCATAAATCCAGAATTGCTGAAGCATGTCTGCCTTCAGCCTTAAAGCAGGTAAGACACTTCAGGTTGGATATGATAATCCCCGCTAAATAAAATAAAATATATCAGAGCTAGAGGCTTATCTTCTGACAACTGAGAAATCTCAAAAGAATTTTTGTTTGGAACAGCTTTGAGAAGTTGAAGCAAGGATCTTGTTGATAGAACGGCATCTTGTTTAAGGAGGAGGAGGAGGAGACGAGGAAGGTGGAGAAGGAGAAGAAGGTGGAGAAGGAGAAGAAGGTGGAGAAGGAGAAGAAGGTGGAGAAGGAGAAGTAGAAGAAGGTGGAGAAGAAGGAGAAGAAGGTGGAGAAGAAGGAGAAGGGAAGGGGGAGGAGAAGAAGAAGAAGAAGAAGAAAATTAAGAAGAAAAATGAAGAAGAAAGTGGAGAAGAAGGAGAAGGAGGAGGAGGAGGAGAAGAACTGAAATGTAATATATTAAAAATTAAAAATATTTCAAACTTATTCGAGAAAGGCAAGAACGTCATATTTTTTTCTACGATTTCTACCATGAACATTACTACAAATGTGAGCCATCCTCTAGCAACCAAAGTGATCTCTGGACTATGAAGGGAGCCAGATGGGGCTTGGATTACCCTCTCTTTGTCAGACCAGTTCTTTGTCAACATCATCATGACACCAACCTAATAAACTCTCTAGTCTTTATAGTTCTCTGTTGTTAAGAGCTCTTATCTCTACAGCTAAGCTCTCTTCATGTTATTTACTGATCTTAATTAAAACATTACCTAAAAAAAATCATAATGCACATACATTTCTTTTTCTTACACATACAGGTAGCATTTTCTTTGGGTTGATTTGCGAAAGACGAGACTTGTTGAACGATGTCACTGTGATGTGTGCAAGCACAAGGTACTTTCATTCCAGCCGCATGCAAAGTATAGTCTTCGATGTGTTGAATCACATAGCAGGTTGAATTGAAAAAAAATATTAAAAGTACAATGTAGTAGGACTTATAGATATATCATGCGAAATAGAGAGGAAAGGAATATTGTGCTGGCATTTTCAGAATTACAATTATATATAAAAGAAACTTATGTAAAAAAGTCCAAATTTACCCTTGACAACAACATATACACAATTTGTAATAATTCATTTTTTATTTCAAATTAATTCAGTTCCCATGTAAATACCAAGCAGTCTTTTTGCCAAGCATTCCAGGTATAAGAAGTTTGAAACTCCCCCAAGCATGGATATGAGTAAGTAGGTGAAATGGTCAAAGGTGTAAAAAACAACTATATCCTAATGTAATTATGATGTATCTAAACGCATTCAGTAATCTGTTTAGAAAAAATTTCAAGATTCAAAACTGTGTCATTATTGACATTATTTGACACAAAATAGGAGTTACTAATATATAAATGTATATAGGGATAGTTATGGAACAATAATTATTGCTACTAAGGAGTGTGACAAAGTAGGTGGGTTTCTTTTCATATATAACATTATTTATATCAGAGTAAGGAGAAAAAGTTGTGAGTTAAATATGGATACTTTAGGATAAAAAGTATGGATCTGTAAGGTCAAAAAACAACTAAATGAAAAAAAAAAGGCATATCTCTAAAAAAAAAAAAAAAAAAAAAAAATCATTGATAGCTTGAATGAGTCAAATTGGAAAATATTTCCCATAAAAGGCAATGGAAAATTTCTCATTTTAGATATTTAAAAAAGATTAAACTACAAAAACTACTGTAAGCCTAATTTTAAGTAATCTTTTTACTGAAAAACTAAAGAAAATGTATTTTTCTTGACATCACACCTATAATTTATGTGAGGTGGTAAACAATTTTTAGGGCTCAATGACTAGTTTGGATAAATTATGATTTACATATTCCCAGCATAAAACAGTTTCAAATCTGTATATATCTTAATATTTAGCTGACATATGATTTAAAATCTAAGACAAGGCTAGGAACCAAGAAAGTGAAAAAACGTGTTTAAAGTTAAGTAAAGCTTTCATACACAGTTGAGAGTATTTTCACAAATGCAAAAAAACCCACAATATTTCAAGTTGTCTTTAGGCTCTGAAACTTTTTGACATGAAGGAAAAATGGATGATTGTTCATGGGAAGCTTAAACATAAGCAAACTCGAAACATCGATTTTTTTTTGTTTGATGGCTTATTTCTGACAAAATCCCAGGCCACCTCACAAATGTTATGTAGGCCACATGCAACACTTTTGTATTGGGTGACAGACATATATCCCAACATTTCAGGAAACAATAACCAATCAATATCCCTCTATATTTAAGCAAAAAAAAACAAAAACAAAAAAAAAACAAAAAAAAAAACAACATATGTATAAAAGATTTTAATCTCACATTAAAAAAAGGCAAAAGAAACAAGTAAGTGAACAATACATCAACCTTACAACTATTTTGCCTATACTGACAAGTTCCTAGAATTCATTCAGAATTGTGAGAATCTGCAATTTACCATCCATAGTTGATCACAGAGAGCCCAAATCAACAGAATGTTTATTAAGTTTTTCAATCATCTTGCCATATCACTTTATCAAGCTCCATACAGTGACTTATTTGAACATTGAGAGAATTCATGAACCTCTCATGCTCACAATCCTTAGGTTCAGAAAAAAATAATATAAAGTATATTACAAAACACATGATGTTTTATCATTCTTTTCAACTCAGTTATAATAATAATATTAATAAAAACAACAACAACAACAACAACAACAACAACAACAATAATAATAATAATAATAATAATAATAATAATAATAATAATAATAAAAAACCAATTTACATAGACAAAGTATAGTATCTACAATTGTATACAAACTTGCCGACAAAGCAATATGTTCTTAAAATGCCATGCAGAAGGCATTCTAGCCAAGTTTTAGTATAATAAGTGTGAACAACTTAATTTTGGGACAACAAACCTCTTTTAATCTGGTGAACAATATTTTCAGTATAAATGGATACTTTGCAGAAGTTATTTTGTCAAATCACGATGGAACCACCTGTAGTCGCACACATATCATGTTCCTGAAATATAAGAACAAAAATTTTAATGAAAAAAAACTGTGAACGCTAATCTGACCTGACATATTATCAGTTTTGTTTGTTTTTGAGCCTTTCTTACTGGCCTATAGGTTGTGTCAATCTTTCATTCTTTTCTCTATTCCAAAGTAAAAAAGATTAATTATTTTAGAAATTATTTTAGATGTAATTTCAAAAGATATAGTTAAAAGGAAAATTGAAATAAGTAAATTTATGAGAGAAAATTACACCCAGGATTTTTTTTTTTAATATAAAAAGGATAAAACATTACATGATACACATTATTCTGCCCCGCTACAAAATTTTTATTGAAAATTGCGCCTTTTTTTTCTTTTCTTTTTTTTTTAAACTTATCTACACGGATAACAGATGGTAATAGAACACATATCTAAACTAAAATCCAAAGAAATGAGTGTAAGAATAATATTTAGTTAGCTCTGCTCACAATCATTTGTCTAGATGAGTAACCAAAGGTCAATGGACACTATGAGAGCATCAACACAAATCCCTTTTCAAAACAAAAGATTCTCAAAATAGACTAGATTGGCACCACGGGTTATAATAACTATCCTACACAGCTGTTTTGAGTTAGTTTAGTGAGATTTACTTGGTTTGAGAATCACAGGTACTACAGTTGTGTTTTTAAGGCCTATAAAATCTGATACACAACTGTCTGGGTTAGATTTAATTAAAAAAAAAAAATTAAAATTTCTTCTGCTGAGACTATGATATGTGGTCATGGGCGACGAAAAAAAAAAAAAACCATCACAAGTTGGAAGATCCATACCCTACATAACAGCAAGGAAAACATTTCTTGGAGGTCAGTGTTGATTCCAACGAACAGTCCAGTTGATGTAATATATAATCCATCGATCAGAGAGCTGGGGAAACAAAGAGAGAAAAAATGAGATTGCAGCATTCAATGGTTGAGTATTTTTTTTTAGCTATGACTGAGAGCAAATAAGATGTGCTTCAGAGCAGCCGAACACAAGAAAAAAAAAGTTTTCTTTCAAAACTTTATTTGTATAACTCTGATAAAACTGCTAAGAATGCTGAGAAAACAATAAAGTAGTTTCTGTATCTTGGTCTCTTGACAGACACTCCGCTGTCTGATCACAAGGTCTATACCTAGGGTTTAGATCCTCATTTGATCTGGTACAATGCTGAGTGAATCCATGCCAGACGTTCTTCACCTACTGACATAGCTTTTATGTGAATGACTATCTGGCAATGAGCTGTGAAATATATTATAAGTATGCAAGAGTGAGGCTCAGTTTTTGATAGATGCTCCTCCGTGATTCAGAAAAGTATATTGATTGGTATTAGTTCCTTTAAATTGTCAATTCACCGTTGCAAGTGAACATGTTTCCTAGTGAGTTGATTATGAGAATGCAGTTATGTGCTGCAGCGTGTCAAGGGTTAGAGCTTATTATGAGAGAGAGAGAGAGAGAGAGAGAGAGAGAGAGAGAGAGAGAGAGAGAGAGAGAGAGAGAGAGAGAGAGAGAGAGAGAGAGAGAGAGAGAGAGAGAGAGAAAGAGATGAGAGAGAGACAGAGACAGACAGAGAGAGGCACACAGACAGAGACAGAGACAGGTAGACAAAGAGTCAGAAAGACAGTCAAAGACAGGGTGATATATAATACTGTATGATTAAGTCACAGAAGCACCGCTGTGACTGCACATGGGGCTTACGTCGTTTTTACACCAGCTTCAGCAGCTTAAACTTATTTGAAAAATATAGATTTAAAAAAAATGAAAATCAAATAAACCAAAGCACAGTTATACTTGATAAGTTCTTTTGGTAAAGCTTCGCATGCAATTACCTGTTGTTGTTTTCACTGCAAGTATCCTCAATTTTCACGAAAAAAAAATGAAAAATAAAATGAAGTTCAATGTTGTTTTTTTTTTAATTCTATTTAATTTCACTTGATTTCTCTTAACCTTTTGTCTAGACGTTTTTTTTAACGCACCAAGGATATCTGCCCTGTCTACCTCTTGGTGTTTTCACCACATCTTCTGACTTTGCCACCTAGCTCTCTTCCACAATTTGTATTGCTCCTCTACAGTAAGGCTGTTATACATAGATTGCAATCTTGTTCTGGTTTACCTCAAAAGCATAACATACGAGTGGAGTGACTGTGACCTTCTCCTCCATCTGGCATGCAGATGACCAAAATGCCTCTCTGATACCAGGTTGGTAAGAGGTGGCTCTACCGTGACCTGATCAATGTTGATGACATCATCAAGCTGACCATCTATAAATGTTCGAAGTCCATAAATAGTTCCAGCCATCACTGTTGATGACATCATTAGGCTGACCATCTATAAATGTTAGAAGTCCATCACTAGTTCCAGCCATCACTGTTGATGACATCATCAAGCTGACCATCTATAAATGTTGGAAGTCCATAAATAGTTCCAGCCATCAATGTTGATGACAACATCAAGCTGACCATCTATAAATGTTGGAAGTCCACCACAAGTTCCAGCCATCACTGTTGATGACATCATTAGGCTGACCATCGATAAATGTTGGAAGTCCACCACAAGTTCCAGCCATCACTGTTGATGACATCATCAAGATGACCATCTATAAATGTTAGAAGAACACCACAAGTTCCAGCCATCACTGTTGATGACATCATTAGGCTGACCATCTATAAATGTTAGAAGTCCATCACTAGTTCCAGCCATCACTGTTGATGACATCATCAAGCTGACCATCTATAAATGTTCGAAGTCCACCACAAGTTCCAGCCATCACTGTTGATGACATCATTAGGCTGACCATCTATAAATGTTAGAAGTCCATCATTAGTTCCAGCCATCACTGTTGATGACATCATCAAGCTGACCATCTATAAATGTTGGAAGTCCACCACAAGTTCCAGCCATCACTGTTGATGGCATCATCAAGCTGACCATCTATAAATGTTCGAAGTCCATCACTAGTTCCAGCCATCACTGTTGATGACATCATCAAGCTGACCATCTATAAATGTTCGAAGTCCATCACTAGTTCCAGCCATCACTGTTGATGACATCATCAAGCAGACCATCTATAAATGTTGGAAGTCCACTACAAGTTCCAGCCATCACTGTTAATGACATCATCAAGCTGACCATCTATAAATGTTAGAATTCCATCACTAGTTCCAGCCATCACTGTTGATGACATCATCAAGCTGACCATCTATAAATGTTGGAAGTCCACCACAAGTTCCAGCGATCACTGTTGATGGCATCATCAAGCTGACCATCTATAAATGTTAGAAGTCCATCACTAGTTCCAGCCATCACTGTTGATGACATCATCAAGCTGACCATCTATAAATGTTGGAAGTCCACCACAAGTTCCAGCTATCACTGTTGATAACATCATTAGGCTGACCATCTATAAATGTTAGAAGTCCACCACAAGTTCCAGCCATCACTGTTGATGACATCATCAAGCTGACCATCTATAAATGTTAGAAGTCCATCACTAGTTCCAGCCATCACTGTTGGTGACATCATTAGGCTGACCATCTATAAATGTTGGAAGTCCACCACAAGTTCCAGCCATCACTGTTGATGACATCATTAGGCTGACCATCTATAAATGTTGGAAGTCCACCACTAGTTCCAGCCATCACTGTCTTCATGCTATCATTCATGATGAACATGGAGAACTTTTGCTTAGTCTCTGGAGAAGTGTTCGGAAAGGTCAAGAAAGAAAATAAATCAGAATGGAATAACAGTGGGTGTCATCTTTAGATTTTTTTACTATTTACTTTGTAACATGAGTAAGCATAAACGGTTGTAGGGAGCAGCAAGTTTTTTATGAAGAAAAAAAGTCCACTAAAATCGTCATTAATACTAAACATTTTCAGCTCTTTTTTTCACTAGCTCACTCTCTTTAACACACACACAAAAATTAATGAATAAAAAAAACAACAAATGAATAAATAAATAACAATGTCATATAGACATACTATAACAATTATCCAAAACAATTTTTTCCCCTCCCTTAAAAATTCAATTTCTGGTTAATGTCTGAGAACTGAATGCAAAAGCCAGTGGCGACTTAGGAGCTAAGGCACAAGGAAGATCATGACCTTCCACGCATCTCTATCCCTCGTCGTTTGTCAGTCCATTCAACATCTTTTTACGCTGTTTTCCCTTCTTCCTAGGAATAGACAATGAAGTCTAACCCATTTAATCCCACCTGTACACCAAGTAGAAGTCCTGATAATTTATATTCAATGCAATTGTTTAAATGAGGTGATATGTAATCAATGTACCCTACCATATTATACAGTAAAACATTTGGTATTCATAACTAGAGAATCTGCTATGTATCAATCTATATGTTTTTCCTCCTAAATAATGATACGGTGAATTCTAATACAATCAATTCTTTATTAAAAGAGAAAGAGAGAGAGTAAGCAGTTTTATGGTTTTGGGGTTAGACTATCTGCCCTGATGTCCAGAGGAAGCTTTTTTATCTTGCCTGTCTTACTGTTAGTGTAAGAAAGTGATTTTATGCCATCATCCTTTCTGATCTTACTTGCCGAAGAAGTGATTAAGTTTGATGTTAAAAACAGGCTTATGACCACTATATGGGCACTTTTGTCAAACAACAAATCAACATTAATAAAAAAAAATGTGAATAACATACTATATCATCACAAAAAAGGGTTACAATTAGGCTGTTATAGTATGCTCCAACCTCCAAAATCACCCACTATCTTACTGTTAAGTAGATGTTGCAGTCTAGAAAGAAAAATGAAAGGTTGATTTTCATAATTCTTTAGATAATATTCCTAAAATAACTAAAGATCTATATGTGAAATCTCTTCTTAATTGCAAATAAAATGAAGGAGGCCTAAAATATTATTTTTTAAAGTAGTAAACAGCCAATATGAAAATCATGTACATTTTCCAATGTTTGATGTGAAATTAACATGTATTTTAACATTCAATTCAAAATTTTGCTCTGCACCCTTCATATATCAAAAAATCAAAGAAAGCTTACTACATATTGCACAGTCAATATTTTTAAAGAAGGTGCAGGGAAAAACTCACTGAAACAATTTAATGTCTTTATAGAGATCAGTGATAAAGTCATCTAGGACTTCATATTGCCATTAACACTCATCCTGATATTTCCTGTAAAAAAAACTTTGAAAACTGGTTGAGATTTCTCAGAGATTTTCATCCTGCCCAATAAGTATTTGAGCCACTCTGATTTGTGTTTTATTACTACATTTTGACTTTGCTTGTTCTCTTTTTCTTCTTTGCTGTTACTGGTGTTTGATTTTTTCAGTGTTTATAAAATCTGGTAACTTTTGTACTTTCCTAAACTTGTCAATCTATTAACGTGGCATCAATAGGTAGCATATGACATTGATCGATATGTGTATTGATGAGACATTTTGCAGCTTGAGATTTCTGCTTTTGATACTGCTCTTATTTATAACCTTCAAATTGTTTCAGAAGCAAAGACACTTTAAATAACTAGGAGTTGAAACCCTCTTATTTTTCTTAAAGAAAACGCCACTTTCACTAGTAGTTGCCTGCAACAAAACATTTCGTTTTGTGGCACAGCTACACATATAATTTCTGAGCAAAGTAAAAGGCTCTTAAGAGGGTTGTATTATTTGAAATATTTAATTCATAGCCCTCTGAACAAATTATATTATTTTTAATATAATCCATATAAATTTATTTGAATTTATAAAGTTACTTTGTTGTACTTAGTACAGGGATGGGAATCTCACATATTTAAAAAAAAAAATAATGGTTGATGTTTGCTTCTCTTTTTATTTTTTCTTTGAGTGCTCTTATGTTGTTTAATTAAAAAAAAATATTATCGGACAATCTGTTTCTGGGTGAACATCTCTGATAACTTTTGCATCTATATAAATAAAAATTAATATACTCCAACTTTGAAGGGTATTACTGCTGATATCGGCACAACTCACTTTAAGCTTTAAAATTGTGTTTTTCTTAATGAGTTTGGTATAATTGCAGATATCGGCCCACCTCATGTCAGGCTTCACAATTGAACATTTCCCGACGAAATCGAAACTTGTAGTTTAATGGGATTTTAAAGGCGACACAAAAATGATTACAACTTGAAAAGTATTTATTTGCGACGAATAAACCCTTCATATTCATATTCAGCATATTCATTAAGAAAAATACAACTTTAAAGATTAGGGTGAGTTGGGCTGATATCTGCATTAATACCATGAAATTCATATTCTGAATAGGAATATGAAGGTTTTATTCCTCGCAAATTAATACTTTTCAAGGTGTAAGCATTTTTGTGCAATATCTGCAATTTTACCGTTTGAAGTACTGATATTTGATTTTTAACAGCTTAGATTTAAAAGAAAAAGAAAAGAAACTATTAATTTTATCTAGATCTAGATCTAGATATTACTTCTTATCTTTGTCACAAACATTTTTCAGCTTCTTTTTTGAAAGGATTGTAAGTAGATCTAGAGATTTAGATCTATATTGATCTATAGAATTACTGCTCAAGATTACGTTCTAAGAATCTAGATCTATATTCTAGACCCAGATTTCATCTAAATCTAGATTTCTTTATCGTAAAAGATTGTGACGAAATAGGAGAATCACCTAGTTCTGAACTTACCTAATCTATTCAAAGATTCGTTTAAACCCAATGAAAAATTGTGAATTCCCGCAAATATTTGATTGCTGTGCACTAGATAGATCTAGATCTAGAGAATCTAGATCTAGAAAATCAAGAAAATATATCTACCTATTTAGATCTAGATCTAGAATCTAGATCTATGTCAATCCATTTCCAATCGAAATAAATCCAGACCAAGATCCTCATTTAGATCTTGTATCGGTTTTTTTTTTCTTGCAAAAATTTAATGAGAGTTAGAATGCAGGAAATCTAGATCTAGATTCAAGATAAGCAATGGAGGAATAAAGCAGCGTTCCCGATTGTAGCGAAGGCAATGAAAGTGAAACTAAAATAATAAACGCAAGTGGCTTTTACAAGATGTAATCGTGAAAATATGATCACTTAGATCTAGGTTTTTTTTTTGGGGGGGGGGGGGTCGACCTCTAGTGGAAATTTTGCTGCTCTTTGGAATTTACAAGATAAATAAAGTTATGGAGAAGGAGGGTAATTTGTTTTGACAGTTGCTTCCATCTAAGAACTCAAGACCTTAGAACCCAATCTGTCTATGAACCCACTTTTGCTGTGAAACATTAATTTTTTCCTCATTGTTCAGATAGATCACTTTCTTATCAAAATATATCTTCAAGAACTTGCTTCGACAAGAAATAAATGTGTGGCGGGGAAGGGGTTGTCCATTTATCATCTCTAAAGCTCCATTTATTTATCTAACGCTTGAGTTCCGCTATCCTTATCATAGCCCAATTTGCATGTGTGTGTGACTGGTTGGGGGAAGTAAGAGAATGCACCAATCCAAATCAGCGGCCAAAAGGGTGTCATTTCTTCTTTCATCACTGCCGTACTATGATTTAAGGGTGCATAAAGTCAAGGAAAATGAGTTCTGACTTTCAGTGTAATTACCTAGATCTGAACCCGTTCCTATATGCTGCGGTGGAGGCTACCTGTAACTATCGACACAATTTGAAGCTATGTGTAAAGTAAAAAATAAGAGTTCGTATTTAATCAAATGCATGTAGATAGGCTGGAGCTAACCACAATTATAATCTCTTATTTATTGTCTTTCGTGCAATTTACACATGTCACTCAATAAATTGCTTTTGGGGATGGGTAAAAAGGGAATCCTGAACCTTTATAGTACTTAGTTAGCTCCACTTTGTAAGTTCGCCTTGAAACACAGGAAGCCGTGTGACCTAGAACCCCTTTTTCTTCTACCCTCACACGTGCCATTTAATGTTGTAATTATCTACTGGTCTTAGCTACCGTAGTTTTGACAAACAATGTAATTTAATACTAATGCCATCATCGTAAAAGAGATATTATCAGGAAACTTGTATGACAAAAGGTTAGCAAAAGTATTCATGTTGAAATGGCTTTATAGGTTTTTTATCATAGTGATTTGACACCATTCTGCGCAATATCCATTTCCGTTAGTCGCAGTGAATAGCTCTAACAAATGCTATCCGATTACCTCACACACTCACACATAATCATACGAATCTTATTTTGTTGCACATTTTATTTCGGAAACAAATTTTTAACACAGGCGATCATAAGCACTTTTACAGTTTGAATCGGAAAAAAAAAAAAACACAAACACTCACAAGTTAATTAATAGAAAATGAGTTGTTAAGTAAAACTGTTTGGAGAAATCTTGTAACTCAGGGTGGAGCAGTGGAAAAACTCAATCGTGGCCTTATAAATTATCCAACAAAATGAGCTGGAAATATTCACTCATATATACTTTCTTACCCTTTCTTCAAACATGTACTTTTTTTTTTAATTGAACATAAATTATGAACGCCATGATCTATACTATAATGACAACATGGTGAGAAATTACTGCTTCCTTGATATGTGAAAGTTGTCTACTCTATTTTAATCTTCTGGGAATTACAACAGATTTCGTGGAATTAAGTTAAGCCTATCGCATCTGTAGAGTGTGAGGTTTCTCAAGATAAAAATCCGCTGGCTGACACGTTATCACTGATATCAATGACGTGGTCGCAACGGGAAAGTTGCGTCTATTATTAGAGAATTTTAATAAGTCTAAAAGGTAAAATGATTTTTCTTAATCTCATCTGCCATATTTTTTTAAAAAGATATTTCGCCTTCCAATAGTACGAAAATTATTATTTAGATTATATTAGATATACCCAAGGCAAGTTATAGAATCTAGATCTGTTCGATTGAAAATTAAATATCACCCAAACTAGGATCCAAAGGTAGATCTAGATTCATAGGAATAAATGATGGGACTTCCAAATTTTCAAGACTCATATATTATCATATCTGTTCATTTCATTTCAAAATGAATCGAGCCAGTTTGAAGCTATATGGTTGTCGTTAGAAACAAAACAGATTGCTCTGGATTAAACCAGAGATAAATGTGTTACCAAAAAATAAATAAATAAATAAAAGTAACAAGTAAAAAATGGACATTGAGGATGATTATGTCCTGGCTCTTGAATATTATAGTTTTTTGCATACTTATGGTTACCTTGGAAGTTGTGATTTATGTTGGTTTTGCTTATTTTTTTTTCTATAAATTTATTTTTATTTAACATTTGAAGGCCAATTCTACCTTCTCACAGTGAAGGGGTTTTCAGAACTTAGCTCTGTACCAAGGTCAGGTGGATTATTCAAATAATTTGTCTGGAATGGTGTTGATTTTAGTATCCACGAAATAAGCAGTGTGTGGGAGAATACATCATTACTACTTATGCAGTGTAAATCTTTCTCTCTCCCCCCCCCCCCTTTCTTATAGAACCAAATATGCAAAAGGAAATTTGCTGTGTAAGAAAAATCACTTTTATTGCTACCATACTCTCAGAACTCTTAGTGCTCATCGTAAAAAAAACAAAAAAAAAAAACTAGACTAAATGATTAATTTAAAAATGCAATGTTTAATATATACAATTATAGTGGTGTAGTTAAATTGAGAACTTGGTGATGATGAATCCTGTAATGTTTTATTATTTACATGTCATATTGTTCCCCTAAGAATGAGTTTTGAATAGTGATATTGAATCTATCTTCTTTTCCTAGATTTTTTTTTTTTGGTACCAAGAGAAGGAAAAGAGGAATTAGGAAGACTTGAAAAATTGAACCACAAAAATGGCTGAGGGGTAACTATTATTGTTTCTCTTGTTCTTTTATGTTATTTGTTTGTGGATACATTTCTTCTTTTATCTTTTTCTTGAATCAGTTTTATAGATGAGTATTTATAAGTGTAATTTTGACAGATCTTTTAATTCTTTTATGTCCAGCATATTTTGATGGTAATCATACATGATATAATTAGATAAGAAAGCTGACTGAAGAGTATTAGTTGGGTTTTTTTTTTTTTTGTTGATTGACTAGTGAGATTTAACAGAGAAAGGCAAACACATACACATACTTTAAAAAAAAAGATTAAATAATTTGATTCATCATATTTCACTTTGTAACAGATAAAGATCAGAATGACACTGCAAAGGTTTTTATAAAATGTTTTGTTTGACATCATTGAGTTTTTATTCTGAATACTTCTCAGTTATGATGCCATGAGATGTTCTTATCTAGATGACCTGGCAGAGAAATGTATTGGGAGCATTAGAAAGTATGCTGCTGAGGTAAGAATGAGTCGTTTGACATTCACTTTTTATTTTTACTATTATAACTAATTTTGAAACTATATACATATATATATCCTAGGGTGAGTTTGTGTATGTCAGTTTGTATATATGTATCCCTGCTAAATTCTAAGCTTTTTATTGTCTCTTGTTATTCAAATTTTTTTTGTCTAGAGATCCATAAATTTGTAAATTTTAAGAATATGATTGCTATTTTACTCTGTTTTGCAAATTTTTTTTTTGTTTTCTTTCAATGTTTAGTGAGAATTGTTGATTTTCTCAGCACTTGAAATCGCATTTTCTTTTGGAAGGTAAAAGAAACAGTGAGAAACGAAGAGATCTCTGCTGAGGAATCGGACAAGGCAGTCCGTGAAGCCATCATGTTTTTCTCCCAATCTTGTCCAGGCGTGCCAGGTTTGGAGCTAAAATTTTATCATCCACTTAGTACAAATGAGTCATCCTCATTGGGGAATTATTCTGAGTTTTTTTATTTAAAATAATTCATTTCTCTTTTTTACTCTTCTGCTTTTAAATTTGCATAACTTTATCAAATTGCATGAAAAGGTATAAAAATGTTGACTTAATATAAGTTTAAAAAAAAGTATTATATATGTTTATGTATGCGTGTGGTTGTATGAATAATACTTTGAAATCTGAATGTTTGTTTATGAATATTTTTAAATTGTACCCAGTATTTTTTTTTTTAAATAATTGTATTAGTTCAGAGAAGAAAAATAAGAGTGGGAAAGCAAACTATCTTTTTGGTCTCCTTTTGATCTCACTCACGTTTCTTTTAAACTTAGCTCTAGGTATTTGTTTTTGGCAATGATAACATGCCTAAAAAACAACTGTTTGAAGCTAGACACTGTTCGAAAGTTCCCACATTGTCTTTAATCCAATTTGTAGTTTAGCTATTTCATCTCTTTCAATGCATATACCTATGTATAGAAAAATTTAGATCTTATCTCTGGTACACAGTGGACGCATACGGAGAGACTTATTTTCTCATTACTATAAAATTTGATGAGATAAAAATTCATGGTTTCTTTTTCAAATTATTTTTTTTTTATGCTGCAGGTAAGGTAGCTAGCACACAGAAAGGAATTGCAGACCTCAACAATGAACTGGCTGGCGCACAGAAAGAAATTGCAAACCTCAACAATAAACTGGCTGACTTCCAAAAAGAAATTGCAAACCTCAACAATAAACTGGCTGATACACAGAAAGATATTGCAAACATCCAAAATGAAGTAGAAAATAACAAAAGACAAATGGAAAAAGAGAGGTCAAAGCATTCTACTCAAATGAAAAAACTTGGCAAAGAAATTAAAGAGACTAAACAAGAAGTGAGTTATTGTGATGACTTGAAATGCTTAAGTAAATAGCATTATTATTTCATTTAAAGATGTCTCTCAAGTTTGATATCTTGCAGATTCAAACTGATTTGTGATAGTAATCCTGTATATTACCTTCATAACTGTTGTAGAAGTAAGTCACAAAATTAGTGAGGATCAAACCTCTTTAAACAATTAAAAAAAAAAGTCTTGGATTTCTTTCTTTCATTGATCAATACCTTCTTGGAGTGATGTGGAGAAAATTATTGTGGTGTATATAAGATCAGAAGTAAGCAGGGAACCATGGGCTTTGCATTTGAAAACATCTTTTCAGCCTTGCAGATGAATTTATCAGAAAAAAAAAAGTCTTTCGTTAGTTTAAGATAAAAAAGAGTAGCATCACTGAATGCTCTTGACAATCTTATCCTTAAAGAAATTACATACGCACTTGAAAAATTGGCACCTCAGTCTTAAGTGAATATTTTAACAGGTCCATTATACAATGCCATATCAAGCAATTAAGTATTTAGCTTACTAAGAATATAAGACACACATTTATGAATATACAACTTCCTTTAAGTCTAAATATCTGACATAGAAAATGGAAGAGCAAAAAAAAAAATGGGGATAGCATATACTTTTAAAGTGTAGCAGTCAATCTAGTGTTATTATATTATGAGCATCTAATTTAATCTTCATGTCCCTCTTTATCTTCAGAATGCTCTGGCAATACAATCATCAAAAAAGAGCCTGGCATTCTTGCGCAGCACCATCAGAAAAAAAGCTGAGGTGCAATTATTGTCATGTTTATTTGTTGTCTTATATACTCTAATCATTTTAAATAGTAAGAGTTTGCCTCATAGAATTGTATAAATGTTTCCACTGGCATAAAATTTATATTGAACTTTCTGTCTTTTTCTTTCTCTTTCTCTTTCTCTTTTTTCTCTCCGATTGTTCTTTCTCTCAGGAACTTATTATTCAAATATGCTTTAAATACAAACTTTGAATTGCATATTATATACTGACCAGTACATAAATTACAGGAAAACTACATTTGAATATACCTTTATGATTTTAAAATAGATACAATTTACAATGACATAAAAAAGAAATGAAAGTATTTGGGTTAAGATCATTTTCTTTTACTAGATTATTCTATTTAGATAACAGTGAAGTGTTTTTCTTTGACAATTTGAAACACAGTTTTATGAAGTAACATCACATTTATTTTAGTCTACACAGCCAAACGATGGAGCAAAAGAACTATCTTCACATCCTTTGATTGAGATCCCTGGACCATCGAAAGAATGTGTGAAAGTAGACTTACGGTAAGGCTTGACACATAAATTGTAAAGGGATTAAAAAAAAATTCTGTGTAAAAGAAATCCCGTTGATCCTAGACAAAAATTGACAGTTTTTGACAGCGACTTGACAAAGTTTATACTTGCATAAGGATGAATAAACAATCTTAAAACCATGACATTTACCTTCCAAAACTTAAAAATGTGAGAACATAATCATTTTCAACACAATGATATTTCAGTTTACAGAAACATTAACATATTGAGGGTAAAAAGGAGGAATGAAATAATTGAGGCTTGATTTCTTGTTATCTACTTATTTCAGAGCAATATTTATAGATATATGCTGATTTATTCAAAGTGTTTTAACAAATCAAATATTTGAATTTTTCACTTTTGCTGTTTTAAAAAAATGAGTCTTTTTTACAAAAAAAACTGATTCATCTCTAATTTCTGTTAAGAGTGGGGAAAAAAAATAAAATAACTAGGGTTTTGCTACTGAAGAACTGGGAGAGTATGAATTTAGACTTGCAATGAATTCTAAAACAAATAAATCATTAGATATGAAGCAGTTAGAATTGCTATGATCTAAGTTAAAATTTTGCACTTTTTGAGTATTAACAACTACTATATTTAAAATAAAAGTCAGTAGGATGGAAATTATTTGCAAACCTTAAAATTCTTGCTTAAAAAATGGCTTTTATGAGATGCAGTTAAAAGCCTTGGTAACTTGTGTCTGCTACAGCTTGTTTATCTCTCAAATCTATATCGTCTCAGCTTAGAGAAAAACTGCAGATTGAAAGATCCATTAAAAGCTGCGTCAATTACAGACTGCGTGGCATTTTCTGAAGACTCATTTTTATTAGCAGAACACACAGATAAGGAATCACGTATAGGATTGTATAATCTTGAGGTGAGTTAATATTCTCAAGTTGAAATTGGTCATATGACCAAACGTCAAACATTATACACCAAACGTCAAACATTATACAATTGCTGAATTTGCAAAAGAACTTTCAATTTATTAGAAGAGTTGAGAAATATTTGGGTCTAAAGATTACATTTAAGTATGCAAACAAAATGCTTTACAATTGAGTGTGAAAAATTCCTGTGAAAATGCAGTCTTGAATTTGAAGCTGAAAAAGCATGAAGTAGGCTAATGGTAAATATTTTTCAATGTTAAAACAAAGTAGAAAAAGTGTGTCTATATTTTAAATATGTCAACATTATATTTTGGCTGAATGCCTCATTCCTAAATTTTGTATTGACCGTCTTGCACTTCAATCAAAAAGGAGTTCTTTAAGCTAAATTTATCCTGTGTATTTCGTAAAAGAAGAGAAAACATCATAAGTTTTGTATCCTGTGCATTTGGTAGAAGAAGAGAAAACATCATAAGTTTTGTATCCTGTGCATTCGGTAAAAGAAGAGAAAACACCATAAGTTTTGTATCCTGTACATTTGGTAGAAGAAGAGAAAACATCATAAGTTTTGTAACACTGCAATAATCTACACTAGGCTGCCATATAGACCATGAAACGCCTTAAAAAAATAGAAAGATATAAATGTGAATAAACCAACCACTATGTTTGATTAAGTTAGAACAGAATATTCTGCTTGTATTTTATTGTAACTAGTCAACCCCAAGACACAAGAATGACAAGACATAGTAATGCATGAAAGTATTTTCACATGGCAGACATGTAATAGTTCAATCAGCTCAACCTCTCAGTAGTTCTAGTCACCGGCACAATTAGAGAAGTTTAATACCCCCGGCCATTTTTCAAAGAATTTATGCAGGTTGAGTAACACTCCCTCCACTCAAGTTTTACTAGTGGAAATGAAGGACTTTCTTTGGTCATGCTCTTTACATGGTAACACACTGTCTTGTCTCCTTTGTGTTTTGGGCTGAGCTTCTCTTAATTTGACTTTCTATTTTTACCATCTGTCATTCTTTATTTCCTTTCAAATTGTTCAGTTTATCTCTGGATATTTGGATGTTAATTTTAGTCCTTCAATGACAGTAAATCAATATAAGGTGCTTATTTTTAGTTTTTACTGCCATATCAAACATGGATTGGAAATAAGGACATCTATACTACTATTAATAATTTTATTCAACTTTTAATGTAACAATTACTGAGAGAGGGATGGAGGAGGGATTGGGCACACAAGTAGAAGACATGTGTAGGGACACCATAAAATGAGATGCCTTCTTTTGTTAAGGGATTTGATTTTTTAATAATTTAAGAAACTGTAACTTCAACTCCTGTGGCTGAATGCATATTAGAAATAATAATATTCATATCACACATTCATTGTTTGAGGATGAACAAAGAAATCACTTTGTGGAGGAAAAGAAATTTGCTGATATAATGGGTGAATAATAAGAAGTGGTGTTCAATGCAATTTGCTTTTTGATCTTTCAATCAATGACGAAGGCATGCAATTGTGTTCAATTTAATCTGGAAGTGTAGCAGCATTTTTAACTTCTTTGATTTTAATGCTTATATGCCTAACTCAAGTTTGTTTTGATTTGTATTTTTTTGCCATTTTATAATATTGTAGGCTATATTGCTTATGCGATTTTAAGTACTATGTGATTTGCTTTCCTCTCATGTGTTTGGTATTTTTATGAATTTTTTCTTTGGTAAATGAGAGAAGGGCTTGTAGATCACTCATCTAAACTTCTTTCGCAAATATTAGTGCTTCTCAAATTTATGTAACTCTATAATGACTGTAAATTTTTATACCAAGCAGCAGATATTTGTTTTAGAAAGATACAGTCAGGATTTGTTTTTATCAATAAAAGATAAACTTGTTTTTATCATTAAAACTGAGCTTTCTTTAACTGCTATTGAATGCTTTACATTTTCGTATTTAGAGAGAAACTTGAATAGTTAAAATATACTCACGCACAAAGTGTGAAGCATTTTTGCAACATTGATAAAGCATTTTCTGTAACAATATAGTACAAGAACAAGTCCAAAGGAATATTTCAATGTGAAAGAGTGATCTTAAAGGTTTTTCACAGATCTAAACGTATGCTGTGCTCAAAAACTGATTGGATAAAAACTTAATCAGGTCATAATTAATTCGTTTTTTTCTAACCTCATATAAGAGCATATGTTACACCTTAAATTACTGACATAATTCAACTGCTTTAAGCCGAGTGCTTATTTTACATTAGAATGAGGTGAAAATGTTTGTTCAGAGCTTTTCTCAAAGTCAATGACAAAATGTGGCCAAAATAGGTTTCAAACTGGGCATCTCTTTACTCTGAAGCTGATTGCTTACCATGTAAACATTCAATACCTCTGATATATTAGGTTAAAGTAAACCAAGTTTGTCATTCAAAATAGATGGATTTTCATTTAATTTTTATAACTGTCTCAGATCAAAATACTATTTTTATCTATTCATGGATGTGTAAAGTCACTCATAAAGATATATTTGTAAAGTAATGAGCATATATTTTTTATCCAATCCAATTCATAATAGAAATTATCAACTTATTAGGAAAAAGAAGTAAAATATTATAAAAGATGAATGAAATGAATGTTAACGTTGCTTAACTAGCAAACAGCTTGTGGCAACTGTTCCAGGTTTGGTATGTTCTGTCATCATTGGCTGAGGTTATAAGTTTGTGAGTTTCTTTATTGTTAGACGTCTACTTTTTATTGATTCTCTATTAACATTAATATGATAACAACTATTCTAATATAATCATTAAAAGGCATAAGTTACTGGTTGGCTCTCTGTTGCTCGGCTATTCTCTTGTCAGAAAACTGAAATGTGATCTCATTCACTTTATTATCCCTGCCACGTAACAGCATTACATGAGTTCTAAAATGCATGATCAGTGGTGCTACGTGATTAATGTTTAACAAAATATTTTTCTAAAGAAGCAATGTCATTTGGATGATATATTTCTTAGGGCAAAGAGATAAAGTCCTGGGTATTGGAAAAGAAAACAAAAAAAACCAAAGTGGCTGTTCTTCATGCAGGAAATGATTTCATAGTATCCAAAGGCGATAGAATAGACCGCCATAAGTTCGACTCTCTAGAGGTAAGTTTTCTTTATGACGACTGCTGCGAATGAATTTTATTGCCTTTTTCAGAAACCTCAATGTTAGAAATAATTTCAAAACTTCTTAAAAATGATTGGTAGATGCAACAGATGCATTATTTGGAATATTTTATCATACAAGAACAATTTTAATTTTTTTTTGTTATGGCTGGATTATGAATTTTGGATTAGTTTTGACAATGAAAAGATCATATTCATATAGTTTGTCATGAAGTTTATCATGAGAAGATTGCCATAATTACTTTTTCTAAAAATAGCAGTGTTTGATATCACTCTAACTCTCTCTCTCTCTCTCTCTCTCTCTCTCTCTCTCTCTCTCTCTATCTCTCTCTCATTCTTACTTCTCTTTTTCTTTCTCTAAGCTCTGATCATCTGACAGACCTATTCACATTTTCAATCTTTAAAAGACCTTAAAAGATTCACGGAGTTAAGAGGATCAATATTATTGTTTTTGCTCATTATTAACATAACTATCTTTAATAAATTTCCAGAGGTTCTTCCATTTTTAAGTACATTTGAAACCAAGCAATTACTAAAATGTTTGTAACTTTGGCATATTATCAAGACTGTAGCCAATCACTGATACTAATTACATTTGGTGCAACACAGTTTCATGTGCTTTAGTACCGGGGTACAAAAAAAATTGACACTCATGACTAAACAGTAACAGACTCAAAAGTGCTCTATTATGACATTCTGCAGGTATTACTTCTTGTTTATATGTTAAAGAGATTATCCTGTTCTTTTAGCTATTATTTTTGTCTTCACTCCCACAAATTATTGAAAAAGATAATCTAATCTAATCCTATGAAATATTTCAATTTGAGTTAGGATATTTAAAACCAGGCTAGCTCTTCATCCATTTACTTATGCCACTGCATATAATTTGATATCTTTCTCTCATGTTTACAAACATTTTGGAGTAGTATTTTTCTCTTCTTTTTTTTCCAAAATCTGATGCTAAATCAATAGAAACCAAGCAAAAAAAAAAAAAGGCACCCTGGCCGTCAGAAGGGACTTTCTATAAATATCCATGTATTTTTCCTTTGTCTTTTCTTCAGCAGCCAAGTACGATTCATAAATCTGACAAGTTTGACATTTATGCCATAGCAGCCCTGAGCTCTACAAACTTTGCTGCTGCAGTCCAAAACTGCATTCATCTAATGGACACGGGAGGAACAGTTTACAAAACCATACGTAAGTTGAGAATTTTTAATAAACAAAAAAAGACAAATCACTGTGTTAAAATAAGATATGAAACAATAAATGTTTGGAAAAATGTGAAATCAGTTGGTCGACATACTTGAAATCTATGTCATTTTTCTTACATAAAAAAATTTCTGAATGTAAATGTTTTGTATAATGAAACTAATAGGAGAATACAGTGAATGGTACAAGGATCATGTTTTTATTAAAAAAAATATTATTTCTTCAATGTAATTATTTCTTTCACTGTTGTTATGTACTCTGTCAGTGGCAGGGCGTTGTTTGCTGAAGCACCCATAAATCAATGGTTCTAATTCTACAATGGCAAGCAATTTCTGGTCATTTTCGCACAAAGCCTTGAGCACAATTTAATAAAAAAAAAACTCTAGTTCCTGTAAATCATATTGACTAATTACTACTAATATTAATATTACTACTACTACTACTACTACTACTACTACTACTACTACTACTACTACTACTACTACTACTACTACTACTACTACTACTACTACTACTACTACTACCACTACCACTACCACTACCACTACCACTACCACTACCACTACCACTACTACCACTACCACTACAACTACCACTACTACCACTACTACAACTACAACCACTACTACCACTACTACCACTACTACCACTACTACTACTACCACTACTACTACTACTACTACTACTACTACTACTACTACTACTACTACTACTACTACTACTACTACTACTACTACTACTACTACTACTACTACTACTACTACTACTACTACTACTACTACTACTACTAGTCTTGCTATTATTGCTTCTATAGTGAATGGACTGGAAAATGAATCTTAGATATAAGCGAAATGATTAAAACTCTAACCTCATGAAATATTTTGTATCTTTTTGGGTTATATATTCACCATATTAAGCCTTTTTTGTTCAAATTCTTTACACTATCCAAATGGTTTATAGTTTCATCTTTTTAACAGTGAAATTTCAAGGATGCATAATATCTTCCTATATTGGGCCCTATTGACTCTTATAACAGTATCAGAGTCAACTGTGATATTTGCAGAAGATTCATAAAACTCTATTGTATAAATTTTTATTTAATCAAAAGATTAATCAAATCCGTTGGAACTTAAATCTAAAAGATGAACGCAGGTATCCCTTTATTGAGAAACAAATGCATGTCTTTTTTTATCTTGCTTAAGATCAATATTATAACTCTTCAAGGTATAATTTAAGCAACCTTTTTGCCATGTGATGAGAGGAGGGAAACAAGAACATCTTAACAGCCAGGGAAAACAGTGAGAAAAGGTGTTGGATAGACTAACAAAATGGCTAAAAGTAGGAAACGTTACAGATGCAATTAAAACAACCTGGGATCGAGAGGGTCATGGAAGGTCATGATCGCCTACACCAAAGAGCAGGGCACCTGATTTATTTAAAGTGTAATAAACCTGATAGCATCAAAATGCACATATTTCATTTCCCCTGAAATCAATATTTTTGAGTCTATTGAATATTTTAAGTAAATAGAATAGATCTTCATCACCTAAAATTGAAATATCATTTGAATTTGATGTTGTGCCGTAGGCAAAATTTTTTGTTCACACTAATTTGTCTACCTTTGAACCATATCTAAAGAAAGAAATTTATCTTAGTTCTCTTATAATATGTTATATAGATGATGCTTTTTGCTTGTAAGACTACTTAAAACGCCTTCTTGATCAAAGTGCCTCATATTCTTTTTAAGTGGTCCATATTTTAAAATTTAGGTATTTTTTAATTTTTTTTTAATGAATTTTCTTTCAACTTTGAACCATGTCTATGAAAGCATCAGAAGATGATCGATAAAATAATTCTATATTCATAGGAGGTATCTTGTATCAAAATACCAATGATGAAATATAAATTTGTGTCTATTGAACCTATTTAAGTAAACTATATTTAAGATCTGACTCCAATAATTTCAACATCATTTGATTTTCAGGTAGTACTACAGGTGAATTGGATCAAATTTTAATATTTTATTGAACTTTGATTTTTTGTCAATAGTTTCCTTTCAATTTTGAATTTTCTGATTGGATACAGAGGATTAAAAATAAAATAATTCCATACGAATTAGAGCAATGCACCCGAAACATCAATAGTGAGCAGAGTCTAGATTTTAACTTCTGTACATACAAGGGATTTTTACAGATACTTGGCGAGATTCAATTCTCAGTGTCTGATGCTTGCTATTTAACTCTTTTTTTCTGGTGTGTGTGGGAGGGGAATGGGGAGGCTTCATATTTTCACTTTTGCATATCATATTTGAAATGATCTTCAGTTGAGAAAAAAAGGAAAGGATGGGAGAATTCGAGAATAAATATTACAAGAGTTTTACCAATGGGCTCTCTTTTTTTTAGTCAAATTGTGATGTTCAAATGGAAAAAAAGTTTAATGTTTCATCTTTTATCATTTGAGAGATCAAATTATTTTTCATTAGATATGCAAGCACCAGCCATTGACATGTGCGCAACCACAGATGACAAGCTTATAATTCACCAAGCAGGTGGCTTATGTGAAGTGGACATTCATGATAAAGGCACTGTATTGAAGGAAGGTTTGTGGGCTAAACATTTAAATGGTTTTCAAATAGCTCATATTTTCAAATATGATACACCCATATTCTAGGACAATGGGGAAAACAAACAAAAACCTTTAAAATAAGTTATGGCATATTGTATTAGAAGTGGGCTTTTTCTTAAATTTGAAGCAATTTGACAAGAAAAATAAAACGTCGTACAAAGTTAAGACACTATTAGATTATGACGGCCTAGTTTTTGAGACCATTGGCAAAAAAAAATTTGAGTTGACAATATTTATTGTTTATTAATACAAATAAAAAGTGCCTTAGCTTTTAACTATTTGGTAAAAAAAAAAAAAAATCATAGATTCTTCTTTTTCAGTTCCCCAGATCAAGTCAATCTCTTCTGTATCTGGATTCAGTAATGGCTCCTTTTTTGTTTGTGACTCAAAGGAAAAAGCTTTGTACTTGTTGGGGCCAGATATAAAGACAATTCAAAATGTTTGGCTTGTGCCTGAATGGTTCAAAGAGAAAGATGAGCTGAAACGTGTATCTGTTTATGGAAACAAATGTGTATGTGTTACAAAGTTTTGCTACATGCTTGTCTTTGAGATTATCAAAACAGCTTTCCCTTAAAAGAATGACAGTTTCAAGGCAAGTTTAAATTAATTGCAGAACCACTCTTTTTTAGTTGAACTGCCATAGATGACTTGAAATAGCATTCCACAATGCAGATGTAAGATGTACTATAGAGTGATCACCAAAACACAGTTGTTAAAAGAAAAGTGAAATCTTTTATTGTCTGTTTAGGCTGTCCTCTTGTTAACTGCAGCAATATCAACTTGGCTTGACGTAAGCAAATCAAGACAAATTGATCTCGAATAATCAATGGCATTCATGACTTACATGTATTTCCCTATCTGTTAGATCATCACTATTCAGATTTGAAGGTAGAGGAATGTTTTAAGTACTAGGGTGACTAAATAAAACTGCTCTTTAGGGAGTTCATCAGTTTGTGTCAGATCAAACTTTAATAAAAAATGTTTTTGGAAATGCATTTTTTATGTGTGTATGAAGTCATTATTTTATGAATGATTAAAGCTGTGTTGAATTTAAATCGAAACATCGTTTGATTTATCACCCACAGTTTAAAGAAAGATGCTTTAATCCTCGTTTTGGAGGCCAACTATTATCAGGACTATTTTGATAAAATAATTTATGTTGTTATCTCCATCTTGTTTCTTACTTGTTTTTTTTTTTTTTTGAGCTAGTGCAAAAGATGTGTACAGTAAAATTTGGCAATAAGGGGAACTACTTTTTTTATCAATATTTTTGTAATTACAGGGTTGGTGTTACTATAAAATGATTTATAAAGAGAGGGGGAAAAGATGACAAGAATGAGGAAACCGAATTTTACAATTTTTAATTTTTTTTTTTTTTTTGCACATGGACTATGCATAGCTTCTTGGGATGTGACTAGTCCAAAAGGATACAACCTTACCCAAGAAAAAATATGATTTTTGGTCATAGAAAGATGTTGGAAGCACTATCCCAAGACTAAATTTCAGAAGTTTTTGTTTCGTGATATGCTACTTATTTGTTTTAAATGCCAATGAAAAGCCAAAGAATAGACATGTCTACTTCATTAGTCGTCACCTGACCAGAGACCATTTGTAAATAAACACTTTACTGCCAGCTGAAGCTCAGTTGGTTTATTTAGGATGTTTTTTGGAATACTAACTTAAATAAGGGGAAAAAATGGGATGTTTGTAGAATTTTTCACTTTAAGTGTTACTGTTATTCTTATCATGACAATAAAAAAATTTGCATTAATTTTGTCAATGAGAAAATATGCCAAGACAGAATGTTATTTTTATTGTTTTGCAATATTGATTTTGAGATCGAGAAATATTTTGTTACATACAATTCATAATGCTTTCTTGATTTTATGGAACAGTGTAACACTGCCAACCTTAAATTTTAGTTATTTCAATAGCATTTTTGGTTTAAGTTTATTTGAATGAAATGTTTTCTCTTTGGAGAATGACATTGTTATTTTGCTTTTTCGTTTTTTTTTTTTTTTTTAATTTTTTTCTTATTTTACTATATGCCCAGTATCTTGTGTGCACTTGCTTTGGAAATTAATTGCTTGTAACAGGGTGTAAAAAAAAAAGAAAATACATTTGCTCTGATAAATGTACTATTGAAAAGTTTTGTGAAAAATATTTTTGTGTAGTCTGTGTAATATTAACTTAGTATAAATCAATGAACCATTTATTTACTTATTTTTTAATTCACGTCATATTTTCAAACAATGCACAACTTCTATTGCAAAATGCTTTCAAAGAATTTTGCTTTTTAACTGGAAATGAAAAAAAATATTGCCCTTTTATTCTAAGGATTTTGCTTCATGTAACTTACTTAACCTGCGAACACAAAGTGTCTTTCTATTGTTTATAGTGCAATTAATAACAGCTGCCATTATATGATAAATATCTCGATATTCATTACTTGTGGAGCTAATGTATGTTTTTCTGATTAATATGATTTTTATTAAGTAGGATATTCTTCTTCATGCCTTTTATTTTTTTTCTAAATTATAACTCCGGAAAGCAAGCACAACAGGCATCAATTTATTCGACTACATTTTTCTTTCAAAATCTTTCATCTGAAGCATGGCAATCCGTAGTAACAATTTGTGTTTCTTTTCCGAAGTGCGTGTAAACCTTTGTTAAATTAATTTAACCTGTATATCAGGAACAGCTTTTTTTTGCGAATGCCTGGTTCACTCACAAGGGTGAGAAATCTTAACACACTTAAAAAAAGAAATCATTTCTTATATGACTGTCTCTAACAATATTAACAACCTTTTAATCTTTAGTTGTTTTTTTTTAATCTAGTGACACCTTTTCATTTTGTGTACGACCATCTCTATTATCAACTAAATAACACTGCCGGATTTGGGTCTAATTTTCAAAGAGCTTAGTCTTCGCAATTAAACAAGCAGGATAAATTTATAAAGTGTAGTTCCTCTATATCCCACAGCATAGGTCTTTCTCTCAAAACTTTAGATGGCATGTGGGGGGAGAGGGTGATTTCTCATAGTATAAGCTCTGAGAGATTCCTAAATGATGGTAAAGAATTGAGAAAAAGTAAAAGGGGATATGATTTTTTTTTCTCATTTATGTCATGTTGAAAATATTGGCATTTAAAAAAGAAGACGTTGAAAAAATCAGAAAAAAAAATCCAGGCGAGAGTTTGATCCAAATTGTAATAAATTAAAGCTTATTAAATAATGCATTTTAAAATTTGTAACAAAATAATGTCCAAATTAAATGGCTGTACTTTTGCTAAGGCGTTAGGGTCAAATGAGTTTCAACTACATTTTTTTTCATACTTTATTGTTTAATATTTTTGTGTATTTTAAACAGAAGTTCAAAATCGGAGAATAATGTATTTTATTTTTTCTTAAGCATTCAGTCAACTCAATCGACCAGGTAACGCAAAGTATGTTTCTTTTAGGTCAACTTAATTCACCTACTGCCCTTTTAAACTTTGTATCATTTAATTAATAGTCCCTGCCTTTAAATGCTTAATATATTCAGCCCTGGTGGCCGAAATGATAAGGAAAGTAGGATATTTTGTTCATGTTTTTTTTTTTTTGAATTGTCTTTACCTAAATATTTTTCTACGTTGGATTGGACGCATAAAGAGCACATTATTCCACTATTGTGCTTTCTTTTACTAGCAACTCCATTATGTCATATCACAGCGTTCATGGTAATGTAATTCCCCAAAAATTAAAAAATACTATATTTATGACTTTTTTTTTATCTCGTTAGACTATACTTTGCAACCTGTTAATATAGGGAAAAGCTTTTACAATAAAAAAAAAAGTATATCTTAGAAAAAATTACAAATCTTTTTGTTTATTTTAGAATAAAGATAAAAACGAAATTTTGTAGAGCTTTTGTCCCGTAACAAACCCAGATGAGTTTGGAATCTCAACTTTAAAATTTGACGAAAAAAAAATAAAACTGCTACTGATAGTGTTCTGTAAAGTGAGAGAGAGAGAGAGAGAGAGAGAGAGAGAGAGAGAGAGAGAGAGAGAGAGAGAGAGAGAGAGAGAGAGAGAGAGAGAGAGAGAGAGAGAGAATGTGAATGCGAGGGAGAAAATAAGATAGATAGATAGAGAGAGATGGAGAGAAAGAGAGAAAGAGATAACGGCATAAGTAATCCTTTTGCCTCACATTGTTTTCATTTACTGCGTTTAAAACAGGGTGGGGTAGATTTGAATTTGCTTTAAATCATAACAAATCAAAAACACTCAGCTCTCTAATATAAGCAGTTGGTTTCGTAATCAGAAACAATAAGCCCAAAGCCTTCTAAGATCATACGATGGCAGGGTATTTATTTTAATTAAAAATTAAAAATGTTGCAACAATTAATCAGGCCCATGAGCCATCTCTTTGGGTGTTTTCTTCTGCATTATCTTCGTTGGCCATTTTGTTATGTGACATACGTGAGCTAAAACTTTCTTCGCATTAACTGTTCCAAAATACGTTCTTTATCACGTGACCTTAGACATTGCGGCCCGATAGGTTTTCCTGTGGAGTTATTTCTGCCTTGTCTGTTTGTTTTACATTAGTTGAGCTCATGTCCCTTTTATAACTGACATTAAATAACGAGTAAAGTAAACGTTTTACTTGTGAATCGGGAAGTTGCTTCAAAGTGAACGACCAAAACGAAAAAAGTAATACACGTAGCCTCTCTCCTTTGTATAAAGCCTAATTCTTTTCTGATAATAATAAAACTTCTGTTGCTTTCGACATTTTTATCTTGGTGGCACTTGCTTTAGATTCAATATGAATAACATAATTTTTCTTAATTTTTCATTGAAAGAGTGTTTAAAGAAGCAAACTGTTCTAAATTTATATAGGATACGCTTGGTACTTGCTGTGACCACCGGCATTTTTGTTTTATATCATGGGAGGATCTGCTGTCATGTTACAATATTTAAGGAGGCAAAGTAAGAGACACATATCGTGAGCTTCTTTTTGTTTTACGGCAAGCTGACATAAAGCCATATACTTCAAATAGAGATTTGCAAACATATAATCGGTTTGTGTTATTGATATATCGAAGTTTTAAAAAAGCATAAAGAAAATGGTATATCGAAATAGAGATAGAGGAGAGAGAGAGAGAGAGAGAGAGAGAGAGAGAGAGAGAGAGAGAGAGAGAGAGAGAGAGAGAGGGACAAGAGAGACAGACATAAATAGAGAGGCAGACATTCAGACAGAAACAGAGACAAAGAGAAACACTGGCGGACAAAAAATAGACAAAGAGAGAGATAATTAGGGATTATAGACACCCAGGCAAAGAAAGGTGATAAGAGAGTGAACGAGACAGAGGCAGAGAGAGACAGAGACAAAGAGAGAGATAGGCAGACAAACAGAGAGATAGGCAGACATACACTAAGAGAGCTCCCCCGCCAGTGCTCCCGAATATTTTTAAATATCCAGTTAAAGTTTTGTCATTGTGGTTTTTGTAAAACTTTGTCATCTTGACATTATTGTGGTTGTTATGACCTCGTCCAAGTCACGCTCACCCAAT
Organism: Elysia crispata; assembly: GCA_033675545.1. NCBI lineage: Eukaryota > Metazoa > Mollusca > Gastropoda > Plakobranchidae > Elysia > Elysia crispata. The sequence continues at coordinate 253,856 of JAWDGP010007771.1, read as the reverse complement.
ATGATTACGTTTTTAACTGTTGACTTTTTAAGTTTTTCAGCTTGACTTTCACTGAGCCTTAACATTCACCTTGTTTGTTCTTTTTATTTTCCAAGTTCGCCGTCAGCTTCCACTTTTGCTAACCGGTTATCATATGTACCGGATACAGACCGGTTTATCTTTTATCAACTTTCCTCCCATTTTATCTCTATTTTTTTCTTCCTCTCCCTTTACGGTCATTTGTAGCATTAGGAGAATGTATTTGCTGAAGTACAAAATGATAAAACACATCATTAAGATCTGGTAATGTAATGCAGAAATCTTAAAACAATGAACTTCTATTATCTCCTTTCTCTGTGTAAATCCAGACAAGTCGAGGAAATCAAAATTAGCATTATACAAGGCAGGCCACGGTTAGATTTCCTCTTTCTAATTTTTGTGTAACCATTATTCTCCCTCTAGCTCTCTCTTCCTCTTTCTTTTTTTTTCTCTTTCTTCTCTCTTTTTTTCTTTCTTTCTCTCTTCTGTCTTACTTTCTCTCTCCCTATCTCTGCTGACAAAGAGTTTACAGAAATAGGACTTCGATTGACTTGTATACGTGTTAGAAAAAAAAAACTTTTGTTGAAAAGTCGCTACAAATGAAATTTGTAAAAATGCTTTCTCATTCACATCACCTCAATGAAAAGACGCTGAAGAATTCTACACTATCTCCAGAGGTAATATGATTACCAAGCACTTCAAGAACACTACATGTATTTTTAACTAGTAGTATATCTATTATTTTATCTCACTGGGATGCAGAAAGATGAAAAGATTTGAAAAAAGGATACAAATTTTAAAAAAGAAGCGAACAAAATGAAAAAAAAAAATCGACGTAGAACTCTATTTTACTAAATTTGGTTTGAAACAAAAATAGAAGCAGACCAATAACAATACTCCAAGTATTGCTCAAAGTAAACGAGAGTTTTTCATAAACTTTTTTCTCCGAGCTAACAATCAAAACAACAGAAAATTCACGTACACAAATACTGAAAGATCGGTGTCACCCTGAAGTGGATGACAGATTACTATATCATCCTGCCCTAACACCATTAACGCGTAAATCATTGATTTAGATTTGATTAAAAAAAAAAAAACAACTTTTAAAACATCATTTTTGTTACCTTTAAAAACAATATACTGATGAAGTAGGCGGTGTATAATTATTTGAACTACAGTAATAGCCTCGTGATAAAAGTTTTCTCATCAAGACGAATCGTGGTGGTTTTTCAACCTTTATGATCGTTTGTCTAAGGTTTGACAGTGATCTGGTTCGCTCCACTTTATTCCTTCATTGACCTGTCCACAACCTGAACCCTCTGTTCCCCCCCCCCCACCCCTTTTCCCCTCCTCATGGACCCAATGTTACATATAAAGAATGTTTTAGCCGTATAGATATAATGCTGAAATTTACCTTTAATCTTTGTTTTGTTGAGAACCTTATTAGCCTGCATATAAACTTGAAAGAGATGTTACATTCCATGAACCACAAGAAGCACGAATTGCTTTTTTTCGATGTTAAAAAGTTCTTTAAGGTGTTGTTTTTTTTTTTGCTACCTGCATGTTGCTTCGTGTAAACACACCTTTATGACAAAGGTTAAAATAGGAAATCGACAAATTCTGTACTCTCCTAATCTGTTTTTAGATCTTTTTTATTGAAAGCTTATTCGAACGCTTTAAAACTAAGTACATAAAACTGCATTGCCTTGAGGAAATCCTTAATCGCAAAAAAAATATTAAAACCTATCTGATAATGCATGTAAAAATATTAAAATAGATTTGGATTTTTCAAATGAAGTTATTTATTCATTTGGATTTAATGAAGAATTTTGCACACCTAATCGCCTTCTGTGTTACGTGATAACAGTTACTGTTGTTCTTCTTTGAGTTTTTCTAAATTTTGTCCCACACTTACCAAATTTGCTTCTTAGTTCAGTAGTATAACTTGTGACTACTGCTACCAGCGATTCTTAGTTTTAAATTCTTGCATGTCTTTTTGAGACCTTCTCCAAGTGTAGCACAAGGTTACAGGTATGTATTAGGTCATTTGTGTTGAGGTGATCCGAAAAAGTTTACAGAGGTCCAAAAATGAAAATCATAAGGGATTAATGGAGACACCTACTTTTTAGATTTTGTTTGCTGAGACTACCAAATTCAGGTTAGCATGGGTTGATAAGTTAGCATGTTTACTTATTACAAAAATTTGGTTTGCGATCTCTGAAATGTTACCATTTCTTCACTCTAAAATGTTTCATTAATCCTCTTGCAAATTTCTAGTTTCCTCGCGATACATTTGAACTATGTGCAGATTGATGTCTTCAATAATGCTTATCTTGGTTGAGATAAAGTAGTTCAAAAGATAAGGATGTACAAGGGTACTTATCGCTTGTATCAATTTGGGACATAAATCCGATTTCAGTTTGTAAAACAAATTAAACAAGACTATTTGTGAATGTTATTATTATTATTATTATTATTATTATTATTATTATTATTATTATTATTATTATTATTATTATTATTATTATTATTATTATTATTATTATTATTATTATTATTATTATTATTATTATTATTATTATTATTATTATTATTATTATTATTATTATTATTATTATTATTATTATTATTATTATTATTATCATTATCATTATTATTATTATCATTATTATTATTATTATTATAATTATTATTATTATTATTATTATTTTTATTATTATTATTATTATTATTATTATTATCATTATTATTATCGTTATCATTATTATTATTATTATTATTATTATTATTATTATTATTATTATTATTATCATTATTATTATTATTATTATTATTATTATTATTATTATTATTATTATTATTATTATCATTATTATTGTTATTCAAAAAATCGCGGTTGCACTGGCTCCTGAGTGATGTGCTTGATATTTATTTTCAATATAATATTTACTTTTGTATTATTATTTTTTTACATATAATTTTTTTCAATGACTTTGATGACTCTTTCAGTTAAACTTTCACATATATATATATATATATATATATATATATATATATATATATATATATATATATATATATATATATTTACATATGATCGAGTCTTTATATATTTCTACAACTATGCTTAAGTCGAAAAAAGTTTAAATGAATATTTTTTTCCGGTTTGCATAGTAAGATGGCAGTAGATGAGTAAAAAGAATTTTCCACTATCAATAGCCAGAGATCACCGTGGTCGTCGCTTGAGAGCCCGCCACGTACTGAATACCCGAGGCTACCTATTTAAAAGAGGCACGCACTGACACGTTACGATGTCTATCTTTTCTGGTTTCAAACATCTTATGGAAAGCTTGTACAGTTTAAGTGCAAAAATATAATACGGTGTTATAGGCTGATAGATAACCTAAGTAATCAAGTTTTCGCTGAAAATTAGTAAAAAAAAAAACAACTTTTTTTTTAACTGTACTCAGCCCTTTGTAGTTATTTTGTTCAGGTAAGTATCATGATTATCCAAAAATTTAAGCGTTTGGCATTCCTTAATTCCTAATGAAAAAATTATGTAAACGTTTTATACCTATCTACCTTAAATTCTCTTCATACGACACTGGTGTTTCGAGCGGAGGACAAAATTGTCGCTTATCCTCCGCTCACTTCGGGTATATATATATATATATATATATAATTTTGTGCCTTTACGGGTTGTTTTACATTTTTGTCCTTGTTTCCGAGCCCAAAAAGTTTGTGAGATTTAATAGTCGCCCCGCAATATTGACAAGTATGAAAATGATAACTTCTTTCACCAAAACTAAATCCGCACATTAAGTTTTAGGATGATACTAATACATTTTATTTAATGAATTACTTCCCTTGGCTAAGTCAAGGGCTGAGATAAATTTAGAATATTGACCGCCTAGTTTATAGCTATACATTTATGGTATTTAGATCTTGAACGCTAGATTTCTGTCTCTTTTGCACAACTATATTACATCTAAAACCGCAGTCAAGATCAAGTTCTATAAATATAGATATAGATATAGAAATATATTTTTGAAACAGAAAATGTTAAACAACAAGGATTTTCGCTAAATTTGGAGACTCAGAGGGGTCATTGGCTCTATTTTACATTTATGTTAAAATTAGATCTAGAGCTAAAAGTTAAGATTGGGTGTAGATTAAAAAACAACTTAATCTTATAATCGGTCATCGGCTTGATGTATAAGAGAAATGAAGCTCTAAGTTTAGTCTGGTAAATATCTACATCTAAAGACCTAGTCTGGTAAAGATCTATATCTAAAAACCTATATTTATATTTTTTTTAACAATGTATTGCATTACTCTTTTAAAAATAAGCAAAAACGAACATCATTAAATTCTTGTAAATAGAAATAGATCTAGTTTGAAGTCTGTGGTCGAAGATAACGGATCTGCATTGGATGTTTCGAAAATAAAGCAGAAGGAAAACCGTAATCGTGGGCAAATTATGACAGACATCGTTTTGACAATTTTAGAGAGTAACGGTATACCACAACTCATAGTATCAATCTGCTTTTTCATTTTCAGTTACGGCTGTTGCTTTAAAGTTTTCTGAAATTCATAAAAATGGTAGTTCTTAAGTTTTAACTGTTGGCATTCTGTCATTGCCATGATGCATGGATGGATATTAGATTTCAATTTTTTAAAACTTTGTTTAGGCACATTAATTTTTATAAAACCCTAAATCGAATTATTTTCAGAGTTTAATTTACATTCTAAATGCTAAGTTTGCATTGATTGTTTTACTTTCTTTTTCGTTTGCGTTTGACTAGAAAGATTTCGATGGTTCCAAGGTTCCTTGTTTTTGGCACACATCAGCCATGTCTAGTATTTCAATATGAGCTACTGAGTCTAAATACAAACTATTGTCATGATATTTAGATGGGTTTTGTATTGCTTTTCTTAATTATGTTGTGTATGGAATTTGAAAAAAAGGGGAAACCTATACTCAACCAACTACCCTCACTTTGAAATCTTTGATTCTTTTTCTTTTGCATGTAAAAATACAGATGTTTTAAGATATTGCGTAATTCTAAATAAAAATGAAAATTAGGGATTAGGGAAAATTAGGGAAATTTAGGGATTTACAGATTGTTCATGTAAAAGAAGTTTATTGTTGGGATTGGCTGTGAGAATTAATTTATTAAAAAAATTAAAACCTGTTTGATTTATTATACTATTTATTTCTGTTACACATTTCTTTCATCAAAGTTGCTTAATATGATTGAAGAAGGGAGGATTGCTAACATTTTTTTTTATATAATTCACATTATAGACGAGTATTTTGTGCCATTTATGAAAGTGGAAATGAAACTGAATATAGCTCCACATGTAAAAAATTCTCTAAGTGTCGTGCAATGGTGCACTATTGGCATTAGGGACATCATACTTTTCTCAGATAACGAAGGAAAACAGTGAGAAACTGTGATCAAATTCTTATTCGAAATATTACAGCGCCTCAAAAGTCTGGCTAGTGGTTGAAATGCACCAACATTAGACATCCAAGCAATGTTTCAGATCCAAATCTTGATATCATACCTTCACATCAGTATTTTCAAACACACCTAACTTTTCAAATATCTAATGATTAGTACATAAATGATTGATATAATTGATGAATTTTATGATATTGAAGGAAATAGTGATGTGGTGACTATGATGATGATGATGATGATGATGAAGATGAACATCTTTAAATTATCATAATCAATATTTATCGACAGTAAGAGCCATGTTTAGACCAGCAGTTTTTCCTCACACTCTCTTGGTTGGCTTTGCTATCTGGACTGTGGCGGCGCCAGAGTCAGCGTGGAACCAGGGTGCTAGAGACCACATTCTCAACATCCACAATAATTACAGGAAGAATGAAGGAGGCTGTCAAATCGACAAAATGCAATATGGTCAGTCTTGTAAAAGACATTTAGTTAGTTTCGTAAAGATTGCTGCCTGTTAAGCTGTTTCATAAAGTTATCAATTAGTCAATAAGCGCGACAAAAATTTCGAAGCAAGTTATTTTACCAAGCAAGATTATGACTTTTTTTTCATCTGGCATGTTGACAAAAGAAGCTGTCAGGTAATGGAAAAATTTAGGAAGTTATGAAGCATTGAAGGTCCATTTTTATGTCGAGAGGCTAACCCACTTCATGTTTTATAAATCTGCAAAGTGAAATGTATTTCTTTTCTGGGTCGTGAAGACTTCGTTGTTTGCATCGTAGTGGTTTCATGAGGCTTGCCAAGTAAAAGATCTACAGCATACATTTCAACAGCTTCATAAAGTTATCGATGCAATGTATTTTTTCCATATTCATATTTCATGAGGTCAAAAGTTGGTACATGGGCAGTTTGAATACTCAAAGCATCATCTTAATATAAAATCAAGCCGCTTATTTTTCCGAGTATCTGTAAAAAATAAATTGTACGAATCATCTTATTTCCATTGGCATATAAAATTGGAAAATTTCAGCAATATATTTACAGTTTTCTTTACTAGTTTAATGCATAAAAATTTGACGAACTGATTTTTACAACATTCCCCACAAGAATTTTCTTAAGGTTATCATCAATTTAGTTCGATATTTATACTTCCTTTCTCGCCACCAGACATGGGTCTCGAAGCTCAAGCCAAGGAATGGGCAGAGGGTTGTGTTTTTATAAACGAAATGATTAAAGGACGAGGAGAAAATCTGGCGTACAATATGACCTCGAATTCCGAGATCGACATGATCACCTCGGCTGCCAAGGGCTGGTTTGACGAGAAGAAGAATTACTCTCGTGGCCAGCCCGGCTGTCAAAATTTCTGTCATTACACGCAAGTATGAAAACCTTTTATTGTTTCTCGTATCTACCTTTATTTTAAGAGATTAGAGTTTTCGAAATTAGCTAGTGTGTTTAATTTCTTTTGCTGTTGCCTTGGTTGGATTTGTCTGTCTTCTTGTGCAAGTTATGCCTACAGGCGTTTTGCTACTGAGAGAATGATATGCTAAAAGTTGCACATGCCACATGTGTCTCTGTGGCTCAGTATTCCAAGAGGTCTGATATTCTTGTTGAAGCTCACCTCTAAGTCGCAGAAGTGGAAAACTTTTGTGTGGCCGCACGGGAAAACCCTTCAAATGCCGCCAGATCCAACTTTGCGCTGGACCTTTTTTAAGTAGTTTTTCAAGTCTAAGTACGAAAATATTTCATTTCTTTAGAAAATTCATTCGTTTATCTTTTCATTCCGCTAAGTTTTTATTTGTTTCTGAAACATCTAGCCTTTTGAATTGAATGAATTTGTGAAACCACTTCAGATCAGATTTCTGGGGTTTACAATTCCATTGAAAAAAATAATACGTTCGACTTTAAAGGTCATTTCTTCAAAAGAACTTTTTCTCAACCGGGTGGTTTTCAAGCTTTATAACTTTTGATCTAAACAAGATATAACCTTCAAATATAAAAAAAAATGCTCAGTACTGTTTGTAACATCTAAGACTAATCTCATCTAATTTTTCTTTTACCTGGACTCTTGTAGCGGGTTCTCCAGGGCGCAAGCGTGTTTTAATCTGACATACGTGTTCTAAGCCAGAAAGTTTATCTGGTCTGAATGTAAAACATCAAGGCTCATGTTTCTCAAATTTTGACTCTAGGTGACATCTCATGTCATTATCACAAGATCCATACAATCTATGAATGCAGGAATGCCTTCTATTGGGATACAGGATACATTCACATTTTCAATAATAATTTCTGTTTGGTATGAACCCACAAGTGAGAAAATTTTGATAGCCTCCAGCATTGTCATATTCATATAGTAGATTACTTTTTGCTAAGTAAATTTATAAAAACAGTTCGTACATCAATACGGAGTGCTACTGCTAAAGTGATGACATGATCTTCCACTGTTCCACAGGTGGTTTGGGATATTACAAACAAGGTTGGCTGCTACTCCACCTGGTGCCCAAACCTAGCAATGGCTGACGTCGAAAATGCTTGGTACTTTGTGTGCTTTTATACGCCTGAGGGAAACATGCTGGGAGAAGAACCATACGAACTGTCTTGTGAGACTCCGTGCCGCAATGGGCAGACTGAGGAAGACGGCCTGTGTGTAGGTGAAGCCATTACACCGTGTGTGGATGTAGACGATAAATGCACAGAGAGGCAGAAAATGGGTGAATGCGAAAACAACCCTGACTTCATGGAAAAGAACTGCAGAGAAACTTGCAAAATATGTACGAACAAAACAGAGGAAAGCAGTGAAACAGGTAAAACTCCTGAAGAAGATACTGAGACAGGTGGAAGTATTGATGATGGATCTGAGACAGGTGGAAGTATTGATGACGAAACCGAGACAGGTGGAAGTACTGAGGATGGATCTGAGACAGGTGGAAGTACTGAGGATGGATCTGAGACAGGTGGAAGTTCTGATGATGGAACCGAGTCAGGTGGAAGTACTGAGGATGGATCTGAGACAGGTGGTAGTACTGAGGTAGACGCTAAAAATGGAGAAGGCAGTGAAAGCGGTCAATGCAAAGATAACCATAAGAATTGCTTTGCATGGGCTGCGTCCAATCATTGTCATCGGAACCCAGGCTACATGTCGAAAAATTGTAAGAAGTCATGTAAAAGATGCAAAGTGAGCGACTCTGGAATATCCATTGCAAGACCAGATGAAGACTGTAAGGACGAGAATGAACGATGTCAAGAATGGGCTTATAACAACCAATGCAATAGAAATCGTGGATACATGTTCATCTATTGCAAAAAGTCATGTAATGTGTGCTGAGATCACTGGCGCCTTAAGAATACTCTATAAATTAACCTAAAACAGTCTAGATTTCATTTCTTTCTTCATGTGAAGCTTGTAAATTTAGAGCTAGGGTAATGTAGGAAATAAAAGGCAAGAAACAGAAAGAATCCATGTTATCTAACTTCAGTTTCTAAACGATCGCATCGCGTATGGGGATTTCCCGTGCTGTAAAAAACGTAAAAATGTCAAGTGGTGAAAGAAATAAATTCAATAGCGATAAGATCCACTTTCAAAGGGTTAAACTGGTGGGAAAGTCAGCAGACTTGTACAGAGGTCCGTACTATTAAACACTGTATCGGATTGTATTTACAAACCAACGGGTCCGTAATTTGATGTCTAATTACAAGTGTTTATCATGAGGCATTTTTCACTTGAGAAAGTTAGGATGAAAAATAGTATGCATTTTTGAATAGGGGCATAATGAAGCTTTACGGTTTTTTGTTTTCTAAACAAAAAAGGTTTAATAATCAATATACATATATATATATATATATATATATATATATATATATATCTATATATATATATATATATATATATATATATATATATATATATGAATATATATATATTTGAAAACAAGAAAAAAAAATCAGTGGAACAACAAAATTTTCATCAAAACAGTGAGCCAGTCTACATCCGATAAATTGTTTTTCAATAAAAAGGAAATCAAAACCAATTTATCTATAGTTACTTTTAAACATTTTGAACGAAGTCAAACCTCAATAATGTTATGCCAAAGGATTACAATAAAAGTTTTGCACTTAAAACTCACAACTTTTGTTTTCTATTTTTCAGAAACATGTGACCAATGTCATCATAAAATAACAATAATAATAATAATAGTAATATTAATAATAATAATACATTACGACCCAGTCATGTGGTACATGAATATGAGTAAAAGCTAAATGTAGCAAATAAATGCCAATATGAAGAATCAACTTGCGTTCACAATATTAATTACTTATAAGTATGAAAGTAAAAAAAAAGGCATAAACTAATTTAGATAACGTATTGTAGAGAAAGCAAAATACAAAAAAACATACCTTAGAAATTCAGAGTAGTAACAAGCTATTGATCCATGCAATAAATTTGCTAAGGTTTTTCAACATTAAATAGATTATTCGTCTTCAGTATATTCGGATGGTAGTAATTTATTTTTTCAAGAACAGTCATTTTTCTCTCAATTTTTTTTTGACAAACACATAAAATTCATCACCCAGCTCGAAGATTTTAGGAAAAATCTTTATAATTCATTAAAGATTCAAAAATTATAAATAATTACGTGCTCATCTTTTTCATGTCTAAATTAAATGAGAATCTAAAAATTACATTGCTTCAAACGAAGCTTATTTGCTACTTTTAAAGTTATTTCTTATGGGAAATATAATTTCTTTTGGTTAGACAGTGGCCGTTAAAAAGCACAGTTCTATGTTTTAAAACGTTTAGTCTTGTTTTGGCTTAGTTTTGTTCAAGTGTTTAAGTTGTAGGGGAATACTTATCGCTTGTTGATACTTAATACTGAAAACTGTATCTGATATCAATGTGCAAATAAAACTATTTATGCTTGATTGATAAGCGGGAAACATTTGTTTTCCGGCCTACCGCGAGATGAGCTGACATGGTCCGCGGAGTATGACCTCACGTTCGCTTTCTTTCGGCCAAAAAAGCCGCTCATATTCTATTGTGTATCTGCATCTAATTGAAATTTAAAGAAAACAAAGCGATCTAAGTTTTGGAAAAAAAAAACAAAGAAACAAAACCCGAATACCAGTAATTAAAATATATTCAGAAGTGTTGTGTGAGCAATGGTTCACAAAAAATAAACGGAATTCTTCATTCTGACATACTTTCTTTTTTTTTTTTTTTCCTGAATTGAATCAGTATCATGATCTTGGTAACGTAATGAATTTTATTTGCGCTTCTTTTTTATTTTTTTGAGAAGAACATTGTGTTTAAGACTGCACACAACAAGAACATGTGCGTGTTATAAATATAATTATGTGAAGTATAAAGTTAAGCAATACTTTTATGGAGCCGAAAGGTTTCCTTATGAAAATCACAAGTTGCTATTTACAATTACGTATTATACTATTTACAAAATAAAAAAAAATAAAACAACAAAAAGAGCCGGGAAAAAAAAACACTATATTAGCGACAGCATCAAGGAAAAAATACTACTACTACTACTACTATTACTACTACTACTACTACTACTACTACTACTACTACTACTACTACTACTACTACTACTACTACTACTACTACTACTACTACTACTACTACTACTACTACTACTACTACTACTACTACTACTACTACTACTACTACTACTACTACTACTACTACTACTACTACTACTACTACTACTACTACTACTACTACTACTACTACTACTACTACTACTACTACTACTACTACTACGCTGACTTATAAACCCTTAACTCTTTCCTGTCTCTCCTCCTCCACAGATAATATACTGTGTACCCTCAAGTCTTTTGTATTTTTTTTTTCTTTTCAATTAAAACATGTGATTTTATTTCGCTATAGTTATTCATACTTAGAGCTAACCTAAAGTTTAGGAATATAGCGAAAAAAATAAGATGATATGACAGCATGAAAGTTTTGAACTTGTTTCGTGTTGAATAAAGTCATTCGTAAGACTGATTTTGGCAGAAGATGAGGAAAAAGTTGTCTATTTTTTTTTTATAAAAGACAGAGGAAGATATAGAAAAGAAGAGAGAGAGAGAGAGAGAGAGAGAGAGAGAGAGAGAGAGAGAGAGAGAATGTGAAAGCGAAGGAGAAAATAAGATAGAGAGAGAGAGAGAGAGAGAGAAAGAGAAAGAGATAACGGCATAAGTTTTCCTTTTGCCTCACATTGTTTTCATTTTCTGTGTTTAAAACAGGGTGGGGTAGATTTTAATTTGCTTTAAATCATAACAAATCAAAAACACTCAGCTCTATAATATAAGCAGTTGGTTTCGTAATCAGAAACAATAAGCCCAAAGCCTTCTAAGATCATACGATGGCAGGGTATTTATTTTAATTAAAAATTAAAAATTTTGCAACAATTAATAAGGCCCATGACCCATCTTTTTGGGTGTTTTCTTCTGCATAATCTTCGTTGGCCATTTTGTTATGTGACATACGTGAGCTAAAACTTTCTTCGCATTAACTGTTCCAAAATACGTTCTTTATCACGTGACCTTAGACATTGCGGCCCGATAGGTTTTCCTGTGGAGTTATTTCTGCCTTGTCTGTTTGTTTTACATTAGTTGAGCTCATGTCCCTTTTATAACTGACATTAAATACCGAGTAAAGTAAACGTTTTACTTGTTGAATCGGAAAGTTGCTTCAAAGTGAACGACCAAAACGAAAAAAGTAATACACGTAGCCTCTCTCCTTTGTATAAAGCCTAATTCTTTTCTTATAATAATAAAACTTCTGTTGCTTTCGACATTTTTATCCTGGTGGCACTTGCTGTAGATTCAATATGAATAACATTATTTTTCTTAGTTTTTCATTGAAAGAGTCTTTAAAGAAGCAAACTGTTCTAAATTTATATAGGATACGCTTGGTACTTGCTGTGACCACCGGCATTTTTGTTTTATATCATGGGAGGATCTGCTGTCATGTTACAATATTTAAGGAGACAAAGTAAGAGACACATATCGTGAGCTTCTTTTTGTTTTACGGCAAGCTGACATAAAGCCATATACTTCAAATAGAGATTTGCAAACATATAATCGGCTTGTGTTATTGATATATCGAAGTTTTAAAAAAGGATAAAGAAAACGGTATATCGAAATAGAGATAGAGGGGAGAGAGAGAGAGAGAGAGAGAGAGAGAGAGAGAGAGAGAGAGAGAGAGAGAGAGAGAGAGAGAGAGAGAGAGAGAGGGTAAGAGAGACAGACATAAATAGAGAGGCAGACATTCAGACAGAAACAGAGACAAAGAGAAACACTGGCGGACAAACAATAGGCAAAGAGAGAGATAATTAGGGATTATAGACACCCAGGCAAAGAAAGGTGATAAGAGAGTGAACGAGACAGAGGCAGAGAGAGACAGAGACAAAGAGAGAGATAGGCAGACAAACAGACAGAATCACAAGAAGCACGAGTTGCTTTTTTCGATGTTAAAAAGTTCTTTAAGATGTTGTTTTTTTTGCTACCTGCATGTTGCTTCGTGTAAACACACCTTTATGACAAAGGTTAAAATAGGAAATCGACAAATTCTGTACTCTCCTAATCTGTTTTTAGATCTTTTTATTGAAAGCTTACTCGAACGCTTTAAAACTAAGTACATAAAACTGCATTGCCTTGAGGAAATCCTTAATCGCAAAAAAAATATTAAAACCTATCTGATAATGCATGTTTAAAAATATTAAAATAGATTTGGATTTTTCAAATTAAGTTATTTATTCATATGGATTGAATGAAGAATTTTGCACTCCTAATCGCCTTCTGTGTTACGTGATAAATGTTGTTCTTCTTTGCGTTTTTCTAAATTTTGTCCCACACTTACCAAATTTGCTTCTTAGTTCTGTAGTATAACTTGTGACTACTGCTACCAGCGATCCTTAGTTTTTTTACATATAATTTTTTTCAATCACTTTAATGACTCTTTCAGTTAAACTTGCACAGATATATATATATATATATATATATATATATATATATATATATATGTTTTTACATATGATCGAGTCTTTATATATTTCTACAACTATGCTTAAGTCGAAAAATGTTTAAATGAATCTTTTTTCCAGTTTAACGTTTGCATAGTAAGATGGCAGTAGATGAGTAAAAAGAATTTTCCACTATTAATAGCCAGAGATCACCGTGGTCGTCGCTTAGGAGCCCGCCACGTACTGAATACGCGAGTCTTCCTATTTTAAAGAGGCACGCTCTGACACGTTACGATGTCTATCTTTTCTGGTTTCACACATCTTATGGAAAGCATTATACAGTTTAAGTGCAAAAAACATAATACGGTGTTATAGGCTGATAGATAACCTAAGTAATCAAGTTTTCGCTGAAAATTAGTTAAAAAAAACTTTTTTTAAACTGTACTCAGCCCTTTGTAGTTATTATGTTCAGGTAAGTATCATTATTATCCAAAAATTTAAGCGTTTGGCATTTCTTAATTCCTTATGAAAAAATTACGTAAACGTTTTATACCTATCTATTAGATAGATAGCAGATCTTACCTTAAATTCTCTTCATACGACACTGGTGTTTCAAGCGGAGGACAAAGTTGTCGCTTGTCCTCCGCTCACTTCGGGTATATATATATATATATATATATATATATATATATATATATATATATATATATAATTTTGTGCCTTTACGGGTTGTTTTACATTTTTGTCCTTGTTTCCGAGCCCAAAAAGTTTGTGAGATTTTATAGTCGCCCCGCAATATTGACAAGTTTGAAAATGATAACTACTTTCACCAAAACTAAATCCGCACAATAAGTTTTAGGATGATATAAATACATTTTATTTAATGAATTACTTCCCTCGGCAAAGTCAATGGCTGAGATAAATTTAGAATATTGACCGCCTAGTTTATAGCTATACATTTATGGTATTTAGATCTTGAACGCTAGATTTCTGTCTCTTTTGCACAAGTATATTACATCTAAAACCGCAGTCAAGATCAAGTTCTATAAATATAGATATAGATATAGAAATATATTTTTGAAATAGAAATTGTTAAACAACAAGGATTTTCACTAAATTTGGAGACTCAGAGGGGTCAGTGGCTCTATTTTACATTTAGGATATATTTAGATCTAAAACTAAAAATTAAGATTGGGTGTAGATTAAAAAACAACTTAATCTTATAATCGGTCATCGGCTTGATGTATAAGAGAAATGAAGCTCTAAGTTTAGTCTGGTAGATACCTACATCTAAAGACCTAGTCTGGTGAAGATCTATATCTAAAAACCTATATTTATATTTTTTTTAACAATGTATTGCATTACTCTTTTAAAAATAAGCGAAAACGAACATCATTAAATTCTTGTAAATAGAAATAGATCTAGTTTGAAGTCTGTGGTCGAAGATAACGGATTTGCATTGGATGTTTCGAAAATAAAGCAGAAGGAAAACCGTAATCGTGGGCAAATTATGACAGACATCGTTTTGACAATTATAGAGAGTAACGGTATACCACAACTCATAGTATCAATCTGCTTTTTCATTTTCAGTTACGGATGTTGCTTTAAAGGTTTCTGAAAATCATAAAAATGGTAGTTCTTAAGTTTTAACTGTTGGCATTCTGTCATTACCATGATGCATGGATGGATATTAGATTTCAATTTTTTAAAACTTTGTTTAGGCACATTAATTTTTATAAAACCCTAAATCGAATTATTTTCAGAGTTTAATTTACATTCTAAATGCTAAGTTTGCATTGATTGTTTTACTTTCTTTTTCGTTTGCGTTTGACTAGAAAGATTTCGATGGTTCCAAGGTTCCTTGTTTTTGGCACACATCAGCCATGTCTAGTATTTCAATATGAGCTACTGAGTCTAAATACAAACTATTGTCATGATATTTAGATGGGTTTTGTATTGCTTTTCTTAATAATGTTGTGTATGGAATTTGAAAAAAAAGTGGAAACCTATACTCAACCAACTACCGTCACTTTGAAATCTTTGATTCTTTTTCTTTTGAATGTAAAAATACAGATGTTTTAAGATATTACGTAATTCTAAATAAGAATGAAAATTAGGGATTGGGGGAAATTAGGCAAAATTAGGGATTTACAGATTGTTCATGTAAAAGAAGTTTATTGTTGGGATTGGCTGTGAGAATTAATTTATTAAATAAATTAAAACTGTTTGATTTATCATACTATTGATTTCTGTTACACATTTCTTTCATCAAAGTTGCTTAATATGATTGAAGAAGGGAGGATTGCTAACATTTTTTTTTATATAATTCACATAATAGACGAGTATTTTTTGCCATTTATGAAAGTGAAAATGAAACTGAATAGAGCTCCACATGTAAAAAATTCTCTAAGTGTCGTGCAATGGTGCACTATTGGCATTAGGGACATCATACTTTTCTCAGATTACGAAGGAAAACAATGAGAAACTGTGATCAAATTCTTATTCGAAATATTACAGCGCCTCAAAAGTCTGGCTAGTGGTTGAAATGCACCACATTAGACATCCAAGCAATGTTCCAAATCTTGATGTCATACCTTCACATCAGTATTTTCAAACACACCTAACTTTTCAAATATCTAATGATTAGTACATAAATGATTGATATAATTGATGAATTTTATGATATTGAAGGAAATGGTGATGTGGTGACTATGATGATGATGATGATGATGATGATGATGATGATGATGATGATGATGATGATGATGATGATGAACATCTTTAAATTATCATAATCAATATTTATCGACAGTAAGAGCCATGTTTAGACCAGCAGTTCTTCCCCACACTCTCTTGGTTGGCTTTGCTATCTGGACAGCGGTGGCGCTAGAGTCAGCGTGGAACCAGGCTGCTAGAGACCACATTCTCAACATCCACAATAATTACAGGAAGAATGAAGGAGGCTGTCAAATCGACAAAATGCAATATGGTCAGTCTTGTAAAAGACATTTAGTTAGTTTCGTAAAGATTGCTGCCTGTTAAGCTGTTTCATAAAGTTATCAATTAGTCAATAAGCGCGACAAAAATTTCGAAGCAAGTTATTTTACCAAGCAGGATTATGACTTTTTTTAAATCTCGCATGTTGACAAAAGAAGCTGTCAGGTAATGGAAAAATTAAGGAAGTTATGAAGCATTGGAGGTATATTTTTATGTCGAGAGGCTAACCCACTTCAAGTTTTATAAATCTGCAAAGTGAAATGTATTTCTTTTCTGGGTCGTGAAGACTTCGTTGTTTGCATCGTAGTGGTTTCATGAGACTTGCCAAGTAAAAGATCTACAGCATACATTTCAACAGCTTCATAAAGTTATCGATGCAATGTATTTTTTCCATATTCATATTTCATGAGGTCAAAAGTTGGTACATAGGCAGTTTGAATACTCAAAGCATCATCTTAATATAAAATCAAGCCGCTTATTTTTCCGAGTATCTGTAAAAAATAAATTGTACGAACCATCTAATTTCCATTGGCATATAAAATTGGAAAATGTCAGCAATATATTTCCAGTTTTCTTTACTAGTTTAATGCATAAAAATTTGACGAACTGATTTTTACAACATTCCCCACAAGAATTTTCTTAAGGTTATCATCAATTTAGTTCGATATTTATACTTCCTTTCTCGTCACCAGACATGGGTCTCGAAACTCAAGCCAAGGAATGGGCAGAGGGTTGTGTTTTTATAAACGAAATGATTAAAGGACGAGGAGAAAATCTGGCGTACAATATGACCTCGAATTCCGAGATCGACATGATCACCTCGGCTGCCAAATGCTGGTTTAACGAGAAGAATAAGTACTCTCGTGGCCAGCCCGGCTGTCAAGATTTTTGTCATTACACGCAAGTATGAAAACCTTTTATTGTTTCTTTTATCTAGCTTTATTTTAAGAGATTAGACTTTTGGAAATTAGCTAGTGTGTTTAATTTCTTTTGCTGTTGCCTTGGGTGGATTTGTCTGTCTTCTTGCTCATGTTATGCTTACAGGCGTTTTGCTACTCGGAGAATGATATCCCAAAGTGCCACATGCCACATGCGTCTCTGTGGCTCAGTATTCCAAGAGGTCTGATATTCTTGTTGAAGCTCACCTCTAAGTCGCAGAAGTGGAAAACTTTTGTGTGGCCACACGGGAAAACCCTTCAAATGCCGCCAGATCCAACTTTGCGCTGGACCTTTTTTAAGTAGTTTTTCAAGTCTAAGTACGAAAATATCATTTCATTTCTTTAGAAAATTCATTCGTTTATCTTTTCATTCCGCTAGGTTTTTGTTTGTTTCTGAAACATCTAACCTTTTGAATTGAATGAATTTGTGAAACCACTTCAGATCAGATTTCTGGGGTTTACAATTCCATTGAAAAAAATAAGTACGTTCGACTTTAAAGGTGATTTCTTCAAAAGAACTTTTTCTCAACCGGGTGGGTTTCAAGCTTTATAACTTTTGATCTAAACAAGATATAACCTTCAAATATAAAAAAAATGCTCAGTACTGTTTGTAACATCTAAGACTAATCTCATCTAATTTTTCTTTTACCTGGACTCTTGTAGCGGGTTCTCCAGAGCGCAAGCGTGTTTTAATCTGACATACGTGTTCTCAGCCAGAAAGTTTATCTGGTCTGAATGTAAAACATCAAGGCTCATGTTTCTCAGATTTTGACTTTAGGTGACATCTCATGTCATTATCACAAGATCCATACAATCTATGAATGCAGGAATGCCTTCTATTGGGACACAGCATACATTCACATTTTCAATAATAATTTCTGTTTGGTATGAACCCACAAATGAGAAAATTTTGATAGCCTCCAACATTGTCATATTCATATGGTAGATTACTTTTTGCTAAGTTCATTTATACAAACAGTTCGTACATCAATACGGAGTGCTACTGCTAAAGTGATGACATGATCTTCCACTGTTCCACAGCTGGTTTGGGACATTACAAACAAGGTTGGCTGCTACTCCACCTGGTGCCCAAACCTAGCAATGGCTGACGTCGAAAATGCTTGGTACTTTGTTTGCTTTTATACGCCAGAGGGAAACATGGTGGGAGAAGAACCATACGAACTGTCTTGTGAGACTCCGTGCCGCAATGGGCAGACTGAGGAAGACGGCCTGTGTGTAGGTGAAGCCATTACACCGTGTGTGGATGTAGACGATAACTGCACAGAGAGGCAGAAAATGGGTGAATGCGAAAACAACCCTGACTTCATGGAAAAGAACTGCAGAGAAACTTGCAAAATATGTACGAACAAAACAGAGGAAAGCAGTGAAACAGGTAAAACTCCTGAAGAAAATACTGAGACAGGTGGAAGTATTGATGATGAAACCGAGACAGGTGGAAGTACTGAGGATGGATCTGAGACAGGTGAAAGTATTGATAATGAAACCGAGACAGGTGGAAGTACTGAGGATGGATCTGAGACAGGTGGAAGTATTGATAATGAAACCGAGACAGGTGGAAGTACTGAGGATGGATCTGAGACAGGTGGAAGTATTGATAATGAAACCGAGACAGGTGGAAGTACTGAGGATGGATCTGAGACAGGTGGAAGTATTGATGATGAAACCGAGACAGGTGGAAGTACGGAGAATGGATCTGAGACAGGTGGAAGTATTGATAATGAAACCGAGACAGGTGGAAGTACTGAGGATGGATCTGAGACAGGTGGAAGTATTGATGATGAAACCGAGACAGGTGGAAGTACTGAGGATGGATCTGAGACAGGTGGTAGTACTGAGGTAGACGCTAAAAATGGAGAAGGCAGTGAATGCGGTCCATGCAAAGATGACCATAAGCATTGCTCTGCATGGGCTGCGTCCAATCATTGTCATCGGAACCCAGGCTACATGTGGAAAAATTGCAAGAAGTCATGTAAAAGGTGCAAAGTGAGCGACTCTGATGAAGACTGTAAGGACGAGAATGAAAGATGCCAAGAATGGGCTTATAACAATGAATGCAATAGAAATCGTGGATACATGTTCATCTATTGCAAAAAGTCATGTGATGTGTGCTGGGATCACTGAGATCGCCTTAAGAATACTCTATAAATTTAACCTAAAACAGTCTAGATTTCGTTTCTTTCTTCAAGTGAAGCTTGTAAATTTAGAGCTAGGATAATGTAGGAAATAAAAGGCAAGAAACAGAAAGAATCCATGTTATCTAACTTCAGTTTTTAAACGATTGCATCGCGTATGGGGACTTCCCGTGCTGTAAAAAACGTAAAAATGTCAAGTGGTGAAAGAAATAAATTCAATAGAGGTAAGATCCACTTTCAAAGGGTTAAACTGGTGGGAAAGTCAGCAGACTTGTACAGAGGTCCGTACTATTAAACACTGTATCGGATTGTATTTACAAACCAACGGGTCCGCAATTTGATGTCTAATTACAAGTGTTTATCATGAGGCATTTTTCACTTGAGAAAGTTAGGATGAAAAATAGTATGCATTTTTGAATAGGGGCATAATGAAGCTTTACGGTTTTTTGTTTTCTAAACAAAAAAGGTTTAATAATCAATATACATATATATATGAATATATATATATTTGAAAACAAGAAAAAAAAATCAGTGGAAACCAACGTATGTACATAGAACAACAAAATTTTCACCAAAACAGTGAGCCCGTCTACATCTGATAAATTGTTTTTCCATAAAAAAGAAATCAAAACCAATTTATCTATAGTTACTTTTAAACATTTTGAACGAAGTCAAACCTCAATAATGTTATGCCAAAGGATTACAATAAAAGTTTTGCACTTAAAACTCACAACTTTTGTTTTCTATTTTTTCAGGAACATGTGACCAATGACATCATAAAATAACAATAATAATAATAATAATAATAATAATAATAATAATAATAATAATAATAATAATAATAATAATAATAATAATAATAATAATAATAATAATAATAATAATAATAATAATAATAATAATAATAATAATAATAATAATAATAATAATAATAATAATAACAATGATGATGATGATAATAATAATAATAATAATAATAATAATAATAATAATAATAATAATAATAATAATAATAATAATAATAATAATAATAATAATAATAATAATAATAATAATAATAATAATAATAATAATAATAATAATAATAATAATAATAATAATAATAATAATAATAATAATAATAATACTAACAATAATAATAATACAACTTTTCAAAAAACAAACTAATTAGAATTCAATTATCTCAGCCATCACTTTTCATTAGCATATTTTCAGCTGTTATGCAAGTTTTGAACCAAGTTTACACTCGACATATGTAACCAGACCTAGCTGGGTGGATATTCCTTTAACTTACTTAGTCACTACTGCAATAGGACCCACTAGTCTAGTTATCTATAGAGGCTCAGTGCTTCTTCCTACTCTAAGTAATTGCAGGCCCTAACTGGTTATGGTAGCGTGCCTAGCAGCCGTGCAATACTAAAGAGTTCACAGTCTTGGGTCCTTGAGTATCAGTGGAGTACTAAGGCCAGTGTTCCCTAACTAATATGAGTGGGTGTCGAGACTTGACAAGAACAGAATAGCTACACTCCAGAAAAGGAAGAACACAAAAGAGCAGAAGTTAAAGTTACCACCTATAATATGTTTATTCCACGAATACTCAATAATCAATGAATGGAAGCAATTCTCAAAGAATGAAATAAAAAAATACAAAGATGATCGAAAAGCAATCAGGCAATAAAGGGTACTAACAAATGGTTAGAATGATAAGCGCCAAGCAGATACTCGAGATAAAGTGCAGATATTACACTAAAATCAGATACTAAAACAAAATGGCCAGAGTACTAAGTAGAAGATACTAACAAAATGGTCAGAACAGAAGATACTAAGAACTAAACAAAATGCCCAATAATCAAAATAGAAAATATCCAAACAAAATGCCTTAGACTAGTCAAAATACCTAATAGTCAGCCAACGCCCGAGTCACGGTGATAATCACGTAGAATTAAAACAAATGATAATCCAACACAAGTAGCTTGCACAATAGTTCAATAATATCCACAATAACTTCTCACTAAAATTCCAAACAATACTACTAGATCTAGTACTATCCAACGTGGCCTCCAGATACTCCAAAAAGATACTGATAAGGAGTCTTTCCGAGCTCTACAATTTATAGCACAAGCTCATTCGGCAAGGTCCCCGGTCAAAGACTTCCCTGGTTTCCCAGTTTGTCCCAAGAACAAGGGCCAATGCCGACCGAGGAAAATCTACTCCGTCGAACGGAACAACCCGTTTCCCCAACTAAAACATTACCCGACCGAGATCATAGAATCTACGGAAGCCATCGTTACATCCACGTACGATTCCAGCATCCCCCGATCAAAGTACGCCCAAAGCCGACCGAAGAAAAGCTTCTCTGGCCAGCTGGACAGGAATAAAAGAACAAAGTATCTTCCCAATTATTGAAGAAATAAGAATAAACCGCTAGAGGGGCGGAGACTAGTTTCCCGCCATTAAACTAAGTCTACTAACAAGCTAGAAGCGCACGTGGCTCCACCCACAAGCTCATAATTGACACAATAAAGATCAGTTCTAAAGGCCTACTGTTACTGCCACAAATAAATATAATATAAGTTCTATATCAGCCTCCTTACACATATATACTCATAAAGTATTCCATCCCAACATCACAGTTTTCTTTTTAACTCAGTTGTAGACATATGATTATTCTCTATTTTAAAATCAAAATTGATTACAAAACACTGTATAACCATCAACTTTGATTTTTTAAAAAAAGAATTGAACATGAAGCATTCTCACCTTTTGCTACACACGTGGACAGAGACAGAAAGAGAAAGAGAAAGTGGGGAGGAGGGAGATAGAGAGAGAGAGAAAGAGGGAGAGAAAGAGAGAGAGAAAGAGAGAGAGAGAAAGAGAGAGAGAGAGAGAGAGAGAGAGAGAGAGAGAGAGAGAGAGAGAGAGAGAGAGAGAGAGAGAAAGAGAGGAAATGTAGCTCAAAACATCCTGCAATATTCTATCACATGAAATATGTCCTCAGAGGATGGCTGAAATGATGATACATTATTTCCCTCTACCAACCCTCTTTTTAAGATTCTTAGGTATACTTGGTGTCCGCTACGCAACTGACCAATACTAATCTGCAGAATTTGCACCACACAGAGCTGCATAGTTTATAGTTAATTTTTAATTACGATCAGTGCAAACTGGCATTGTTTAAGAGCTATAACTTTTCTTAAATTAAGTGAAATACTCATGAACACGTATTTTTTTATGCTGCAAAGTCTTAGGACAACGAATCTCCTCATTTCAACTCAAAATATCATGACCGATTCAATAAATCACTCAAATAATTACGGCACTGGTTCACAGCTGCGTAGCGCTAAGATAGACTATCAGTCTAATCAGTAGAAATGTCAGTATAAATAAAGCCGTTACACAACACAAATCAAAATATAGCTTTTTTTTTCAGAATAATTAATGATCCTCAAATGCCAAATTTCTCAGTCTTTTGCCTCTTAAGATTATAATCGTCATAACAAAGCTGAGATTGAGTAGCCATAAGCTTCCTATCGAAAACGCCAGATGGAGAAATATTTTTTTTCTAAAAGAGTATGTCTTTTTCGCAAAATCTTCGAGCTGGGTGATGAATTTTATCTGTTTGTAAAAAAAATATTGAGAGAAAAATGACCGTTCTTGAAAAAATAAATTACTACCATCCGAATATACTGAAGACGAATAATCTATTTAATGTTGAAAAACCTTAGCAAATTTATTGCATGGATCAATAGCTTGTTACTACTCTGAATTTCTAAGGTATGTTTTTTGTATTTTGCTTTCTCTACAGTACGTTATCTAAATTAGTTTATGCCTTTTTTTCTTTACTTTCATACTTATAAGTAATTAATATTGTGAACGCAAGTTGATTCTTCATATTGGCATTTATTTGCTACATTTAGCTTTTACTCATATTCATGTACCACATGACTGGGTCGTAATGAATTTTAATTGAATTGATTTAAAGGATAGAAAGATCCTGCGAAAGTCAACAGGCGGCTTCCATTCACTACAAATCGCATTTTAAATGCGGCAGTCACGTGGTAAATGAAATTTCCAGATTCAGTTACGTCAGCAAATGTACCAGCTGCATTACGACATTTAACAAAAAAAAAAAAGATTTTTGAAAATAAAAGTATTGAAAATTGCTATAGCAATAATTATTTATAGACTTATGATGCTGACGCTATATTTGACAACTAATGAGAAATAAGCAGGGGCTAAAGTAGCAATGCTCTACAGAATGTGATGCTTGTTGAAAGTAACACATGTGTGTGGCCTAAGAACAAATGGATGAGTGATTTCTTTTTTTTTAACTCTGCTACTTTCAGATTATTTTGGTTCATGATAGGGCACGTATAAGGTATTAATTTTATACACTCTCCTTGAACTAAATCAGGATTTGCTATTGGCGCGAAGAATTTGCTTTTCAAACTGGCTATACTTTCGAAACCTTTTAATGCTTTCCATTTGTTCAATTATAAGCAGTGCCTGTTTATCACCCCCCCCCCCCCCAAAAAAAAAAAAAAAAAAAAAATACAATACAAAAAAAACAACAACACATAGACACACAAACACTTATGGTAAAATAAGGACTAAAACAAAAAGATTTTCGAAAAGTATACTTTTTCATAACAGACATACAGACATTCTATTTTTGGCTCCACAATGCAATTTCAGGACCAGTTATGCTGCATTGTAAACTATCAAGGTGTCCATAAAAAATCAGAAGCATTAAGAAGACGTTAGTTTTAGTTGTACTATTCTGTTATAGAATAATATTATTTACCACAAAAAGGCTTTATGTAATTTTTTTCAATTCAAGCGGTGCGCCTATATGTATTGGTAGTGCTTAAGAAAAAGTCTGATTTTCGTTGCAATCAGTATTGCTTCATGTGCTGGCAAAATCTTAAAATGAAGTTCGGCATACATCTTTGTAAATTCTCACTTCTTGTGAAAAGAAAATAAATTTAATTGATACTAATTTCGAATTGTTATCCCAAAGCTTTATAGTTACAAAAAAAATTGTTGGCCTTTGCCAACAAACCTGAACACGAAAATGTTTGAACTTTCTTGAACAACATTATGAAAATTTTTAAGTAATGGTAAGGGAAAAAACAAGGACAAATAATCAAACCTGAAAAATGAAACTGGACCGTATTATATAGTATTATTACTTCTAAGTACTTAGTCAAGATAAATGTAATGTTTTAGATAATTTAAAGTTGTATGGTTGCGCAGTTTCAAACAATATTGCGACTGAATAAAAATAAATAATTGATTAAAGTAAAGGAAAAAATAAACAGTGCAAATATAAAGGCACAGACAGGGAGAATTAAGAGAAGACGCATACTTGGAAATCTTCCTTGGTATATTAAAAAAGTATATTAAAAAATGCTGGAAGTGCTGTGGGTATACTTGAGGTGAATGGCTGGCAACTAAGATGTCATCAAAATAAACAAAAGCGAAAGACAAGTCTCTGAGTTTTCCATCCATCAGACGTTTAAATGACTGGGCGGCATTTTTTAAGATCAAAAGGCACGCATAAACTCCCAGAGACCAAATTAGAGGAGCGATGACAACCGTTTTTGCTATGGAAGATAGAGCCATGGGAATCTGATGGTAGCCGCCAATCAAGGAATATTGGAAAACATCGTGCAGCCAGCTAAATTTTTGTTGAAATTCTGAACATTTGGAAGAAAGTAGCGGTCATCATCGCTTGATTCATTGAGACGTCTGTAATCGCCACATGGTGGCCATTTACTATCAGATTCAGGAACAATATGAAGTGGTGAAGTCCAAGGAGATTTCAAGCGCCGGACGATATACGTTTCTTCAATATGCAGGAACTCGGATGTGGCTCAGAAAGTTTTTCTTGGTCTAGTCGCCGGGCTTGAGTATGAGTTGAAGGGCCATGTGTGACGATGTGGCGTTGAAATCGTGAGAAGCATGGAAAGCTGCTGGAGTAGATAATAGTACCCGCTCTGATGAGGGAGACCTAAGCTTGGAAGCCTTGGGAGAGATTTACCCTTTTGGAGGAAAATAGGAACGTAATGTATATAATATATATAATATATATTCATATATATATATACATATATATATATATATATATATATATATATATATATATATATATATACATACATAGTAGAACATGATTAGATAGAACTTGGATTTCCCCTTCTGATTCTCTCTTCATTCCGTTATTATTTCTACGTTTTTCTCGAACTTGCTCGAAGTTATCACACGTTTTCCTCAAGCAATCATTCCTCAATTTAGAGAAAGAAAATGTTCGCCTCTGAAGAAGTTTCACAGACCGTGACCTACAAAAAACATCTTTCATCATATTCGCAAATCTTAAATTTTGATCAAGTACTCTGCACAGCTGTTGGCATTCTTCTAAAAAGCATGTCACGTCGACAAGCGGCCTAGTATTTGATCTTTAGTTGCGACGGAGAGAGACACGCCCTCTCCTGTCCCATCTTACTGCAGGCTAGTCCGATACACCTGGCGCTAATTGTCTGTCAGCGCCTGCTATAAGTCTACCTGACGCCCAGATTTAAAAAGGACCGATGGTGAACAAGATTTTGTTTGTTTTACGAGTACAAGACATGGGTAATGGTGGCATGTAAGGTTATCTGGGCCCAACCCTTGCTTAATTATTTAGTACATTGACTTACTTGACTTAGGGCCTTCCGCGTCTCAGTCGTCCGACGGGGCGCTTCGGCAGCTTTTCGGATTCTCGTCGACAGTTCTCTCCATTGCTGTCTGTTCTGGGCGATGCATCTTAGGTGTTCGAGGTCTTCCCTAGTTGTGAGTTGTAGTGTGTTTTCTTGTAGTCTTGATAGGTCTTTGTTGAGGACGACTGGTAGTGTTGTTAAAGGGCGGCCCCGAAACTTTTTCCGTGTGTGGCGAAATAGCTGTTCATTGATTTATTAGCAGGTATTTCAATATTTCTTCTAAGTATGTGCCCGAAAAGGCGCCACCTGTTCTCAAGTATATAAATAGAAAGGGGGTGTTCCTCGCACTTGTTGTAAAGAGATGAATTTGTGATTTTAACGGGGTATCTGATGTTGAGAACTTTCCTTAGCTGTTTACGATGAAATGCATTTAATTTTTCTTCTTCAGATTTTGTCAGTGCCCAGGTGCCGCAGTTGTAGACAAGTATTGATTTTACGAGCGACCTGTATAATTTCAGCTTGGTCTTTCTTTTAATCTTATCTCCTTTGATCCAGACATTTAGAAGCTTTGTCAGTGCTGCATTGGATAGTCGTTTCCTCCTCTCAACGTCTTCTTCGTCGCCTATGAGAGTTCCAATTAGTACATAGGTGTCAAAAAAAAAAGCTAGTGGGTAAGATATTTTTGTTGATGGTTATTACGCCAGATGGCTCTAGATAAAACGGTGGACGGACAAAAAGGACCTCAGGGTCAATCCTTTGTTTAAGCCTCTGGTGGGATTTATTTTTGACTAGATTTGTCTTGACAGACAGCATTTGTCTGGTTTAAAGATTATGCAGGAACGAGCTAAATTCTCTGTTTTTGAGTGTCGAATTTAGGCTGAATTTACGCTTAGGTAGAAAGATATTTGTGACTATGATCTAATAGTAAACCTACAGTCTAGATCTAAGTCTAGCATCAAGAGCTCGAGATCTGAGTAGCGCTAAGGTTTGGAGAAAGTGTTCAAATGAAAAGAGCTGGAAATGACATCTTGGGCTGTTTGGATGTTCTATATGAAATAATAATAATAATTATTATTATTATTATTATTTTTATTATTATTATTATTATTATTATTATTATTATTATTATTATTATTATTATTATTATTATTATTATTATTATTATTATTACTATTATTGTTATTATTATTATTATTATTATTATTATTATTATTATTATTATTATTATTATTATTATTATTATTATTATTATTATTATTATTATTATTATTATTATTATTACTATTATTGTTGTTGTTGTTGTTGTTGTTGTTGTTGTTGTTATTATTATTATCATTATAATTTGCTGCTGTCGATGGTGTTCTCTTCTTTCAATATTTCTACTGTTTTTGCTTTATTAACTAGTAGTCCAAGATATTCCAAGATATTGATATACAGGAATTAACATAAATGAAAAAAAAATCACTAAATACTTGAACATATCTACGTCAAAAAAAGTTTGAATAATGAAAAGTTGTAAAGCTGTGATTTAAAAATGCCCTTAAAACAGATTTTCAGATCTTATTAAAAATGTCGATGGTAGCTTGACAATCTATTTGATATTTTAAAAAGAAAAGCTTATGTTGTATTATAAATTTGCAAGGCGGCGTCCCCAAAAAATGTTTAAAATCTTATTATTTTGGCTCAGAATGAGAATAGGGTAAAATCACGTTGTCATAGACTTGGACTTAAAATTACTTGTACTAAAATTAAGGAACATATTGACAACTAACACAACCAATGTTTTGGTCTTAGATAGCTGTGATTTTCTTATTCCTTAATTTTTATAACTTATCTTTTCAATGTATGTTTTATTTTCTTTCAATGTAAAAATCTCATATATATATAAAGAAACATGTTTATGTTCTCAATAAGCTTTATCGAATTATTGTACTCTTTTTGGTAATTGTCTTAATATTGTAATTGTTTTACCATTCTCTTTATATCGTATCTATTTTAATTTTTGTCTTAATATATTAACTTTTTGGGCCTTTTTCTTCATTTCTATATTTTTTCTATTTGTCTTTTATTCTCTTTATTATGTATATGTTCTATCTATTTTGTCCTTTGTCTTTATATTGTTTTAGCCGTTTTATTTATATTTATATTTTTTAACCTTTTTTTTTATTCTGACTTTTTAAAAATTTATGCTGTATCTTACCAATTATCTATTTTGCCTTAGTCTTTATAGTGGCATTGTTTTGGCCATTGTATTTCTATTTTCCTGATTATTTATTTGCCATCATTGCCCTTTTTTGCTTTATTTCATTCCTTTTATTTTGAATACAAGGTTGTAGGATTTAAATTTATGGTGTTCTTTTTCTTGACCCTTAATTTTGTGTGATCAAATTTGTTGATCTGCGATTAGTGTGTATTCAATAATTCCTTCCTTTTTATCGATATCTCCTTCCTTTAATAGTTCCTCCCCTCCAACTCTATCCAATTCTTTAAAAAATTCTATAGCCTTTCTTTGCCGTTCTTTCGTACTTTATCTTTTTTTCCACTCCTATCACCATATCCTTTTCGTAGTGCTCTCACCTATATTTTCTTACTCCATCGCATCCGTCCTCTCTATTGTTGTTTATCGTCTTTGATGTCATCCTGTTTGTTTTTCCTGATTCGTTCCTTTGTTCCATCAGGATTCTTTGTTTTCCGATGTCTACTTGATTTTTCCCTTCCTTAGCATTTTGCCTATATTCCTTTTATCTTTCCGTTATTTCTGTTGTCTCTCTCCATATACTAACGTGCTTTACTTTATCTTTTATCTTTTGTCGGCATGACATCACATTTGCATTGTTTTCTTCAATTTGGTTTCGATTAATGTGCCCAGCACAGCTGCTGTTATAATTAATTTTGTTCAACACGCTACACTCCTCAAAGGTATTGTGTGTGCAATCACAGTTTGTCACCAGGTAGAGTGACACACCTATTCATTCCCGCCTGCTTTATCCCACTCCTCTGAATTTGTCACGTTGCCTGTCTGCCCTGCTTTATGCACAAGCCGCTTGGATATTGAAGAAGCTGGTAAAATACAAATTCTTCCTTCCTACCAGTGCAAGCCTTTGGTACTGGTGACAGGTCAATCTGCCTGGGCTCACCTTTTGTTGTAGATAGAAATATCCTTATAAATGGAGAGAAAGATATCCTTATCAATGGAGAGAAAGATATCCTTATTAGTGGATAGAGAGATATCCTGATTAATGGAGAGAAAGATATCCTTATTAATGGAGAGAAAGATATCCTCATTAATGGAGAGAAAGGTATCCTTATTAATGCAGAGAAAGGTATCCTCATTATTGGAGAGAAAGATATCCTCATTATTGGAGAGAAAGTTATCCTTATTAGTGGATAGAGAGATATCCTGATTAATGGAGAGAAAGATATCCTTATTATTGGAGAGAAAGATATCCTTATTAATGCAGAGAAAGATATCCTCATTATTGGAGAGAAAGATATCCTCATTATTGGAGAGAAAGATATCCTTATTAATGGAGAGAAAGGCATCCTTATTATTGGAGAGAAAGATATCCTCATTAATGGAGAGAAAGATATCCTCATTATTGGAGAGAAAGATATCCTCATTAATGGAGAGAAAGATATCCTTATTAATGGAGAGAAAGGCATCCTTATTATTGGAGAGAAAGGCATCCTTATTATTGAAGAGAAAGATATCCTCATTAATGGAGAGAAAGATATCCTCATTATTGGAGAGAAAGATATCCTCATTAATGGAGAGAAAGATATCCTCATTAATGGAGGGAAAGATATCCTTATTAATAGTCAGGACGGCAGCTAAGCAGAGCGTTAAGGGAGGTGTTGGTTCACATAATTGCCAGGTTAACTGATGATGGGATTGCCAAGTCTTAACTTGATATGAAGGACACCCCTTGTTTCGGGAACAATCGATGATTCATTCTCTATTGATTTCAATGTTAACCTGGACTTAAGCATAAAACATACTATGAAAGTAAGAGTAGACTTAAGGTATCATTATCAAAAGAATTAGGAGATTGGCAAAAGGAGAAAAAGGAGAGCGGGTGGGGGGGGGGAGGGGGAGAGGGGAAGGACTGGGATATAATATATGATAGGAAATAGTTTTTGTATAGAGGTGATAGATTTGGGTAAAGAGGAGAGGGATACGAGAAATAACAGGGTGGGGATGAAGGTAAGATTTGCTGTCATGAAGACAAAAAAAAAGAAAAATAATGAGATCGATTAAAAAAAAACCAGTATAGTTTGTAATAACAGGTAAAAGAGATGAACGATTGTTTGTTGTAAAAAGTAATAAAGAATTTACAGGGAAATGATTAGAACACATTGAGGGAGAAGTGAAAACCGGGATACAAAGAAAGTATGAGCAAGGAGGAATTTTTTTTTGTATAATTTACAGGCAAGTAAATATGATTAAAAAAATATACAAAAAATGCATACGAAAGTCCAAAGCAAAAAAACAAAAACAAAAACAAAATAAAACGCTTTCCACTTTTCTTTCTTTTTTATTGTGTTTTTTAAACATGCCCGTATTGAAGCATTGGTTTGGAAAAATGACAACTACTTATAATGATACTTCCATCTATCATTATTAAAATTAATACAGTTATTGCCCTTGGATACTTAAACTAGCCTTTTTCGTGCACGTCTCCATAATTTGAGGAAAACGGGTTAGACTGGATTATTTTTTCTTCTTGTCAGGGTTATGACTGTTATTATGTATCAGGCAGAATTGATGGTGACTCGGACTATAGATTTCTAAAATCGTTATGGTTAAAGAGAAAAAACATTGTTTTTTTTTTTAGATCCAAATAAAAAACACTTCGGGCCATCCTTCACCACGATCATCGATGCATATCATCAGGATTGTTTGCCTAGCGAAAGTTAAAGAAGAAGTAACGGTGGAATTTTTTGACAACATTTTAAACAAACTTTTCTTCTGATTATTAATATAAGTTTGACTATTCGTAATTTAAAGAAAAATAGAGTGAATCTCCTTCTTACTATGATTGTTATTTTTTTTAAGATTATCATGATTTAATATAAACTTTTGAATATGTCTTTTTGTTTTGGATTACCACATGCTAGTAGTAGTAGTAGTAGTAGTAGTAGTAGTAGTAGTAGTAGTAGTAGTAGTAGTAGTAGTAGTAGTAGTAGTAGTAGTAGTAGTAGTAGTAGTAGTAGTAGTAGTAGTAGTAGTAGTAGTAGCAGTAGTAGCAGTAGTAGCAGTAGTAGTAGTATGAGTAGTAATGGCAGCAGTAGAAGTAGAGTAGTAGTAGTAGTAGTAGTAGTAGTAGTAGTAGTAGTAGTAGTAGTAGTAGTAGTAGTAGTAGTAGTAGTAGTAGTAGTAGTAGTAGTAGTAGTAGTAGTAGTAGTAGTAGTAGTAGTAGTAGTAGTAGTAGTAGTAGTAGTAGTAGCTGTAGTCCTAACTTCCATTTACTTGTTTTGGTAATAAAATACACACTTTCTATATTTTTTAATAGACCTAATGCTTAACGAAAGTTTACACATTGTGCTCCTTTTAAATTCTTCTAATTAAATGGTTTCAGTGAAAAAGGAAGAAAAAAGATGCTATTCATATTAAATCTGAAGAAAGTGACACCAAGATAAAAACATCGAAATCAACATAAGTTGTATTATTATAGGAAAAGAATGAAAGTTTGTTTAAAGGAGAGAGCTTACGAGTTGTTTTTTTTTATATTTTTTTAATCACATTAGCTTTGAAGCTGATTCAACGAAAAAACAAAACAGAACAAAAAAAAAACGTTTACTTAACTCGACATTTCCTGCCAGATATCAGAGGGACATAAGATCAACAAATGGAAAATAAATAGACAAGGCAGAAATAACTTCACTTGCAAGCGTATCAAGCCGCAATGGCAAACATTACGTGATATGGGAATGCATTATGAAAATAATACCGACCAGGAAGATTTAGCTCACGTATGTAAGTTAATAAAGTGGTTAACGAGGAATGTGCAGAAGAAAACACTTAAAGAGGTGAGTCCTTATTATGTATGCTTTATGTCAAACCTGAAATATATAATGCACCTGGATTGTTGTTAAAATGTTGGAATGGCACTTATGCTTGGAGTCTAAGTTACAACATGGTAATTAAAATAAACATACCACCATCGTATTATTTTAGAAAGCATTCGGCTAATTGTTTCTAATTATTACGAAATCAACTGCTTATATAAGGGAGCTGAATGCTATTGTGGCAGCATTCGCACACATCCAGATTTTACCAAATGCCTAAATTTTGGTAGAAAATTCTACTCCTTGCTAAACACCATGAACAAGCATCGACCACAGGTGATTTTTCTAATATTTTTTTCAGTGTTACATTTGGGTCTCGCCTTACCAGCTCAGGCTGTTTCTGATCCAGGAATGCCGTTACAATTGATAGTCACACCAGCAACTGTCAATAGATACACGACCAAGAATATGATTCTGCGGTGTAAACGCAATCCTGATGTTGAAACAAAGATTGTCGAGATCTACAGAATAAGGATTCTGAAACACTACACATCAGGCTGGGGTCTGTACGCCCAACAACGCATTATTGATGGTATCCCATTTGTGGCAGGATCCGCCACGGTATTGGCGAGTATCACAGGGGACATCTCAAACGCTTTCCTGCAGCTTAGTTGGGACAATATCGAAAAGGATTGTTTTGCTGCTTTCAAGTGTGAAGTCACGGGTTTTAATAATGACGGCAATTTTGAAATCGAAAGCTCAGCTGAATTTAAGATTCATGAAATCAATAACTGGATTGGGCATGTTGAAAGTATATCAAAAGACGCGCACCAAAAAATTTCAGAAATAAAGAAATCGACGGGCTCTAAATTTGTAAAGCTGCAGAAAGAACTTGGAGAAGTAAAGACATTTTTGAGAAGTTTGACTCAGTGGCCAGGAGGGTATTACGCCTTGCTGCAGCCCAGAACAGGATGTCCAGTAGACCTGGCCTTCTTTGGCGGAACTCGGAAATATCTGAAAATTCACACTGAATCTCAGTCGAGCTCAGACACAGCTAACAGCCACTCCTCAATTTTACCGGCAACAGCACTTAGCAGCGAAGGTGCAAACAAATTCTTCACCCTAGAGTTTTGTGAGGTGACCAGACAATTCAGTACATTAAGTTGGCCAAAGGGATCTTTCTGTATTAACAAAATACTCCACAAGTCTTGTCCTACCGGTTTTCATCATGGTATCGTCAAATTTGACGGTGAAGATACGAATAAATTAGGACATTCTCGAAGCAACGTCGCTGAATCAGCAAGTGATCCGATTCTATATTTCTGCTGCCAATTCAGCGGCTCAGCAAGCGACCCGATCCAGTTACCGACTGGCAGCGCTTTCCTACTCTACAGGTACGGCGGGGAGTGTCAGTCTGTTCATGGAATGTCTGTCTCTGAGGAGTTTGTCCAGATAGACACTGAAAATAGCGGCAACGCTGACAGTATCACTGGCAGTCACCCAGATGTTGATCGACCTGGCACTGTGATCAAATTGCACTTGTGCTACTATAAATAGATTTAGTGACACAATCCTGAAAACACAACTCGTTTCATGCGATAACAATAAGATTTGTTAAGTTTGTGTTTTGTTTGAGTGTCGAAGTACCTGAGGCTCAGAAGATATATTCGATAGTTTTTAGGTAAGTTGATGAAAAATATATTCCGCGATACATTTGCATCAATAATCATTTATAACACATTTTGAAAAAAAACTTTCATTTGTTTAGTACATTTAATTATTGTTAAAGGTTATTAACTATGTTCCCATTATGTATTTTAAATCTGGAGTGCAGTTTAACAAATCGCAAAATGTAAAAAAATCAATTATGAACTAAACGGTTTATAGTTTATGTCAGTTTTTTAACTCTATATTTTTTTGTTAATCCTTTTATTAGACAAAAATGATTCTACATTTTCTCCGTTTAATTTAAAACATGCTATTTCACTTGTCAAATTTTCATCTATTATTTTTTTAAGTTTACGAAGCTTGTTTTATCGTTGAACGGCTCTAAAGATTGGTGATAATGGAGAAGTTGTATCATTCCAAGTCTAGTAAAGAAATTAATGGTTTGGCTGTTTTCACTTAGTTAATACGATTGGTTCAGTAGTAACACACATACACATTTTCTTAAAAGGTTTGCTTTTCGTCGCCTGCTTCATGTCTCTTTCTTGTTTGGTATTTGATCATACATTCAAGAAAAAAGTGTGTTTTTTTATTGTTTCTATCTTTTTTCTGTAATAATGTAAGCCCAGAAAAATAACTTTTTGTTTGAGGATGTGATAGCTATATCTATATAATTATTTCTCTTAAGCTATCGTTAAGGTGTGCAAAG
Organism: Elysia crispata; assembly: GCA_033675545.1. NCBI lineage: Eukaryota > Metazoa > Mollusca > Gastropoda > Plakobranchidae > Elysia > Elysia crispata. The sequence goes on along the minus strand of JAWDGP010007771.1, from coordinate 219,224 downwards.
ATTTAGCAACTGATTTTGCCTTGATTATCATTGAAAGTAAAAATATTGTAAACCTGGCGATTCAAAGTAAATACGCGGAGGGTTACCTTAATTCTATTAACTTTTCTTTTCACTTCACATAAAATGATATCCAACTATCTTTTTTTTTTTCTTTACTAATTTTCAATTCTATATTTTTTTTGTAAACAGCATTCTCAAAATCAATGCAAAACGCAGTTGAATATCAATAAATATAAAAGGAATCCTGAAAACATGGGTTTGTTGATTTACGAACGCCACTCGCATATCTTACGGCATAAAAAATTTCAAGTTATTTATAAGATACCGTATGTAGGCTCATGTTGAATCATTACTATATTCTTGTTTCCAACACATAAACTAAGAAAAAAAATGTCTTAAGATTACCATTGTCTTGTTTATATCTGCACAGAATCAATCAGATATAATGTATGTATGTATGTATGTATGTATGTATGTATGTATGTATGTATGTATGTATGTATGTATGTATACCCAGTGATAGATGAGTTTACCGCTTTAAAAATATGCAAACTAATATTGATCAACAAATGATCAAACAAAAGGAAATCATCGGAAAAGAATGATTTCAAGAGACCATATTATAAAGGAACGGATCAACAAAATGAAGATTCAAGAAAAAGACCGCCATAAGTCTACATTCTTCACCCTTGTATTCAAAATAAAAGAATAAAACAAAGCAAAAAATGGTGCATGATGGAAAATGGTTAATCAGGAAAGTAGAAAGACAAAGACCGAGACAGTTACAATAAAAAGATATAGACAAAAACATACAAGTAAATGATACAATACAGAGATGAAAAAGACAGAGGAACGATTCGATAATATCCAAATGTAGAGAAATAAGCTAAAACAGTTACAAAGAACAAAATAGATAGAGCAGATACATACAAATCGAAATATATATATATATATATATATATATATATATAGAGAGAGAGAGAGAGAGAGAGAGAGAGAGAGAGAGAGAGAGAGAGAGAGAGAGAGAGAGAAATAAAGAAAAAAGAGCAAAATATATGAAGACAGAGGTAAAAATATATACGATATAAAGAGAAAGGTCATGACAGTTACAATATTAAGACATTGACCAACGTATGTACAATATAAAGATAACGGTTATTAAAAACATGGCCATGTTTATTTCATTTTTAAGATAAAAGAAATTATAACATGCATTGTAAAGATAATTCATAATAACAAGGAATAAAGAACTCAGAACTACCTCAGACCAAAGTTTGGTCGCGTTGGTTGTAAATACTCGTATGTTCCTTATTGTTAATACGGGTAATTTTAAGGCCAAGTCTATGACCACATGACTTGGTCACATTCTCGTTTTGAGCATTCCTAAAAACGTTTTTTTTTTTCAGAAACACCGCCTTACAAGTTTATAATGCAAGCTTGTCTTTTCTTTTTAAATTGAGTATAGATTGTTCAATTAGTTGGTGTTGAATTATTAATAAATTAAAACATCAGTTGAAATGAAAATATCATCGACATATATTAAAAGATCTGCAAATCCGTTTGAAGAACTTTATTTAAATCACAGACTTACAAACTATTCGTGAATCTAAGTTTTTCTGAGGGTAGATTTGTTCAAGTATTTAGTGTTAGCTTACTAGCTTGAAAATAAGTATGAAATAAGAAAACTACGGGGGAAAGAGAATTGACAAGTCAAGTTAAATAGTACAATGAAATTATGATTTTCAAAGATCCGTGTTTCACCTAGTACGATATTCAGAAAAATCAATTAAAAATAAAACATAAGATCTTTATGATATTTTGTTTTAAAAAATCTTAAGTAAAGTATGGAGTTTTGCGTAACTCATATTGTGTCTATTTTTCATATCGCTCAAAAGCGTTTTTGAAGAAACAGAATAACACGATATAGATAAGACCTGTCTAATACCTAGTGATGCAGTGTGAAATTAAATTTTGCACATTATACATATTAGAAAAGAATTTCGTATCGGCGTATCTCATTCTTTATACACAAAAGTTTATAATATTTAATGACTGGAGCTATAAAGCTTATTCTCCAGACCTTCCCTGGCCATTATCTCAGTTAAAAAGAAAAATAATTTATTAAAGTTTTACACCAGGATGTTTAAGGAAACATGTATGGTAACTGATAACAAAGAGGGTTTTCATGGATCTTCTTATTAGATTTTAATATCGAAGTTCACTACACAATAAAATTTAGACGCCAATAAAACAATGACAAAATATTATGCCACCACACGTAAAAAAGTAAAAAGCTAAGAACACGTCTTGTCTTGCTTTGTATCCACATCTAAATATCAATCCCACCACGTGAAACAATACAGTTTTACATCTTTCTCCAGAATTTTTTGTCTTATTTTATTATAGTCTGTTCTTGAAGTTTTACTCATTGAACAAGTGTAACTTAGAATTTATCAAACAATCTTCTTTCACAGACTCTTGCATTCCTCAGTGAACGATGATATTTTTCCACTGCAATGTTAGCCATATTTCACTTGAATAATGTGCGTTATTTTTAACGTGTCAGAACAAGGCAGGCAGGCGTGTCAGCAGTAAGTAGCGCATCAGTTCCGCGAAAAAAAAAGCGTGTGCAAAAAACTATACAGTTCAGGTCCCATACGACGTGATCTGTGGAGGACATTTAGTATAAGAATAAAAGGTCAAGGCAAGGTTCAGGTTCAGTTCTAATCACTCGTTGGACTGGATTGTAACATGCATGTTGTATTCCATAAAGAAAATATTAGTTCTACCGCTATTAAATTCCAGGAAAATCCAAACCAGGTTTGCGAAGCGGCCTTCTTGATAAAAGCTTTTGTGTTGATTTAAAGCAAAAAGATAATTTCGTAACTAAGGTACGAAAAAAAGCCTGAATCTAAGAGATACCGAACATCGAGACCCTATTTCCAATGGGTCTCAAATTCCGACATATTAATATAAATGGCTCATTCGCAACAAAAAAAGTATGTATGTGAGTATATATGTGCGATTTTCCGTATTTTTCGTACTTTTAGTATTGCAAATGGTGCATTGAAGACATACCTCCAAATAGCCCGATATCTCATTACCAATTTTTTTTCTCCAAAACTTTCTCCAAAACTCAGCGCTTATTTGATCTCGAACTCTAAATCGATGGTAACAGTCGCAAACCGTGTAAGTCCGAAATTAGGTCAAATGAAATTTTTTGCTTAAAATAACTGGCAGACAATTATACACCATCTCTAAAAATAACCAGACCGTACCATGAATCTAAATAAGGAATTTTGTCATGTGATCAAACCGTGTAACTCCTTTCACTTTCATTTTTGACACTCGCACGCCGTGCATGTCTGCCCCTGAGAGCTCCGCCAAAGCTTTACACATTTTGTTGTGAAAACGCTGTATCAAAGGTAAGTTTCGGATATCTTAGACTGATAAATGGTGTTTTATCATTATATATTTACTTATTTATAATGCTGTACAATTTTAATTAGAAAATTCTATTTAATATCATTGACAATGTAGACTTTAAATCTGCGACCCTGACATACACGTGGTGCGCAGTGCTATGTGGTGCGGCAATGTCAACCGAGCCGTCAATTTGGTTCGTCAGTTGACTTACACGTTGTGCGCAAATCATAAAATGACTGACTGAAAGCGTTTTTTTTTTGCGATTGATTTTTGATTTTTCGTTTTATCCTCTGCATGGGTTCATTTATCTAAAGTTAATAAGTTTAAAAAATGCATAACTTTTTATACATTTGTACCTTTACTTGCTTTGCTATACACAAGATAATTTTTTAAATAAACCCAATCCTTCTATTTCTTTGTTTCTTATCACCTAGACTGACAATAAATATCTGAATAAAGTGGAATCTTGACTACAATACAATCTTCAAGCTCTGTAAGCAAGCACTACATAGTCTTGTCTTTTACAGGTAATTCGTTCACTTGATTTTAATATTATAAAACAGATTTTTTTTTTAATTTACATTTTTGTTACTGCTTTCCTTTGTGAAGCACAAACGGCGTCCGTTTTGTCTCTAACAATCATTGATCAAAATTGAAATGCTTGACTAGAAAATAGCTGTTATTAATTTTTATTGTGATTAATATTTATAGTAATAATAATAATAGTAATAATAATAATAATAACAATAATAATAATAATAATAATAATAATAATAATAATAATAATAATAATAATAATAATAATAATAATAATAATAATAATAATAATAATGACTTTGACTACGCAGTAAAAAAAGAGATATGATATTCAGTATTTTCTGTTTAAACATTGCCGATTTCTTTCTTTTTTCCAGAATAATGGAACCCTACAGCCGGGCGATGAAGATCTTGATGATGAGCAAATCCAAGGGCTTGTCAGGTGGACCTTCGTCAGCTTCAAAAAATGAAACAACCCAAGAAAGGAAAAACGCGACAAAGACTAAAGAAAATACAAATAATTCTGTCTTAAAACACCTCCTTTCTACCAAATATCATGCAACCAAACCAACTACTGAAAACACTGTTACAGAAAAGGCTAACAGCTCGCCGAGCCATTTTGTTAGCGTTATGGAAGGTTCTCTTGAAATAAGTATGAGAAAATCGCTGGAAGAAACTATGAGTGCATCTTTAAAAGAGGGTATGGGAGACAGTCAAAAAGAGATTGTGATAAATCATGCATCCGACACAACAAATGAAGATATTGTTACAAGAAGGAAAGAACATGCTGAACGTCGTTGCGATGTTCAGGATGTGAGAGAGTGTCATGAAGATAACATGGGTGGATCTTTAGGAGAGTATACGAGAGAGTCTCAGGGAGAGTATATGAATGAGGGGTCTCCAGAAGATAGTCTGATGGAGTATCTAGGCGAGGGATTGGATCTAAAAGAGAACGCAAGAGGTTCTGATAGAGAGAGGTTAAGGGCGTCGCTTGAAGAGGGCACAAAAGACACTCCAATAGGGGGAATGAGTAATTCTCTAGAAGAGTGTATCGGAAAGTCTGTTGGAGACGTGATGAGTGAATTGGTGAACGGATTGACTGAATGTGTGGAAGAGAGAACTAAAGAGTTTGTTGCTGATGGCGTGAACCAGTTAGGGGAGTTTACAGGAACTATTGCGGATGAGCTGAATTTATACTCTCCACTTTGTTTGAGTGAGCATAATTGCAGCTTACCGCTCAGTGATATATCATTCTAAACAGAAGACATATTCCCAAACGTGTCACTCGATATTAGCGGTCACCCATCTTTTAACGTTCATGTGACAGCATCTTCAGCCAATGATGAACAAAGTCAGCTGGAGTATACAGAGCTTTTGCCATCGAAAAACTATTCCCTGAAACGGGCAGGTACGGAAGATACACCAGAAGTGACCGATCTTGCTTCTGAAATAAACACGCCAACGGGTCGAGAAAATGTGTCCATGTCTTTTGAAGCAGGAAAGAGGATGAACATGACTCAAACACTAGAAAAGGAGTTAGATGATCGGATGGAGGGCACCAGTGAACAGGTTCAAACTGGGAACATATTGGAAGTGCCAGGAGGTAAAAACAGAACAGTAACAGATAGTCATACACTATGTGTAAGCAGAACTTGTGAAAGTGGCGATGCTAGCTCTATAAATGTAACAAACAAGAACGTGACTCCAGTTGTCAATACAGTAAACCCAAGAGCACATGCAGGTGGAAACGCAACAGCGCCCGAAAATCAGACTCAACCTACTATCACAATAGATCCAGAAATACGTTCAGAAGAAGACACAAGAGCAGCCAACAATCAGAATCAATGTGTGAACGGTTCAGATATAAGAGAAGACGAAAACGTGACAGTCAACAGGGAACAAAACAAGACAATACGTCGAACAGAATCAATGATAGAAGATGGTTCAAACATCCCTGAAGAAGATGTCACAAGTAGCAGAAGCCAACCTGAAACTATTCAACCATAAGTGGAATCTGCTAACAGTAACACAGGGCTAGATACCAAGAATCTTGGCAAAGGAAAGATGAAGCGGAAAAGAGGGCTAGGAGAATCATATATGGGAAGGCAATTGGATAAACGAACCAAAACATACATCCCAACAGAGAGAATGCAGAAGGTTTTCGGGAATAGGTGTGACTGCAAAGCAAGCCACCATCGGTGTAGACAGATAGCGGATGTGCGAAGGGAAGAGATACACAAGGAGACATGGTCTCTCTCGTGGGAACAGAAGAGGGTCTTTGTAAAAACGGCAGTGGAGTCGTTGGCAGTCAAACAAAGTAAGACGAGCCAAGAATCACGACGCAAGGCGTCTCTAGTGTACTACCTCAAAGACCAAGGCGATTGAATGTAAGAGTGTGCAAGAATATGTTCCTTGCAACAACAGGACTCACGCAATGGTTTGTTTTATCATCATTTGATGAGGAAAATGAAAGTTTAAGTGAGATGCGGAATGACCAAAGTGTTGACCACCCACCAGTGAACCTTAAACTTAAAGCTTTGAGAGAGTTTTTGGACAGCCTGCCAAAGATGCCGTCACACTACTGCAGGAAAGATACAAAAAAATTATACGTCGAGCCGCTTTTCAAAAGCTATGCTGACCTTTATGAAGAATATACCAAACAGAACATTCAAAGCATGTCAAGGTCCTCTTTCATGAAGGAAATTGCCTCAATGGGTATATCAATATTTCACCCAAGGAAAGATAGGTGTGACATCTGTTGCTCGTTTGACACCGGCAATATCGGCCAGGACGAGTACGTGATCCAGACAGAAAAAGGATCTTGCTCAAAAAGAAAAAGAAAAAGACAAGCTTGAGGCTGATGGTGCCGAGTCTACAACAAAAGTCATTACTGTGGACGTACAGCGAGTATTGCTTGCTCCTTGCCTCCTCGCATCGGCCTTGTATTACAAGACTAAGCTACAGGTCCACAACTACAGTGTATTTGACCTTAGCAACAAAGACACTATGTGTTATCTGTGGAATGAGGCAGAGGGGTCTATGTCAGCAAATGAGTTTGCATCCTGCTTAATAGACTGCTTGACAGAAAACATGCTGCAGTTTAACCGATGTATCATCTTTTCGGATGGCTGCAAGTATCAAAATCGAAACCATGTTTTGGCCAGTGCCTTGAGGCACTTTTGCAAAAACCAGGACAAGACAGTGGAACAAAAATTCCTAGAGCGCGGTCATACGCAAATGGAGGTAGACTCAGTCCATGCCACAATAGAAAAGAAACTTAAAGGCGTTGAGATCCACCTCCCCTCTGACTACGTCAAAGTCATCAAGAGTGCCAGGAAACAGCCTGAGCCCTACCAGGTGAAGTATTTAGATCATACATTCTTTTCAAACTACAAGGACTTTGGCAATTTAAAAAGCATCAAACCAGGCAAGAAGGCTACTGCTCCAAACGTGACCAACTTGAGGGCTCTGAAATATACTGCAGACGGTTCAATGTTTTTCAAAACTAGCTTTGCAGATGACTGGGAGCTCCTTCCACTGCCCAGAAACGATGTCATCCCTGTGAATGGTCCCGACAGACTTTATTCTTCTCCTCTGAAGATAAAGCAATCAAAGTACGACGACCTCCAATCCTTGAAGTCTGTATTGCTAAAGGATGCACATGCCTTTTACGATAATCTGCCTCATTAATTTCTGAGTCTTTTCTCCGAATGCAACCGAAAAAAATGTTTTGGCGTAGATATTTCACAAACATAAAGACAAGTGGTGAATCAAAATTAATGTGTATTGCTTTGTCAGTGTTGAGAATAGCGGTAGTGAAAGAAACATGAACGAACAATTCAAATAAACGACGTCGATCGAACCTGCTACTCTCAGCACTGACGAAGCAAATTTGATTCACCACTTGTCTTTATGTTTGTAAAATATCTACGCCAAAACATTTTTTTCGGTTGCATTCACCATTCACCTTTATATTATTTTAACTATCACTCACTGATTGCCTCACCCCCCCCCCACACACACACACACAGACATGATTGGTGATGAGTTCAGCATTGATTATAATGTGAATTTTATACGATTCAGAAAGAAAATATATAATTATCCAGTTTTAAGATGTTTCCTTATTTTTAACTTTTAACTAAGTTAAAGCAACACTGTATGCCACCGTTAATTTGGTTAACACCAGGGTTACTGTGAATTAGTGTTTGAATGGTGTCAAGTATAATCTAAAATCAGCCTAATGCTTTGCTCTGTTCGTTAATTTTCCCAAATACGTACCATTACGATGTGGGTAATGCTCTATCATGTCTGTGCTGTATTTTTTTATTAAATAAAGAAAATGCGTTCCAGTAAGCTAATAATTTTTAAGCAAGAAAGCCTGCATGGTGTGCTTGAGTTTTTTTTTTTTCATGTATATTGTATTGTATTAGTTTCACAATGATTAACTTTACACGACAAAGCCTTAGTCGTTTTAAACCTATGCCTTTTTAGATTAACGAAGTAGGATTTGGAACCTTTTTAGTTAAATTGTCTGTCATTTAACTTTTTGTTATTTATAGGCATTCTACCATTAAAGACAACATTATTTTAAATTTTGTTTTGTTTGTCTCTCAATGTGCGATAAGAATACTCTAGTACTGGTCAATTGTAATTGTGTTCGTCAACTATGGACGAAAGGCTACTTATTTGATGGGACATTGGTGCTGGTGAGTGATTGTTGTTGCATCGAAAGTTGAGATAGCACTGGCATAACTTTGTTGCTCATGTTTGAATTTAAAGTGCTTTTGCTAGATTTATTTAGTCTTTGAAACGAAAAATTATTAATAGCGAAAAAGATTAACACTAAGATCTTTGCTTCTTCAGCAATAAGCTTGGCAATAAAAAAGAGCATTCCGTGTGGAGTCACATCAGAACCTAGAATTAACACTCGGCAACCGTGTAACTATATTTTTTTCACAAACGCCGTGTATGTCAACTTGAATTGGACCCGAAAACAGACACGCAAACCGTGTAAGGGCAACCAGCGCGCAAAACGTGTATATCAGTGTCAATAATTTATTTTCATCGCAAGACGTGTATGTCCATTTACTTCAAAATCAAACTTTCTTTATTAAAAAAAAATAAACCTTACTTCATACAAACTAAGATTAATTGGAATAATGTCGAAAAATTTTGTTTAATGTTAGGCAAATCGATTTTATTAATTTTTTTGTCTCTCCTGTAAAATCGGCTTTCTTGGTCATACACGGTTTGCGATTGTTACCATCGAAATGCTAGATCGAGACTCTAGGTCAAGTTCACTAGTATCTTTCTATCTAGGCGTTACTAAAGTCGATGCTCAAAAACAAAGAATCTTGCTTGTTTTTTAAAAATCTTTAAACCCAGACAATTGCAGTCTTTCAATAAAATTCTAGACCTCATCTCACCAAAGTCGTGGACAAAAAAAAATTGAACATATCGTCATTTTTGTCAGTCCACCATTTCCATCTTTTCAGCCATCTGGCGCAATAACAATTAACAAAGATATCTTACCCGCTAGCTTTTTATCACACCCAAGTTCTAAATCATTAAGCAAGGGTTAAGCCCAGACAGCTTTACATGCCATTCTTACTCATGCCTTTTACAGGTGAGACAAGCAAATTTTGTTTACAATCAGCCCCATTTGAAGTCCTTGAGATAAGTAAACCTAAAGCAAGCGCTTCGGACAATTAGCGCCAGGTGTATGGGACTAGCTCGGCTGCAGTAAGATGGGACGGGAGAGGGTGTGTCTATCTCCCTGGCGACTAGACATGCTTGTCTGAAGAATAAGAACAGCTGTGAAAGATTTAAGATCTGCTAATGTGATGAGAGATTTTTCTTAAGTCATGGTCTGTGAAATTTCTTCAGAGACCCATGTTTTCTTTCTCTAATTAAGAAGTGATAGCTAGAAGAAAATTTGATATAACTTCGAACTGGTTCGAATGAAAGGTAGAAATAACACCGGAAAAAAAGAGAGAATCAGACGGGGAAAAATCTATGTTCCATGTAATCCTGTTCTATAATGTGTAATTCTATATTTATATAGCTATATGTGTATATATATAAATATATATAATGAATCTTAACACAACATTAGGAGACCGTATTCAACAGTGCCTTTACATTAATCACTAACACATTCTTTTTTAAGCACTTTCAGGAATTATTTTGACTAAATCTCGGTTCATTTTAAAACTGCATTGTTCTGACAGTGACATTGAAAAATTTTTTTCTATCCTTTAGTTTTACATTTTCAAATTGTACTGGTCGCTTAAGGATTTTTTTATCCTTCAGATTTTACCATATAAATGACCCATTAGTTTTTAAGGCGAATTGTGAAATTTCTTTGCAAGTATGAAATTAGAGAGCGCTTTTGTAAAGTTTTCTAAATTATTTTAACCAATATCTCTTATTCTCTTTGCCTATAAAAACTATCCATGAGGAATTTTTTTTTTAAATTTACTTTTAGTATATACTATCTGTGGTGAAATCTCCGTCAGTTGAAGAAATAAACGGATATGAGATTTAGAATATTTCACTTAAAAAAATAGAGCCCTTTCCCAATGTCAATTTGATTTGATCATAATTGTTGTATACTATACACAATGCAGCTCTGTGTGCTTCACCTTTTGCAAATAAGAATGGGTTTACAATGTTTTCACTGACGTTTCAGACACCAAGTTACCTACAAATCTTAAGAAGAGCGGTTATGGTCTGTATCAAAGTCTCATCTGCACAGCTATCCTCTGTGGACAAAATCTAAGGGATAGAATGTTGAAGGATGTTTTGAGCTACTTTCTCTCTCTCTCTCTCTCTCTCTCTCTCTCTCTCTCTCTCTCTCTCTCTCTCTCTATATATATATATATATATATATATATATATATATATATATATATATGTCTTTCTATCTATTTATCTATCTATCTATCTATATATCTCTTTTTCTTCTTCTTCTTCTTCTTCTTCTTCTTCTCCTCTCTTTCAGTCTCTCTCTCTCTCTCTCTCTCTCTCTCTCTCTCTCTCTCTCTATATATATATATATATATATATATATATATATATATATTATCAAAGGTGGGAATGCTTTATGTTGAATTCTTTTTTTTTTTTTTTGATTATTTCAAAGTAGATTGGTATGCAATCTTTTTAATCTATTTTTTCTTAAATAGGGAACGGGCATATTTTCCTAACATTTACTGGGTTAAAAAGAAAGCTAGCGATGTTGGGATGGAGTACTTTTAAAGTACATTGTCGATTGTAAACTTCGTTCAAAATTTACATAACAGCTGAAGATATGCTTATGAAAATTGATGACTGAGAATTATTGAATTCTAATTAGTTTGTTTATTGAAGAGCTTGTGAGTATACAATCCTATGGTGTCTTTTCTGTTTTAATATTTGTATTATATAAAGATATTGGTCACATGTTCATAATACAAAACAGAAGTTGTGATTTTGAAATGAAAACTGTTATTGTAATTGTATTGAGATTCCACTTTGTTTAAAATGTACAACACCAACTTGAGAAGACATTATTTTGATTTTGCTGATGCAAACTGACTTATGATTATAGTGAAAATTATTTGGAAAATTAAAACAATGACCATTTTTTTAGAAAGGTTCATTCTCTTTATTACTCAAGGCGAAGCTGTTGATAAAGAGATTAAGCTATTTTTCTTTGTACATACATCAGTTTTCACCTTATTTCATTTTTTTTTCTTCTCCTCAAAAATATGTATTGAATCTTAAACAATGAAATATCGTAAATATCTCGTATGCCCCTGTTCAAAATTAGATACCATTTTTATCCTACCTTTCTCATGTGAAAAACATTTTACTATAATTGGAAAAGAACTCACGGTCCCTTTGTTTCGTTAATACCATCCGATACCGCGATTTAACAGCTTAAGCTCGCGTGACTTCCCTATCAATTTAACTGCTTTGAGCTTGGATCTTATCTCTTTTGGGAATTTCCCTTCCATCACTTCACATCTTTCTAATTTTCTACAGCACCGAAAATCTCAAGATGCTCAGTGTTAATGCGATCGTTTAGTAGTTAGAGTTAAATAATATTGATACTTTATGTTTCTTGCCTTATATTTCTTATATACCCTAGCTCTCAAATTTATAAGCTTCACAATAAACAAACAAAATGGATTCTTTTACTGTTTTAGGCTAAAGTTATGGAGCATCCTTGAGGCGCTAGCGATCTCAGCACAAATCACATGACTTTACGCATTTGATGTACATGTATCCAGGATTTTTTTTACAGTGACCGTCAGCAGCCCATTTTTGGCAGCTGTCATTTAAGTCAATACATTCTTCTTTTGCGATGATTAATCCGATTCCGTCACCTTTGCAAACTGAACATGACTGCTTGCAATATACCAACATGTAGCCTGGGTTGATCTCGCAATGATTGGCTGCAGCCCATGCAAAACAATGCTTATGGTCATCTTTGCATTCGCCGTTTTCACTGCCTTCATCAATCTGTGCGCCTTCATCAGTATTTCCATCTGTCTCGGTTCCATCATCAGAACTTCCACCTTTCTCAGATTCATCTTCAGTACTTCCACCTGTCTCGGTTCCATCATCAGAACTTCCACCTGATTCAGATCCATCTTCAGTACTTCCACCTGTCTCGGTTCCATCATCAGAACTTCCACCTGTCTCAGATCCATCTTCAGTACTTCCACCTGTCTCGGTTCCATCGTCAGAACTTCCACCTTTCTCAGATTCATCTTCAGTACTTCCACCTGTCTCGGTTCCATCATCAGAACTTCCACCTGTCTCAGATTTATCTTCAGTACTTCCACTTGTCTCGGTTCCATCATCAGAACTTCCACCTGTCTCAGATCCATCTTCAGTACTTCCACCTGTCTCGGTTCCATCGTCAGAACTTCCACCTTTCTCAGATTCATCTTCAGTACTTCCACCTGTCTCGGTTCCATCATCAGAACTTCCACCTGTCTCAGATCCATCTTCAGTACTTCCACCTGTCTCGGTTCCATCATCAAAACTTCCACCTTTCTCAGATCCATCTTCAGTACTTCCAGCTGTCTCGGTTCCATTATCAGAACTTCCACCTTTCCCAGATTCATCTTCAGTACTTCCACCTGTCTCGGTTCCATCATCAGAACTTCCACCTCTCTCAGATCCATCTTCAGTACTTCCACCTGTCTCGGTTCCATCATCAGAACTTCCACCTTTCCCAGATTGATCTTCAGTACTTCCACCTGTCTCGGTTCCATCATCAGAACTTCCACCTTTCTCAGATCCATCTTCAGTACTTCCACCTGTCTCGGTTCCATTATCAGAACTTCCACCTTTCCCAGATTCATCTTCAGTACTTCCACCTGTCTCGGTTCCATCATCAGCACTTCCACCTGTCTCAGATCCATTCTCAGTACTTCCACCTGTCTCGGTTTCATCATCAATACTTCCACCTGTCTCAGTATCTTCTTCAGGAGTTTTACCTGTTTCACTGCTTTCCTCTGTTTTGCTCGTACATATTTTGCAAGTTTCTCTGCAGTTCTTTTCCATGAAGTCAGGGTTGTTTTCGCATTCACCCATTTTCTGCCTCTCTGTGCAGTTATCGTCTACATCCACACACGGTGTAATGGCTTCACCTACACACAGGCCGTCTTCCTCAGTCTGCCCATTGCGGCACGGAGTCTTACAAGACAGTTCGTATGGTTCTTCTCCCACCATGTTTCCCTTTGGCGTATAAAAGCATACAAAGTACCAAGCATTTTCGACGTCAGCCATTGCTAGGTTTGGGCACCAGGTGGAGTAGCAGCCAACCTTGTTTGTAATATCCCAAACCAACTGTGGAACAGTGGAAATCGTGTCATCACTTTAGTAGTAGCACTCCGTATGGATTTACGAATTGTTTGTATAAATTAACTTAGCAAAAATTAATCTATAATATTAATATGACAATGTTGGGGGCCATCAAAATTTTCTCACTGGTGGTTTCATACCAAACAGAAATTACTATTAAAATGTTCATGTATCCTGTATCCAAAAAGGAGGCATTCCTGCATTCTTAGGTTGTATGGATCTTGTGATAATGACATGAGATGTCATGTAAAGCAAAAATCAGAGAAACATGAGCCTTGATGTTTTATATTTAGACCAGATAAACTTACTGGCTGAGAACACGTATGTCAGATTAAAACATGTTTCGCCCAGGAGAACCCTTCACATGAGTCCAGGTAAAAGAAAAATTAGATGAGCTCAGTTTTAGATTTTGCAAACAGTACTGAGCATTTTTTTTATATTTGAAGGTTGTATCTTGTTTACATCAAAAGTTATAAAAGCTTGAAAACCACCCGGTTGGGAAAATTAATGTTGTTTAGAGGAAATGACCTTTAAAGTCGAACGTATTTTTTTTCACTGGAACTGTAAATCCCGCAAATCTGATTTGAAGTGGTTTCATAAAATCATTCAATTCAAGAGGTTAGTTATTTCAGAAACAAATAAAAACTTAGCGGAATGAAAAGATAAATGAATGGAGTTTCTAAAGAATTGAAAATTCTATTTTCGGACTAGGATTTAAATAAACGACTTAAGATAGGTCTAGCGAAAAAATTAGATCTAGCGACATCTGAAGGGTTTTCCCGTGCGCCCACACAAATATTTCCCACTTCTGCGACTTAGAGGTGAGCTTCAACAAGAATATCAAACCTCTTGGAATACTGAGCCACAGAGACGCATGTGGCATGTGGCACTTTTGGGATATCATTCTCCCAGTAGCAAAACGCCTGTAAGCATAACTTGAGCAAGAAGACAGACAAATCCACCCAAGGCAACAGCAAAAGAAATTAAACACAGCAGCTAATTTCCAAAACTCTAATCTCATAAAAAAGCTAGATACGAGAAACAATAAGAGATTTTCATACTTGCGTGTAATGACAGAAATTTTGACAGCCGGGCTGGCCACGAGAGTACTTATTCTTCTCGTTAAACCAGCATTTGGCAGCAGAGGTGACCATGTCGATCTCAGAATTCGGGGTCATATTGTACGCCAGATTTTCTCCTCGTCCTTTAATCATTTCATTTTTAAAAACACATCCCTCTGCCCATTCCTTGGCTTGAGCTTCGAGACCCATGTCTGGTGGTGAGGAAGGAAGAATAAAAATTTGATTATAAATTTGATGTTAACCTTAAGAGGAAGTGTGAAAGAGCATTTTATAAAAATCAGATTGTCAAATGTGTATGAATCAAACTAGTAAAGACAATTTTAAACATATTGCTGAAAATTTGATACGACAATAGAAAATAAATGCTTCTTTTATTTTATATTTAAAAGTACTTAGAATAAGAAACAGCCAGATTTAATATTAAGATTATATTTAGAGTATTCAAACTGCCAGAGCTTTTTAACAGAAGAAAAATGAATGTGGATAAATAAATTGCACATTATATATAATTATATATATATGGATATATACATATATATATATATATATATATAAGCAGACTTGGTAGGCTTTCTGCGCGACCTCCAACCCACAGCTTTGAAAGTTTGCAGAGGTCTACAGCATTCATTTGACTTGTTTCTAATCCATAAAAAATCAACGCAAACTGCTTTCCTCGATTTCCCAAAAATCATTGTTTCGTCAACATAGTCTAATACGATTCCCAATTTTTCTCGCGGTTTTGTTATTCTTTAACAACAAAGTCTTTCTCAATTGACTTATGATGTAGGCCTAGGTTAAAATAACTGCGTGGCTAAGAGCTTCCGCAGGGCAGTTCACTTTTATGCACGGAACACAAAAATTCACAGCTTTCTAAAAAGCGGTTAAGAGAATCTAAGAACCTTTTTTCACCAAAGAAAAAAATTTTTAAGTCGATTTCCTTCTTTCCAAAAGGAATTAAGTTCTTTATCTAACTTTTGTGTTTAGAATAAGAATTACCGAGATGCCTATATTCTAGGTGAAGATGGGTAGGTAGAGGCATATATCTGGAACTTGTAATTAAAAGGATAGATATCTAGACCATCTATAAGCCTCGTTAAAAACACCTACATACCCCATCCTCGGTAAATGGACACAAGGGTATCGATTGTAGAACGAGATTTTCAGCTATAAAGTTATAAAGCTCTTGAATGATCTGCTTAAAATCTCTTATTTGGCACGTCTTATGAAGCGACTACTATGCAAACAACCAAGTCTTCACGACCCAGAAAAAAACTACATTTCATTTTGCAAGTTTATTAAACTTGAATAAGATAGCCTCTCGACATAAAAAAATGGACCTCAATTCTTCTCAACTTCTCAAAGTCTAACATAACCTGTTAGCTTTTTTGTCCACTTTTAAGAAAGCCATAATGCTGGTAGTAGCTTGCTTCGAAATTTTGTGGCGCTTATTGACGACTTAATGGATAACTTAATTCATAAATTTACTTAACAGCTTAAGAGGTAGCAAGCTGTTCGGAACCAATTAAATGTGTTTTACAAGACTGACCATATTGCATTTTGTCGATTTGACAGCCTCCTTCATTCTTCCTGTAATTATTGTGGATGTTGAGAATGTGGTCTCTAGCACCCTGGTTCCACGGTGACTCTAGCGCCACCGCTGTCCAGATACCAAAGCCAACCAAGAGAGTGTGGGAAAGAACTGGTGCTCTAAACATGGCTCTTACTGTCGATAAATATTGATTATGATAATATAAATATGTTCATAATCATCATCATCATCATCATCATCTTCGCAATACAATTTTCATCAATACCATCAACTTCATCTATTATATCATTCATTTATCTACTTATCAGTAGATTTTTCTTAAAAGTTAGGCGTGTTTGAAAATACTCCTGTGAAGGTGTGATCTCAAGAGATGGACCTTAAAAAATAATGCTTGGATGTTCTATGTTTTTCTATATCAATCACCAGCTAGACCAATGTGCCGTGGTAATGTTTTGAATAAAAATGTGATCACAGTTTCTAATTGTTTTACTTCGTGACCTGAGGAAAGTATAAAGTTCCTAATACGATAAGTTTCATTTCCACTTTCATCAACAGCAAAAATATTTGTCTATTGCCAGAAAAAGTATAAAAAAACTGTGAGTGATCCACCCTCCTAACGTGGTATAAGGCGTGCACGATGAAAGGAATGTGTATGGCAAATAAACAGTAAAATAAGACAGAAAGGTTTCGTTTTTTTTATAAATTTATTCTTATAAGTCAAGTTCAACTATCAATTTTATTTTACGTACAGATGAACAATCTCGAAAAAAAAAAAGACTTTGTTTTATGAACAAATTGCTTCTTCCTCTCATTTTCTCTTTGTCTCTCTTTCATTCCAATTTCTTTTTATTTAGAATTATGTAATACCTTAAAAATCATTTGTATTTGACATTCAAAGAAAAAAATAAAATGTATAGAAATTGTAGTAGCTACCTATTTATCTATCTAGTGTTTTATTCTTACACTAATAAATAGATTTATAACATTGAACATTGAGCATGCCTCTTTTGGTCTGTCACTTTTCAGTGTTTTGGGCAGTCCATGCATGCTAAAGAGTCCATCAAGAGTGTCAATGACTCTCTGTGATGTTGTTTTCTTTGTTATCTCTGCATCATAATATCTGCTGTAGTAGTCTATTACAACCAGAATATAGTGTCCTGAGTCCAATGGTCCCAAAAAGTCAATTCCAATGTCTTGCCATGGTCCTGATGGAAGTTCAGTAACTTGCAGTGTTTCTGGGGGCAATGCACTCTCAACCAATTGACAACCATGACAGGATTTTACAAAATGTTCAACCTCTTTGTCAATGCCTGGTCACCAAACTTTGGATCTGAGTCTTTGCTTTGTACCAACAATTCCTAAATGTCCTGTGTGTGCTAACTTTATGAATCTGGATCGCAGAGCCTTTGGTATGACAATTCTTGTACCTCTGAGAACTAGGTAGCCAATAGAGCAAAGTTCATCTCTCATTGGAAAGAACGTCTTGCTGCTTTTGTCCCATTTGTTGTTAGAGAGTTGCTGTCTTACTTGTTGAAGCCCAGGATCATCTTTTGATGCTTCTTCAACTTCTTGTGCTGACAAAGCGTTTGGAGTTGTCTCATGTACTATCAGTTTGATATACTCTTCTGTCTTGTTTGTGTTCTGTTTTTCTTCATCCATTGATGGTTTTGGTAACAGTCTTGAAAGTGCATCTGCAGCATTTTCTTTTCCTGGAATTGCTCTGATTTTGAAATTGTATGGCATTAATCGTATTGCCCATCTTTGGACTCTGGCACTTGGCCGGCACTTGGGACTGAAGATAAATTCTAGGGCTTTGTGGTCCACAGTCAGCTCAAAATTCACAGCGTATAAATACATGTGAAACTTTTCACAAGCCCAAACAGCTGCAAGCGCTTCCTTTTCTGTTGTGCTGTATCTTCTTTCCACATCAGTCAAGGATCTTGATGCATAACAAATGACTTTTCTGACTCCATGGTTTTCTTGAACCAACATAGCTCCTAGTTCTACATTGGATGCGTCTGTTATCAATAATGTTTTTTTTTAGCTGTGAGGGAAAAATATCCCAAACATGATGAGCTAGTAAAGCTGTTTTTGAGTTCTTGAAAACTATTCTCTTCCTTTTCCGTCCATTTAAATGTTGCATTTTGTTTAGTAAGTTCTCTCAAGGGATGAGCTTTTTCTTGCAAGCTCTTTGATAAATCTTCCACTGAAGTTTACAAGTCCTAGGAATGACTTGACTTCTGAGATAGACCTTGGTCTCTCAGCATTTGCAAAGTCTTTGACTCTCTCTTCTGTAGGACCAATGCCATGTTCTGACAGAACATGCCCCGTGAAAGTTATTTCATCCATGCCAAATTCACATTTTTCTTTACTCAAAGTGAGATTTGCTTCACTGAGTTTGTGCATGACTTTCCTCAGTCTTTGATATTGTTCTTCTTGGTTTGCTCCATAAACCACAATATCATCAGATATGTTTTGGGCCCCTTCACATCCTTGCAGAGCTTGTGATATAATGTTTTGAAACTTTTCTGAGGCAGCATTGATTCCAAAAATTAATCTTTTGTACCTGAATAGCCCTTTATGAGTGACAAAAGTTGTGATTTCTCTAGAATCTGGGTCTAGCTCAATTTGATGATACCCATATTTTAAGTCTAGTTTGCTAAATACTTTGGCTCCATTCATGTCATGCAAGACTTCATCTACAGTTGGTATGGGGTGACTTTCCCTCATGACTGCCTGATTTGCTGCCCTCATATCTACCACTAATCTAACATCTTTTCCCCCTGGTTTTGGAACTACAATTACTGGAGACATCCACTGACTGGGGCTTTCTACCTTCTCAATGACATCCATTCTCTCTAATTCTTCTTATTTAGACTTTACTTTTTCCCTGAGTGAAAATGGAATCCTATACATTTTCTGTGTTTTTGGGTCAATTTCTGGGTCAATTTTCAACTTGAGAGATAGATTGTTCAACTTCCCTACTCCCTCAAAACACTTTGGATATTCATGTTCTATTTGATGTTTCAAGGATATGTGATTGATTGCAAAATGCAAAACACCCAAATCAAGTGCCAAACTTTTGCTCATAAGAGCTGGTCCAAAGATAGATGTAACATAAAATTCATATTGAGATTGATTGTTAACATCAGCAAAGAATTTGCCAATTAGATCTAATGGTGTGTTGGACCCGTTAGCATATATTTTCTTATCTGCTTTCATCATTGTACATTTGACACCATTTTGTTTCATAGCTTCCCACACATCTCTACCAATGACATTCACACTTGGTCCACTGTCTATGATCATGGGTACATTTACACCACCAATCATAACACTCACTTTCTCAGCTTTATGATTGTCTGTCATACCAAAAACAAACTCATCATCACTCTGAGGCTCACTGACATGCACATTTAATTTCCCCACATCAGCATCATTAATTGCATACACCTTTCCCTTCCTTTTGAATTGAGGTTTTTGCTTAGTGTTCATTTGCGGTCTCTGCTTTGCGCGACACACTGCTGCGAAGGGATTGGTCTTATGGCAGTTGCTACATGTTTTCCCCCTCGCAGGACAGTTGGGACTGTTTGACAAGTGTCCTTGTTTCCCACACCTGTAGCAGGAGGATGTTGAACCCGTAGCTGCCTGTTGATGTACCTTGGGTCTAAGAGTGCTGGTAGTTCCAGCACCAGCGGGGGGTCTTGAACGAGCAACGAGTTTATGTACAGACTCGGTGGAGGGTCCACCCATATTAAGAGCCTGCTGCTGAGCCTGTTCGTGGACTCTAGCCAGGTGCAAGAGATCAGCAAGGTTTGCTGAATCGCCTTTCTCAAGGAACTTGCGACGCAGGGTTGTGGATCTTACACCTTCCACCAGTTGATCTTTGATTGCGCCAGCTACGTCTTGAAAATCACAGGTCTTGGATTTACTTCGGAGTTGAGTGCAATATTGCTCAACAGTTTCATTACTAGCTTGAGTTATTTGCCTAAATAAATGTCTTTCATAAGTCACATTTGACTTTAGCAGAAAATATGAGTTGAGGGCACCCAAAGTCACAGCGAAAGGGTCTTCTGTTTCTTGGTTTACTGCCATACCCAATGTTTCAAAAATGTCCTGCACATCTTCTCCGGCACAGCTCAGGAGAAGGCTGTACTTTTGGAAGGACTTAATTATTGCTCTCCCATCTATGTACAACTGAAAGCCTCTGATATATTTCTTCCAGCGTTCACCAATCGTACTGGGATCACCGTGAACGTCAAACGTTTTCGGCAGGCCTGTTAGATTTAACCGACTAGCCATGATACTGGTCTGTCTTGCTTAGATCTAATCTATCGCCTATTTTCCTCGTCACCAATTGTAGTAGCTATCTATTCATCTATCTAGTGTTTTATTCTTACACTACTAAATAGATTTATAACATTGAACAAAATGTCTAAATTTTGCAGTCATTCTTTATTCAGCCATGCTTTTTAGCGAGCGAGTGTCAACAACCGTTAACCTTGCCAGGTATGTGCTGGCTTGGCATAATAATACATTTTGCCAAATATTACTTTGTTCATAGCAGAATACTACAGAAATGACAAACGGGTGATATGCATTGCGTACATGATTTCAAAGTGATGATAGTGGGTTGAACATAGGTTGCCACTTTTCAAAATACTTACACAAACTCTGACGATTAGTAATAACAATAAAACTAGATCTATTTCTATTGAAAAGACATTAATGAAATTGTTTTCTCTTATTTCAATAGACTTATGCAATATATTATAAAAGTTCTAAATATAGGTCTTTAGATATAGATATTTACCAGACTAGACTTAAAGCTTCATTGCTCAATACACCAAGCTTGTGAGCGATTTAAAGATTAAGTTGTTTTTAATCTACACCCGACCTAAAATTCTAGGTCTAATTTTAACCTAAATCTAAAATAGAGTCATTGATCAATCTGAGTCTCCAAATTTAGCGAAA
Organism: Elysia crispata; assembly: GCA_033675545.1. Classification (NCBI taxonomy): domain Eukaryota; kingdom Metazoa; phylum Mollusca; class Gastropoda; family Plakobranchidae; genus Elysia; species Elysia crispata. The sequence goes on along the minus strand of JAWDGP010007771.1, from coordinate 197,792 downwards.
ATTCTTGTTTTATATTTCTTGTTTCTAGAGTCTAGATCTGAATCGATATTTCTAGATGTTGATCTACACTTTGATTAGATGTAATCTCATTCTGCAAAAAAAAATAATATAAATCTGGGGTTCAAGATGTAAAAAAAAAAAAAAAAAAAAAAAAAATAAATATATATATTATATATATATATATATATATATATATATATATGTATGTATATCTATAAATTAGAAGTTCTACATTCTAAATCTCTGTCGATATCTAGAATAGACTAAAATAAAAATCTAGAACTTAGCATTCTATTATTGGGGAAAATTGAAATGAGTTCACATTTATCTGAATATAGGTTAAGAATTAAAATTCGCGATCCTGACATGTTTGTATAGTAATTTTCTTAGCTTGACAAGAAAAATTTTAAGCCTTATTTTTGCCCCAAGTTGCCATTTTCATTGGAACCCGCAACCACTTTCTCAGAAAGAAAAGCATGGTAAGTTTAGAATAATATTTTCACCCGGGCCCAGGTAGGTGGAATGGTAGAAACAGCACTCAGATTTCAGCCATTGACTTTCCCGAGCCAATTTGAAGTTAAAGAAAAAATCCATGAAATAAAAGGTATTAATATCTTCCTAAAAATTTTTTGTAGAAAATTATTTTTAATGAAAGTAATGATCATTTTCCAAATTTTAAAACTCTAAATATTGCGGGGCGAGTAAAATATCACATAAAAATGTTGGGCTCGACAACAAGGACATGTGATCTTTCTTTAATTAATATATATATATATATATATATATATATATATATATATACACATGTATATATATATATATATGTGTGTGTGTGTGTAATTTACTTAGTTTTCATAAGAAATTAAGCAATTCCAAACGCTTTAGCTTTTATATAATTTTCACACTTACCTGAACGAGATAACTACAGAGGGCTGAGTACAGAGAGGATAGACATAGGGAGCGCCCTGTCGTCAATGCGTGCCTCTTTATTATAGGTAGCCTCGGGTACCCAGTACGTTGCGGGCTCACAAGTGACGAGTGCGTTGATCTCTGGTTTCATTTACTCCCCATATGTTGGTAAATAGAGCAAAAAAGAATTGTCCTTATCTGCTGACGTCTTATTATGTAAACTGAAAAAAAAAGGTCCATTTATATATTACTTAAAACTAGTTAAAAATATGATAAGACTTCGTTTACACCTAAAAAATATATATCTTTACAAGTTTAACTGAAAGACGTATTAAAGTCATTGGAAACAATTATATAGAAAAAAAAATTGCAAAAAAAAAAATTTATCTATTGGAATCATGATTCATAAAAAGGAGGAGCCAGTGCAACCGCAATTATTTCAAAAAAAAAAAGAAAAGAAAACAAAAAATATTAATAATGATAATAATAATAATAATAATAATAATAATAATAATAATAATAATAATAATAATAATAATAATAATAATAATAATAATAATAATAAAGTATAATTCCAATATGGCCGCAGGTTACTTCTAATTTGGTAATCTCTATAATTAGCATAATTCCAATATGGCCATCGATTAATTCTATTTTGGCAATCTATAAAATTAGCGTTATTCCAATATGGCCGCCGCTTAATTCCCAGTTGGCAATTTCTAAATTTAGCGAAATTCCAATATGGCCGCCGGTTAATTCTATTTTGGTAATCTCTATAATTAGCATAATTCCAGTATGGCGGCCGGGAAATTTTTATTTTTTTTCAATCTCTATAAAAGCATAACTCCAAAATTGCCGCCGGTGAACTCTATTTTGGTAATCTCTATAAATATGATAATCTCAATATGGCCGCTGGAAAATTATTTTTTTTTCATCTCTATAAATAGCATAATTCCAACAGGGCCGCCGGTAAATTCTAATTTTTCAATTTCTATAATTAGCATAATTCCAATATGGCCGTCGGAAAATTTTATTTTGTTAATCTCTATAATTAGCATATTTCCAATATGGCCGCCGGTTAATTCTTTTTGGGTAATGTCTATAATTAGCATAATTCCAATATGGCCGGAGCGAAATTTTATTTTTTTCCATCTCTATAAATAGCATAATTTCAATACAGCCGTCGGTTAATTCGAATTTGGTAATCTCTGAAATTAGCATAATTCCAATATGTCCGCCGGTTAATTATTTTTTGTCAATCTCTTAAATCAGCATAATTCCAATACAGCCGCTGGTTAATTCTATTTTGTTAATGTCTATAGTTAGCATAATTGCAATATGGCCGCCGGGGGGATTCTATTTTGGTAATCTCTATCAATAGCATAATTTCAATATGGCCATTGATTAATTCTATTTTGGTAATCTCTATAAATAGCATAATTTTAATATTGCCGCCGGAAAATTTTATTTTTTTCCATCTCTATAAATAGCATAATTCCATTAGAGCCACCGGTTAATTCCAATGTGGCAATCTCTATAATTAGCAAAATTCAAATATGGCCGCCGATTAATTCCAATGTTGCCATGTCTATAATTAGCATAATTCCAATATGGCCGCCGGTTAATTCAATTTTGGTAATCTCTATAAATAGCAGAAAAGCCGCCAGTTAATTCCAATTTGGCCCTGTCTATAATAAGCATAATTCCAATATGGCCACCGGTTAATTCTATTTTGGTAATCTCTACAATTAGCATAATTCCAATATGTCGCCGCTTAATTCTAGTTAGCCAATCTCTATAACTAGGATAATTCCAGTATCTCTATAACTAGGATAATTCCAGTATGTCCGCCGCTTAATTCTATTTTGTTAATCTCAATAATTAGCTTAATTCATATGGCCGCCGGGATTTATTTTTTCCATCTCTATAAATAGTATAATTCCAATATGGCCGCCGTTTAATTTTTTGTTGGTAATCTTTATAATTAGCATAATTCCAATATGGCCGCCGGGAATTTTTATTTTTTTCCATCTCTATTAACAGCATAATCCCAATCTGGCAATCTCTATAATTAGCATAATTCCTATATGGCCGCCGGTTAATTCTTTTTTTGGCAAACTCTAAAATTAGCATAATTCCAATTAGCCGCCGGTTAATTCGAATTTGGTAATCTCTATAATTAGCATATATCCAATATGGCTGCCGGAAAATTTTATTTTTTTCCATCTCTATAAATAGCATAATTCGAACTAGCCGCCGATTATTTCCAATTTGACAATCTCTATAATTAGCTTAATTACAATTTGGCCGCCGGTTAATTAAATTTTGGTAATATCTATAATTAGCATAATTCCAATATGGCCGCATGTGAATTCTATTTTGGATATCTCTATAAATAGCATAATTTCAATATGGCCGCCGGAAAATTTCTTTTTCCATTTCCATAAAAAGCATGATTCCAATATATAGCCGCCGGTTAAATCCAAGTTGGCAATCTCTATAATTAGGATATTTCCAATATGGCCGCCGGTTAATTCAATTTTGGGAATCTCTATAAATAGCATGATTCCAATATGGCCGCAGGTTAATTCTATTTTGGTAATCTCTATAATTAGCAAAACTTCAATATGGCCGCCGGAAAATTTTATTATTTTCCATGTCTTTAAATAGCATGATTCCAATATGGCCGATGGTAGTTCTATTTTGGTAATCTCTTTAATTAGCATAATTCCAATATGGCCGCCGATTTATTCTATTTTGGTAATCTCTATAAAAAGCAACATTTCAATATTGCCGCCGAATAATTTTTTGTTTTCCATCTCTATAAATAGCATAATTTCAATATGGTCGCCGCTTAATTCCAATTTGGCAATCTCTATAATTAGCATAGTTCTAATATGGCCGCCGGTTAGTTCGGTTTTGGTAATCTCTATAATAAGCATAATTCCAATATGGCCGCCGGTAATTTTCTACTTGGGCAATCTCTAAAATTAGCATAATTCCAATATGGCCGCCGGTTAATTCAAATTTGGTAATCTCTATAATTAGGATTATTTTAATATGTCCGGCAGTTAATTCCAAGTTGGTAATCTCTATAATTAGCATAATTCCAATATGGCCGCCGGTTAATTCAATTTTGGCAATCTCTATAAATAGCATGATTCCAATATGGCCGCCGGTTAATTCTAATTTGGTAATCTCTATAAAAAGCAACATTTCAATATGGTCGCCGAATATTTTTTTGTTTTCCATCTCTATAAATAGCATAATTCCAATATGGCCGCCGCTTAATTCCAATTTGGCAATCTTTATAATTAGTATAATTCTAATATGGCCGCCGGATACTTCGGTTTTCGTAATCTCTATAATTAGCATCATTCCAATATGGCCGCCGGTTCGTTTTATTTTGGGAATTTCTATAATAAGCATAATTCCAATATGGCCGCCGGTTAATTCTATTTCGGCAATCTCTAAAATTAGTATAATTCTAATATGGCCTCCGCTTAATTGTATTTTGGTAATCTCTATAATTGGCATAATTCCAATATGACCGCTGGTGAATTTCAATTGGGCAATCTCTATAATTAGCATAATTTTAATATGGCCGCCGGAAAATTTAATTTTTTTCTCTATCTCTATAAATAGCATAATTCCAATATGGCCGCCGATAAATTCCAATTTGGCAATTTCTATAATAAGCATAATTCCAATATGGCCGCCGGTTAGTTCTATTTTGGTAATCTCTATAAATAACATAATTTCAATATGACCGCCGGAAAATTTTATGTTTTTCCATCTCTATAAATAGCACAATTCCAATTAGGCCGCCGGTTAATTCAAATTAGGTAATCTCTATAATTAGGATTATTCTAATATTTCCGCCGGTTAATTCCAAGTTGGTAATCTCTATAATTAGCATAATTCCAATATGGCCGCCGGTTAATTCTATTTTGGCAATCTCTAAAATTAGCATAATTCGGTCTGATATACAAGTCGACAATGACATGTATTTAAAAAATGATCTTACCATCATCTAACAATTAATATGGGGTAAAATGAAAGATAATTTAAAAAAAAAAGTAAAAACCCTTGAAAGTAAAGGCTTTGAATTTTTTAATGTAATTTTCATTTCACAATATGTGTGTATGTGGGGGGGGGGGAGAAGAAAGAGAGAGAGAGAGAGAGAGAGAGAGAGAGAGAGAGAGAGAGAGAGAGAGAGAGAGAGAGAGAGAGAGAGAGAGAGAGAGAGAGAGAGAGAGAGAGAAAGAAAGCAATTGAAAAGGACGGGGAGAAACTAAAAGACATTAAAAGAAAAAAAAAATGGAAGTAAAAGGGGAGGAAGGAGGAGAGACAGTAAAGGTAAGAAAAAAAAAAGGAAATAGAGAAAAAACATAGAAAAAGATAATGCTTTTGAAAATGTATTTTTTAAGCACATGGATGGCATTAATTCTGAGGTTGTGGGTGTGTGTGACTGACCATTGTTAAAAAACAGCTTAGAAAAAGGAGCTGTAAAACAGTAACATGAAGAAAGAAAATCGAAGAATAACAAGAGATAATGGCATAGTTATATGGTGCGGATTTGTATTCATTTACAGTTGTGAAGAAACGTGTTTCTATAAAGATTAAAAACCCTTTTAAATTCTGTAGCAAACTTTTGAATTCCTTAAGATTTAGCCACTCGATAGTTTTTTTCTTGACACTAGTAGCATATTTCTGAATCTCTTGCTCATTAAGACCAAGTGTATGTGGTTTCTTGGGGCTTTCCATGTCCAGTATATTTTTGGGTGCATTCTTTCTCATCTGTTTCTAAATGATATAGAAGTAAAAAAAAATGTATGGAAAGACAAAAACAAATCATATCCATATTTTATTGCTATAGGGAAAAATTTTGCTTGAAACATTACAAACAAAAGTCTGTGCTTTGAAGAGAAAAATCAAAGTAAGCCTTATCATTTTGCATAAAATGATTCAAATATCACACGCTTCAAATAGGTTCAATGACTAATTTTTGAATGATTCTATATGGACAAGTACATATAAATACAACATATTTGTAAATGTTACCGATGAAATGAATGAAAAAGTGTAGAAAAGTTGAGAACCTGAAGAACAAAACTATAAGCAAAGACCTAGCGAAACCCTGGCTTATGTGTATATCACAAATTAAAAAAAAAAAAAAAAAAAAAAAAAGAAGGCATAAGGCATGTTTTTTTCTCTTCAAATGCACCTCCGTTTCTGTAAATGTAAAAATACACAGTTATTGAGGACTGTAAGAGCAAAGCAGTTTTACATTTACTCATTTGAAAATAAATCATTTTGTTTTTTTTTACAGGCTAATTACACAAATGCCACTTTCTCAACACACGCACACACAAGAAGGAAAGGAAAGAAAAGTGATGCTAAATTGCATACAAATTATAATTTCAAGGAAGTATATACTGAAGTTTTAAAGAAAAAGAAAGAAAAAAAAATCTTACAAACAAAAGCTTACACATTTGCTGTGAAGCCAGTGGATTTGGGAATCTGAAGAGAGAGACTTAATCAATCTACTGTCTCGAAGATTCATATTTGTTCAATTAAAAATAACACATCACATGTTGCATAGTATGCTAATCCAATAGGCTTAAAAATATTTAATAAAAATAAAACTTGCAATACCTGTTTTGTTTTTACTTGGCAATGTCTTAAAAACAACGACTAAAAAGCAATTTAGAACACATTTTTTTCTCTTTGCCATTTAAATTCTATCAATTCTTCTTCATGTCCTTTATTTAGATTAATGCATCATGTTGCTTTTGAAAACACATTTAAGCTTCTGATTTCAAATTGTCAGAAATGTTACTCTATTTTGATAAAAATACAATTCAGCATGCCTAAAGAGAAACAACTAGAATTTGCTTCTATGTTTGTTATTCATTCAACAGCTGACATGATATGTTTTAAGAATCTATTAGCATAATTATCATTTCAGAAGTAAAAAAAAAAGTTGAAATTTCTGTAACAGTTGGTAAAGGTGTAAGTTGTAGTACCTGTGAGAGAGAAACTATAAAAAAAAAGTTGAAAAGAAACTGAAACCACTGCCCAAAAAAAATGTTTGGAATTAACTGAGTAACCAAACAGCAGAGCTGCCACACAGAAAGATCAGGAGATCAGGGACTCAAGCTCTACTTAGTCTCTCAATTGATATTAGTTGCATTTATCCATGTTGCGATTCCTCTCTTGGTTAGATAATATATCATTGTAGCTTGAGTTAGCAAACTAGTTATGCTTTCTACGCTTCAAAAAAGAAAAAAAAGAGAAAAAAGGAAAAAATACTATTATTTAATCCATGTCATAACATGGATTATGTTTAAGCAGACTACTACTTAAAATAAGTGGGGTTAAAGGTCAATGTGTGATGACTGTAAACGCTGCAGAATAACAAAAATACTATAGATTTAAAAAAAAACAATGAGCATTAAGCGAAAGCAAAGAAAAAACCACCCAAACAAAAGAACAAAAATTATAGAATCATTACAATGTCATACTAGCGACCTCCATATTTGGAAGCTCACAAAATTCATCCAAAATGCATCACAAATCTGCGATGTGTGAGTGGATGGTGGAAATGAGATATGACAACCATTTTTCTTAAACTGATTACCAAACAGATATTTTATACATGTGTACAAAAGTCATTTCAATCCTCTGGGACGACTGTCGTCTGAGACTCCAACCAGCTCTTGATTCTCTCCTTGTCGATAATTCTTTGATGGCTGAGCACAGGTCCTGTCACTTCCTCATTCTCTTCATCATCATCATTGTCCTCGTTATTGTCATTGTCATCATTGTCTTCCTCGTCATCTTCATCTTCATAGTTCTCATCACTACTGTCATCATCCACTGCTGAAATTCTGAGGTCATCTTCAATATCATTATCATCATCATCAACAATGTCATTGTCACTGATATCTTTATAAGTTCCACCTGTGTTTTGAAGCCCTTCATTGCAAGCAGAGCGAGGAGAGTGTGGTAGTGTCTGTGAACTACCAGGGCCTGACACTGCCTCGGCTGACGGCAGAGAGGTATGCTGGGATAAGATAGCCTCACCCAGGTTATAGCTACGGCTGTGAATAGAGTCAATGTGGGAGACAGGTGAGCCCATGGCAACACCATCTATGATATGTCTGCTGCCTATGTCTGATCCTCCTGTTTTCACCCTACTGTCACCAGAGGCTCCAGAAGCCGGTGGGTCATGGACGACACCACGAATGTCTTCCGAGTAATTTTGTGTTAAAGTTGCCTTTATAACCTGTGCCTCTGCATTGCCAACCACGTCGGATGATTCTCTGGCTGTGTCATTACCTTGCTTGGTGCTCGTATTTGACTTTGACTTCTCATATTCATCACTGCCCTCTCTGTTCGCCGAAGAGCCAACGCTGCCAAATCTTACAGAGTTAAGGTTCTTGCCCGGCCTCTTCTTCCTCCGCATTTCCCCTAGGTCCTCAACATCTGCCTCATTCCCATCATCAATGTCGTTGGGCGATCTCCGCTTTGAAGTTCCTTCTTGAGAGTGCACCACATTACCAGCTGCATCTCTGACAATCTCATAACCCTGAGGAAAAAAAAAATTGAATTGCTCTTTGTGCTCTTACAAATGTTGACAGCTTCTTATTGCTTGCAATGAAAGGAAATGCAAACAGCAAGCTTCAACAACTGGACAAATAATTTTTGTGATAATCAATTTGAAAAAACAAACAAAAAACATTTACTGCACACTATACAAAGAAGTCCATGTCTCTCTCATAATTTGGAAACGATTTGAAAATGTATAGACAATAAACTAAAAAAAAAAATTATAAAAAAACACAATATGCTTTTTCATTAATCAAGTCACCTGCAAGGAGTGTTTCAAAACAAAAGTGCCATAATCATCTAATTAAAAACGATGACGACAATAATCAAGATATTTTGAGCCAACATTACTAATAGACTAAAAGATTTTTGTTTAGACCATTGTTGCTTTGAACAAAGCCCAGTATTTAACCCCAATATTTGTAAACAATTTTGATACACTGGGAAAATATGTGCTGCACTTGTTTTCCCCCCCTTCCCCCAAAATTAGGTAAAATGTTAAAAGTGAATTGTTCATTTGAACAGCTCAATGCAGACAAAGCTGTATTAATGGCTTATGATAAAACCATGACAAAGTGGAAACAAAAATATATTTTACTTGTAAACAGTCATACTGATTCAACTTGATATTGCGTTTTAGTTTAAGAAGAAAAATGTTTTGCAGATCAATAATCTTTATGGTTTACTCACATATTTTAGCTTTTTTTCCCCTTAGTTTCACAGTATTTTACTGCATTTTCTTTAACGTCTTAATTATGCTCAGTAACAAACTAGCCATCTCCCTTGATGTATAAAAACCACCCAACAACAATAGAAATAACATCCTTGTTATCCACCTCTGGTTCTGCACGTACTCAGTAAATAACTAGTCATCTTCTCTGATGTATAAAAATGACCAAACAAAAAAAAAAAAAAAACAAATAAATAGATACCGACCTTGCTATCAACTTCTGGTTCAGCATGTGGGAAGTTTTCCGAGATCGGCTCCGACAGAATGGAGCTGGTGAAGGAGATGGCGCTGCAGCCCGATGGGGTGCGGCTGTGACCCATGTGCGCAGCGAAAAGTCCTGGCACACCGCCGATGCTGCTAGAAGCCTGAGATGCAGGATGTTCGGCAACTTCACGCTCCACTGCCTGCACCATCTCATGGTAGGCGTCACGTGCAGCTGCCGTCAGGGAGATCAAGCTATGGTACTTACTCTGGAGGGAGGAAATAAAAAAAAAGTTTTAAAATTAAAAACTTTCAAAGATAAAGACACACACACACAAAAAAAAATCAGATTAAAGAAAACTTTGTAGGATGTGAAATGATGAAAAATTTCAGACATGTCATACAAAGATATTTACCAGTGTTAACATTTAACTCAAAACATATGTAGATATTAGAGGAATTGAATAATTATTAAATTTTTTAGCCTCACAATCAAAAAAAATTTGTTAATTTCTAATTTGCTGGGAGGGATTTTATATTCTTTGAAGTTTTGATCTCAAAACAAAGAAGAGTCAATTTTTTAGAACCTCTTTCCAAATATAAAGCTATTTAGATAAATCAATGACATTTCTACCTCCTTTGTATTTTAACCATTCCAAAACAAAAAAAAAAAAGGGACGTGGGAAAGGGATAGAGATAGATGTTTAATCTTTTTTTTTTTTTTTAGTCAAGACAACTCATTAATTTGCATCAATTCCAAATGAAGCAAAAATGAGTTTCTAGTCCACATGTTCATAATATACATTTCTACCCATGTTGCCTTAAGTTAAACAGCCCTATAGTTTAGCTCTTCCGTCATGGAGAAGGCAAGCAGTTTCTACCTCGCAACCCTCATAGTTGAAAATCCCAACAACGCTGACCGGCACAAGCTTAGCGCAGGCCCTACCAAGAGCCCGTCTCCCGAGAGCGAAAACAAATGGCACGTTCTGCTCCTGACACATGGTTAAGATGGTGTTGAGTGCTTCATCGAGGCCACCTGAATCACAGATCAAAATAACTGTTTAGTGCTTCTTGCACACTTCTTCATTTACATAAATAAACACAAATGGCACGTTCTGCTCCTGACACATGGTTAAGATGGTGTTGAGTGCTTCATCGAGGCCACCTGTACCACAGATCAAAATAACTGTTTAAAGTTTCTTGCACACTTATTTATTTACATAAATAAAAACAAAACAAAAACAAATGGCTCATTCTGCTCCTGACACATGGTTAAGATGGTGTTGAGTGCTTCATCGAGGCCACCTGAATAGATCAAAATAACTGTTTAGTGCTTCTTGCACACTTCTTCATTTACATAAATAAAAACAAAACAAAAAACAAAACAAATGGCTCACAAATATTACTGTTATGGGAGAAGACAGCCAACTATCATCTAATTTACCCAAACCGATTGGCATCTTTAATGAATCAACGGACAACTGATTTGGACTTATTTGAAAAAAACCAAAATCAAAATAAAGTTTAGAAAGCAGAAAATGATACCAAAATAAACCCATTTAGAATGTTCTAAGGCTAAGGCAAATTGAAAATTATGGGAAAAAAACACATAGCCATTTGCAAGTATTCATCTGCAGATTGATTCTCCAGAGAAATCTTATTCACAGATCTTCTCTCAAATAGTGAAGGTAAATAATTCATGTACCATAATGCAAAAATATTTCTTTAGCTAAAAGGTTAAATGAAGTTTTTTGGGTTTTCTTTTACAAAGCTTAAATTGTCTAGATATGTTGAAAGTCCTCTTTCCCACAGGCCCCTCTGAACTGAAGTTTAGGAGAATCAACGTAATGCACTTTCTTGAGTAATACTAATAAAATACATTAGAGGAAATAAAAAAAAAAAACTTTTTATGCCAGCAACAATTTCTTTATCTCAGGTCTAAACCCCACGAAAATAGTACAGTCAACAAAACCAAAAAGTAAAAGCAACTGAATAAGAAAAAAAGTTTGAATTATTTAGCCCTAAATAAATAATTGAGAACAAAATGAGGAAATTAAAAAGCATGTTCACTATAAAGTGTAGCCCAAAAAAGGATGCAAATATGGTTTGACGTCACTTTTAAGGCCTTTAATGTACAAAATCAAAATATGAACTTAATATTGACTATTTGCAATATGTTTTATAAGTGACCCATAATTCACTTTAACCGGGTGGCAGACATATCATATAAGTGGTTGATTATTTTTCCTTCCATTTCCGGTGGAGAGCTCTAAGGAGAAAGAAAGTACTAACCTTGCATTGTTGGTCTTGAATGAGATTTGAATATGTGACTGCTTTTGTATTCTATTTCATGATTAATTAGTAATATTTTCAGATCTTTAGGTCTAGTTTCATCTATTCCTTCCTCTTTTGTCGTTCAACTGCCATCTCTGTAATAAAACTCATTCAGGATTCAGAAATCTTCAGATAAAAAAACAAGAGAGAAGAAATGACCCTTATATCTGATATTACCTTTGGACTGTATCTTTTCAAGGTTAGGGGAGATAACAACACACTTAATTCTCTTCAGCTTTAAGTGTTTGGTAACTTCGCGGAGGCCTAACACAACGCGACGCTTGGATTTAGCCTGAGGGTCAAAAGAAAACAATTGTATCCTCACATAAAAACCATCACTTTAGGGACAAAAGGAAACAATTAATATTCTCACATAAAAACATCACTTTCAGTTTAGTCCTTCTTGAAAGTTATACTTTTATCTTTAGTTTTGGCGAAAAAATTTTTTAAAAATGTTGCTACACGTAAGAAATGAATTTATAAAAATTGGCCTCAGCTTAAAAAATATGGACGAGAATCATCTATTTCAAGATAGAAAACCACATACATTAACGTATATATACTGAAGCCCTTAAATGGAATATATAAGTGCAAAAAAAAAAGAATTACATCAAAGACTAATTTGAAAAATCAGAATTTACCTATAGTTTGTATTTCTCTTGAGGACATGCACATTCAAATTTTTAAGCAAACAAGCTATTAGGATACCTTTGGCCATTTCCATGGGAATTATAAAAAAAAAAAGAAAACAGTAAAAATGCCCAATACTATGCAAAGACATTAAATACCACCATTTTAACATAACTTTTTCACTAAAAGAAACGGCAGAGATACCAAACGGCAAAGAGTTAAGCAAAGTGGTGCCGTTGTCATGGCCATCATCCTTTAATTACAGCAACCACATCTTTTGTAACTTAAAAATTTGTGCAACAAATTAAAAATAAAAATCTCTTATATCAGTTTAGCAAAAAATTGCCTGAATAAACTATGTAATTTGAAGCTGCAAATAATAGAATTGTATAAATAATTGTCAAAGTCCGGGACTTATGGGACAAAACTATGCACATATTCCAGCAAAAAGGCGTAATATTTAACATTTTCCTTATATGTAAACACCATGTCCTACATTCAAACCAGAGATATTTGATATCTCAGCCACATGGTTAAATCTAAACTACCTGAAGGTTAGATAGTTTATTCCCTTATTAAAATCACTCTCAGGTTGAATTTGGAAGATGAAAAGTTTAAACTGAATTTGAGCAGACTACATTATGGCTATCTTTCTTGCCAGTGAGATGAATTTGCCTCCTCTCATAAGTACACAGAGGCTATTTTTAGAACTCAACAACATGGATAAATCTAACATATTTTATCAAGGATAGTTTATCCCTATATTTATACTACTCCTAGGCTGAAGTTGGAAAACTCCAAAGTTTGCTTCCAGTTCTGTTTCAGCTGAACTTGAGCAGACCGCGTCATGGCTATATCAAAACTATTTGCTTTTCTCCAGCAGCACCCACATACAATCCCTTTTGGTACTTCTGTGACAAACCTTGACAGGATTTTTGTGATACATTCTGTCTTGGAACTTGACGAGTTCCTGGAGCAGGGATGTACAGCACTGGTCAATCTCTTTGTCGAGGATCTGAGTGCAATATCTGCAGATGAGAGAAAACCCGAATAAATTTAACCTGTATGTTGCAGAGGAAGGGTATATGATATGTCTGTAGATCAGGCATAATCCTCGACATGCAGTTCAAATCTCTGCGCAAGTTGATCATTCACTAATCCTGGATGGTCTTTGAAAGCAGATTTTTTCAAAGAATGGATTATAAAAAGTGAATCTCTAACTCTAAGAGTAAGCTTATATAAATTGCATCTGACCATATTTCAAATGAATATGTTTGCATTTGATATCATTGCTCATTGTCCCTTGTTTAGACACTGAGAATTTGATTCGCAATCCACTAATAAAGGCGACAAATAAATGAAATAAGTTTCTTATCATTGTAAATAGACTTTGCTTACTTCACATAGCTATTTCTTAAACCATAACCAATTTAAACCCAAGATAGCAATTAGCCTGTTAACATGCTTATATTTTTCAAAACTATGACAGTCTGTACTGGGCTGGCCTCAAAAGAGTAATAAAATTAAAAAAAAAACATAATTAAAAAGTGATGAAATAACTACAAAACAGCAAAACTCACACTAGATATTTGTTGGAAGACTCAACTTTTGATAATGTAATTTATGCATAATCATATTCCCAAACGCCCTTTAAAAAAAGACAAAAAGATTGATTTTCATTTCCGTCAAAACAAACAGGCTGCAACTTACTCCCTAAACCTGCGGCTATGAATCTTCATGATGACCGGGTCTCGCCCAATGGAGCCTGCGCTTGGTGAGCTCACGCCAGAGTTTCCTGGAGAGGCTGGGGACATGGAGATCGGCGATGTCTGGCTGATGGGGGACAGATCAGCTGATAACTCTGCCGTAACGCCTACCTCGCCCTCGTCTGTTCCTTCTGACTTGGAGCTGAGGGCTGGGGAAGAGAAGAGCATCAGCTTTACGGCATTATATGACAAGGAGAGCAGAGAAGATAGAAATATGAGAATGGGCTATGTCAAGGAGAGCAGAGACGATAGAAATATGAGAATGGGCTATGTCAAGGACAGCAGAGACGATAGAAATATGAGAATGGGCTATGTCAAGGAGAGCAGAGACGATAGAAATATGAGAATGGGCTATGTCAAGGAGAGCAGGGAAGATAGAAATATGAGAATGGGCTATGTCAAGGAGAGCAGAACATTATTATAGTTTGTGTGACAAATCATAAGGAATAGGAGATTAGAGAATGAGCTGTCAATGTTAGACAATTTATGACAGGACTGTAGAGAAAATAAGAGATCACAGACTTGCCTGTGACAAGGTGAGCAGAGGAATGAAGAAATGAGAGGAAGGGATCAGAGGATAGGCTGTTGACAGTTTGTAATAAAGAGGCTCGAGTGTATCACATGTGAGAGAATGAGCTCTACGACATTCTGTGAGGTCAGAAAATAAAAGAAAAGATTATAGACACAGCAGTTCAGCATTTGGGCAGAAAGACAGAAACCATACTCAGAACATCCATGAGAGTACAGAAAAAAAAAGAGATCACAGGTTAACTTATAATGAAAGAGCTTATACCGGCCAGTCCAAAATATACAGGCAATCTGCTCAAAGACCAATTTACCAATAGAAAAGCAAAGTTGCCAGCTACCTGAAGGAAAGTTCCCACTATTAACAATAAGCACATCACACAAACATGATCTATCTTCATTTCTGGTGTAATATTTGTATGAATGCAGTTATTTTATCTCGAAGCACTCTAAGCCTACTGACAACAACCAACAAAATCTGGATGACTTATTGCTGACAGGATATATCAGCTGTCATTAATGTATAATAAACAAATGAAGGGTCAACTTCTGAGGCAAAATTTGTTCAGTCCATAGAATCGAAGCAGCTCTTGGTTTCTTCATCAAAGGTTTAAAAATATATAATCAAATATCCTGTCTATTCTTAGTCTTTGTACACATTCCTAAGAATGTTGGTTGTACTGGTACGCTTTATAGACAAGGTGTGCCAAAGGAAGACTTTTCCAATTTTTTTTTCTTAACAACTAAATGATCTTGATCTAAATCTCTTCACTTCAAATCAACTGACTTGATCTATACCTAGATCTAGAACTAGTATGAAATTTTAGATGTAACATATGCAGGATTTTGTAGCCTGGATAGACCACGAATTTACATGCTGCAGATGCTAGCTGGGACACTGCCCTGAAAAGATATGATAAAAAGAGCATGAGTGAATGCTCTATAAAAAAAAAGAATCAGATGAAACACAACTGACCTTCCTGGCTCAGCTCACTCTCGCCACCGATTATGCCAACTCCACCAGACTTGCTGTGAAAATAGAAAGCATTATATATTACATTACAGATAAATATTGTTAAGACTATTAGGCTACTTTAATCAAAGAAGCCATATATAGTTATAGATACTTTCAAACATTTCATGTTATGTAGGTTTATGCAGATTCACAGCGATGAATTCCCACAAGTCAGTACCTCTTTAGGGATTTTTTTTTTCTCCCCGGAATTCACAACTTTCAAAAGCCTTTCAAAGTTCACAGCTAATTTCCTATACTCTGAAAATATACACTATGTATTGTATTATTACACAAGCTAAGATATAAATGAGACCCAAATTTACTGACAGGGCAAAATATTTGGAGTGCTAAAAAATAAAAACAATATTTACATTTGAAACTCATTTTAAGCCATATTATGAAATATAGATATTGTGCAAAAATTTCTTGGTTATAGCTGTCTTATAATCAAAACATAAAGCTATATCATATAACTTTACCAAAAATTATTTCTGTGATTTAACACTACACCAATATAAATTCTGTTATCTAAGTTTTAGGTAGTTAATATTGTGTTTCAGCAACTTCCAAACTAAGGTTGTAACGAAGAGTCTAAGTTTGCCAATATGAGAACAATATTTCTATGATTATCCTCAAACAACGGTACCAAGTGGAATAATAAGCAATAATGCTCGGAAATGCCATCAATATCATTAGAATGAATAAAATGACAGCTGATATGACCTTCCAGAAATTCCCGAGGCTGTGTCAGGGTCACCATCTAGCAAACGGAGGCGTTTTCTTTGCTCCCTCTCCTTCAGAATGACTTTTTTCAAAGGACTTGGTTTCTTGGCTCTTGGAATCTCACGCTCCTATTAGATAAAAACAGTCGCATGGTTTCATACAGATTCCTGGACAAAACTGCAAAAATTTAGAAATCAACATATCACATAAAATGAGCTTAATAATAATTACCATTCTACATGTTCATTGGTTTATTTTATAAGTGAATTTGTGATTGTTGGTAATAAAAGTAAAAAATAAATGAGTTAAAATGCTGAAGACTCACCCAAAAAATATCATGACTAACAAAAGAAAAAAAAAACATCCTTTTTTCGCATTAAAATAACTTGAGAAAAGTAAGATATCTCAGTCTGTCTGTCTGTCTCCCTCTCATCCTACCTTGCCACGTTTCTGCAGCGGTGCTGTAGAGTCCAGCACATTCCCTGTGCTCTCCTTACAGTCTTTGCGTCGGGATTTGCTACTTGCCCCTCCCAAACCTGACTTTCCGACCCCTGGTTGAACTGCCTGGGCTGCAGGCTTTTTCTGAGGATCGCACAAGGAAGGAAATAATGACAAAGAAGGCAAGAAGTAAAAGTCAGTGCCAAGCTTCCTTAACACTCCACTACTTTGCCTGATATAAAGTCAGTCCATTAATAAATACCAGGGCACTGAATAAAAGATTTTTAAACATTTTACAACTTCTGTTTATTCTGCAATTAATATTCTTTCCTGCTCTTTCAGCTAAATCTATTATTTACTCCAATTATACCAATGGTTTTCAAAATTCTCTCATTTTCATACCTTTAATACTTACTTTTGAGGTTTAAACAGAAAAGAAGGAAAGGAAAAAATTCTAGCATATAATTATGAGATTGAAAAAAAAAAAGACAGCATTGAAGATATTCATTGTATCTTTGATAAGGAAAGCTCAAATGCAACTTGGATGTTTCTTGTCTCCCTTAAATAACGAAAAAATAAAAATTTAATTCAAACGTACTTCATACATAAAATTTGCAAATTCTTGATACAAATGTGTCTTTAATATGTTAATGCTTGAATTTGTTACAGAAGCTTCTGAAAACTCCTTAGAAAAAATGTTTTTTATTTCACTTTTATATTTTCATTCCCGTCTCCTTGCCAATGTTACCTGTATTGCGTCGATCATGGCAGCTATGTCAAAAGCGATTGGCTGGTGAAATTTTTTGCCGCCAGCTGCAGCTTTCCCAGCTGCCTGGACCTTGGCTTCCCCGACGGTGGCTGGATTGGTGATGAGGCCACCGCGAGGCGGGGCATTGGTCGGGGACTTCCTCAACCCAACCTGTTGAAGCCACTGCTGCTCCAGAGATATCTCTGCCAGTTCCACCTCAGCCGCCTTGTTGGCTTGCTCTCGTCTCCGCCGCCGCTTCCTTGCTCTTTTGGACAAATTTGATGTTCCTGGCAAAGAGGAAGGAAGGAGGGAGGACATCACACTTGACTGCTTGCTTTCCCTACTTCCTCAATCTTTTTCTTTTCTGTTCTATATGCCTTATCTTCTTTTTTTTCGCTTTAGGTTTCCCTCTTTCATGTATTTCTCATAGTACCTAAATCTACTCAGTCGCCCCCCTCCCTTTTATTTCATTGTTTTATGTTGCTTGCTTTCCTCTTGTCTCTCAGCTGCTTCATCTCCATCTTCTCATAGTCAGATTTGGCTTTCTTTTCCACCTTTAAAATTTTGGTTTCTCTTTTTCCTATACCAACTGGCATTTAAAATACATAACACTGATTTTGATCAAGTGTAAATGAAAAAGCAATTACTAATTCCAACTCAAAAAAAAAAAAGAAAATTAAATACTCACAACAGTTTAAAGAAATATGAACATTTAAAACAATGCATGAAAATTACAAGAAATTAAAAAAAAATAAAATAAAAAAAGTAAAAGAGATTTGGAAATGTTAGCTCTTCTTAAATAGTAAGAAAAAAGAGGAATGTATTTACTTTTATTCCCCATATTCCCAAATCTGCTTCCTTTCAACTGACAGGCCAGACATCTGCCATGAAGCAAAGGTTGGACACTCACCTGTGTGGTTGCTCGCATTGTCCTCATCATCTCCTGACACGCACGAACCAGTGAGTGACTGAGTTCTGCTCTGGCTGCTTGCCTTGGACCAAGTCTGCCACAAAGATAGAGGGAAGAAAAGCAGTGTTGCCGGTAATTTGATCATCTTTAAATCACAAGCGATAATTCGCATTGAATAAATGGAATAACCTGCATTGCCCAAACAACATTTCCCAATAAATACCCTGGATGAGGAAGAAAAAAGTTTTATCTTTCATGGTAAATGGGAACTATCAACAACAGTTTTCAAGACATGTTTTATAGTATTTTTTGGACCCTTTTTCTTTTATTAGCAACAAATCTGCCTCTGCAATGAGGCTCGAGTCAAAAACAAATAATTCAAAAAATAAAATTTCCTCTGTGAGTTGTTTATTCAGCCCTTGTATTAATTCTTTGATATTGTCTGTATATGTGATGAAAAACTAGTACTGATAGTTTGAATTGTTTTCTGTTGGGAACATTTGAAAAATGCTTAAAAATGATCAAGCACGACTGTTGAGCTAAAAGTAGCCTGGATGAGAGACAGTTAACATTGAGCAGTTGGCTTGAGAACTGTCAAAATGCTTTAAATGGTCAGTGTACATTTCTACAGCAGTTTGCAAACACACTTCCTCTCTAAGCAGTCTACTGATGGATTGATTTGCAAAACACTCTTAAGTAACCTTAACAAGGTTTAAAATTTAATTCAACAGACAGTTAGTAAAACAAACTGAAAATGCCTTATACTGTAGATATTTCAAGAAATACGATGTTTAACACAAATATATGAAAGTAACAACTAGCACTTTTTCTTCTCCCTTTTATTTCATCACAGCAAATGACAGAATTACTCATCTGCTCCAAACCTTGAATGAAGAACAAATGAAAAGATTTCTGCAATTAAAAAAAAAAATGAAATATTCATAACTGTATGGCTTCCACTAGCCCTGCAAAGGTCTGTGTAGAGTAGACAATTAATGCAAGGGGTTAATAAATAGTTCTAACAGTCTCTTCTTAGCCCATGGAGGTAATATTTAAAAAACAAATAATTTTTTAACACAATAACATTGAAGGGGCACATTTGGAAAGTACAAAAAAAAAGGCGTCAAGAAATTGTATCAAGCAAGGCTTGGTAAATAGGTACAACTTAATTATTAATCAATCTGGGTGAATAACTTATGATACTTTATCGCTTTTTTTTTTTTCACTTCAAGAGTATAAAAAAACACTTACTGCTTTGATAACATCACTGTAGGACAAGGAAGTGCCTGAAAGAGTGGCTCTGTCTGCTCCACCGCATTCCTCCCCTGGTAAATAACCGCGGTTTCCAGCCACCAAATCTGGAAACTCATCAACGTCCTCGAAATGTAATGTGGATTCTGAAACATTAGAGCTGGAAATGGCATGCTCTAGTCCTGGAGACCCTTCCCGCGTTAAGCCCTCGCTACCACCTAAACCTTGTCCTCGTCCCCGTCTCCGCCTCCTCCTTCGCCGCTTCTTGTCCTCCCCATCCATTCCATCTGCAACAATTGGTGCGAGTGCGCTACTGACAGGGCCTTCACCAGGAGGGTTTAAAGAAGCCACTGCAGCAGGAGTTGATTTTTTACTAGCCATCGCAGCATGGGGAGGCCGAGGAACTTGCGCATGCAAAGTCAACGTGTTCTTCATGCCAATATTGCTCTGGATAACCGAATCTTGCGACGGCAAGATTGATCCTGCTCGGATCTGGCGACCGGTAGGGTCCAGGCTAGACTGTGTTCCCTCCTGTTTGGAAGATACAGGCGTGGATCGGCTGGTGGCTACCGGCATAGGCCCAGCCAGACTGGCAGGAGCTGGCACCCTTGGCGGGGTTTGATGATGAAGGCCGGGGACAGGCTGGGAGGGATAAGCGGGTCTAACTGCCTGATGGTGTTGACCCAGCACTGGGGCAGGAGGTGGTGGCAGATGATACAAGTGAGGAATAGGAATCCCTGGGAATGAGTGCAACGGTGTGTGTGGTGGCGGGGGAGGATGTGTGAAGGGGGGAGGGGGACCGCTGAAGGCCATGGGTAAGGGTGGTCTCCCCCCAGCACAAGTCTGTTGATTGGCACACGGAGCTGACAACAGCAGAGGAGGTGGCGGCACCGACAGAGCAGGCTGGTTGGAGCCTGACAGGGAGGGACCGGGAAAAGCTGAAGCGAGGCTTGGGCTGTGTACCGCATTTACTGGTGAAAATGTCATGCTGTTTATCGGGTTAGATAAGCCTGTCTGGGTGACCGGCATTTTAATCACTTGGCTATAAGGCACACCTGTGTTAAAAAAAAATATAAAAAAAAGAAAAGCAAAAAGATATAACATGTTCAGTACTACCAGATGAAGGCCTAGATGCCGAGAAATCATAAACAAAAGTACAATATGATAGGATCCAAAGAACCCAATATATATCATTGCAGTTATGAGGCAGAAAAAAATTACAAATGCAGACTTTAGCGTGTAGAACACAACTGCATTACCCTACAACCTATAATTGCTTAAATAAATTTTTGCTCTCACCTTTGTTTGCTTGAGAGGTTGTTACCAAACTTGTGTTCAGCGTCTTAGAGATGGTGGTCGTGACTGTTGAGGCTACTGGAGATGTGTTAAGTGTGGTTGCTGTCACACATGTTGTGTTGGGCTTGTGAACTAATAAAACACACACACAAAAGGAAAATAGGTTCATTCTATTGACAATAAAGATTGAGTTTGAGGCAGCAGTTGATAAGTGTTTAGTGCGGTCGCTGTCACTCACATTGTATTTGACTTGTGAATTGGTAACACACATACAGACACAGAAAAAAAATAAGTTCAGTCCATTAGGAATAATGATTGAGTTTTAGGCAGCAGTTTGATTTTTCAGGCACTTGAACAGAGTAGCAAAAGTTTACATTTATACATCTTGGTTAAAAGCTAGTCACTAATGGAGATGCAAGAAAAATGCATGGAAACAATATTCCTAATACCACATCATTGCAAATTTCTTTATAAGGGCTGTATAGAAAAAAACACATCTACAAATTCAGATTTAACAATAATAAAAAGAACAGTTTTGAATCAGGGAGTTCAAGCTGTATAGTTTCGCCATCTTTGAAACTTCCAATTAGTGTGGACTTTGACACATGGTGAAATTGAAGGAAACAAAACTAGGTACATGCTAGCTAAAGTTGACAGCAACAAGGGCCACATGAATACCTATATACGTTGAGAAGAAAGTAAAAACCGTTGCCATATTTGGCATACTTTACCTGCTGCTGCAGGCGGCAAGGTGCCAAGATTGTTGCCTTGGATCAACTTAGAGACCTCCTTGCCAGATCCAGTAGACTCCTTGCTGTGCTTCACTCCCCGGACATTTTTAGGATGGACAAAGATATTCTCAGGATGAGTGCCCATTGTCCCAGCGGATGTCACCACACCTCCACACTTTTCTTTCTCCCCGCTGGACGAGCGGCTGCTATTACTGGAATCTACTGTGTACTTGATGGTCCACGGTGGTGCATGGGCGGTTCTCTCGATAGTAAGGGCGACACGGTCAGCCTGCCCCTCGCCGTGACCGCTTGGACCTAAAGATGGCGACAAAGCAGGTCGACCTGCAACACCCCCTCCAGATTTGGGCACCATAGGAGGAAAATCCGTCCAGGAGTGGAGGTCAATTTTCTCATCGTCTTCCTCAGGTCTCGTTCCAGCTGACGAGATGGATGATGATGATCGAGATAAAAGCTTGGATGATGAGCCGAGAGCGTGCGGGGATCTCACGGACAAAGGCCGTTGATCCTTTTTCTTTTTCGCCTTTTTCCTAGCATCTCCCACAGAATCTTCGGTAGCGGATGTTTTGCCGTGTCCTTTCTCAATCACGGCCGCAACAGCACTTTTGGCTGAACTAGTTGACCGAACTTCCACTGCCAGATTGTTGTCTGAACGCGGAGACAGCACTGTGGTGAACACCTGAGTGCCGCAGGAGATGAGTTTCTTGGCTTGCAAAGGGCTGTTGTATCCGCTGTCGGAGTCCTGCTCTGCTTAACAAAAATAGAAGCAATAAGAACAAGAAACATTCAACATGTAAGGAATCGGCAGTTTATGAAGTGAATGATTGTGTGTCATGATTTCAATTGTTACAGCTTTTGAGGAGAAAGATAAAAAGCAGACAGAAAGAGATAAAGAAAGAGAGAGAGACAGAGAGAGAGTGAGAGAGAGAGAGAGAGAGAGAGAGAGAGAGAGAGAGAGAGAGAGAGAGAGAGAGAGAGAGAGAGAGAGAGAGAGAGAGAGAGAGAGAGAGAGAGAGAGAGAGAGAGAGAGAGAGAGAGAGAGAGAGAGAGAGAGAGAGAGAGAGAGAGAGAGAGAGAGAGAGAGAGAGAGAGAGAGAGAGAGAGAGAGAGAGAAAGTTAGATTGATTGAATGAGGAGCTTTCAGGTCTAGTCCACCACTATGTGAGGAGGTGCGGATCTAAACAACACAATAATAAAAGAAAAGAGACTAATGGGAAAGAACATATAGCGCAAAATTCAATCCCAGCAACCAGCAGGATGAAAGAGAAAAGAGAACGAGAGAAATAAAAGATAAAGTAGCAATTATAAGATAAAAAATGTACCGCCCTCCAGAATCTTAAAGCTTTGAGCAAGAGAGTTTTTCAAGCAGAGATGATTTTCGCAAAGCCTTAGTTTATAGATACCTTGGTCATTGCTCGCCTTCTGTTTGTCACTTTTGTGCTTGCCATGGCTTCTGATGTACAATGGATGAGGCTTCTCTTTCAAGGTAAGGTTGTGAATTTGCTTTGGGAAATCTAGAAATAAAAAAAATAAATAAAGTAAAATAATGATAAAAACCAAAACAAAAGTGAGACAAGATTATAAAAACTGCATTAATTTTAGGCTAGACCAGACTCATTAGTTATTAGTTATTATCTGTCCTAAAAAGCTGACAAAAAAATGTGAGTCAGAATATTGAAGGCATTATATTCATTAATATTTTCAAGAAAAAAATAAAACTAATACTTGAGAAAAAAAAAAAAAAAGAAAGAGATAATTCCCATATTTTTTTTTCCATAGAGATGTCAAAATTAGAAGCCCTAAGTATCAACACCATACCAAATTCTCTAATGCATAAAATTTTATGTATCTTTCATTCATTCCTTCTATGTAGAGGGTTGGTAATTAAGTACGCCCCTCTTTTCTACACAGGATCACAATTACATATTCAATTTTTTTTTTTTTAATTAAAAAATCCAACAAGAACCTGAAGAAAGGTGCACCCTGAGTAGCATGCTTTTTTTTTCATTCCTTCATTTTTAGCTTTTTCATCTATCACAAAACCTTTTCTGCTCAACAAAATCTGTTGATTGCTAAAAATTTACAATTTCTACCCTTAAAAATACTGTGATTTTTTTTTTTAAGAACGACAAAATCAGGGTATTTAAGAACCTGACCTTAATTTTAAAGAACAAGCTGCCATTTTTTAACTCTTCGTAATTAAAATCATATCTGGCAGTATAATATTCTATGTAATTACAATGAGAAATGAGGTTTGAATTGAAGAGTCAAAGAGTATTTGAAAAACCATTTGTAAATTTAAAATAGGGATTATACACCCACTATATATGAAGGCAATAATTGAAAATTTTCTATTTTGTCCACAATGTTCATACATAGTTTAAAAAGAAATAAATAAATCAATCATTGTGTATAACCTACATGTTTGAGCGGATCGACTGATCAAAACGGGTGAGATTGCGCGTTGTTTTACTGATGCCAAGGTGGTTGCCTCACTGGTCTGGCATTTTGAAGCCTGTTGGACGAAGAATGACAAGAAATATGTTACTGGAGGGTGGACGAGTCATCTGACTTCAATAGAGACAAGAAATATGTTACTGGAGGGTGAATGAGTCATCTGACTACATTAGAGGCAAGAAATATGTTACTGGAGGGTGGATGAGTCATCTAACTTCAATAGATTCCAGCATCAATATTGGGTGATGCAAGTTGATTTATGTAGTAACTTCATAAAATGAGTTTAGATGTAGCTCGGACTTATACAAGAAATACATGGATGTATTGAATTTGGTTAAAAAATGGTTTAGACCATTGGGGTAAAGCATCTATGTAGGCTGAAAAGTTATAGTAATCTATAAATAGATATATATATATATATATATATATAAACCTTTTATCACCTCTCAAATAACAGTTTTATTTTGGCTATCTAGACTCTTTTGTGATACTGCTACACATTTGACAGTAACTGCAAAATGAAACTAAAATCTACTTTGACTTCTCTAAATCATTCTATATGTGAAAGTTTTGCATCCAAGTTTAAAGCCAGATAAAACAAATTTGACACAATCCGTATTAGAAGCTGTATAGGAGAGGGTGAGAGGGCTTATAAAAATGTATCACGCTTTTTTTTTTAATTCCAGAATTAGTTTTGAAATAATCAAGAAAAAAATTGAAAAAAAAGATAAATTTTAAATGATACCTTGGTAATCAACTCATGACAGATAATATGGTGTGCTGCAAACCTTGTACATGTACCATTGATATGTTTTCAACCTGGCCATAAACAATGAACATTCACAATTTGGTGCAGGTTGCACAGCATATAAAAAAGTTTACTACAAGTGAGTTTCTTTGATTATATTTGGAAATAATAAAAAAAATAAAATCTTTAGGTATCATATGTACTAACTACGATAAAAGTGCCATGCCAATAACAGCAATAAAAACAGGATTCCAAATACTTGTCCTAAAACAAAGGTTTTTTTTGGCTTTTCTATGGGATAACTCTGATTCTATCAAAATGACTGGACTCTGTTATTTCCCTTACTGCTATGCTAGAGATGGAGCCTGCAGAAGCAGACACTGTGGTTAGCGTAGTTGATGGCACCGATGTGAGGCTTCGATGCTGCTGCTGTGACAGTAAAAACACAGAGTGCTGCGGCGGTGGGACTGGAGGTGGGGCCGAGGTCAGAAGCCAAGGGGGTGTAGAAATATGACCGGGTTGAGCTGCTAGGATAAGGCCTGGAGTGTTATGTAGACCAGGTAGAGGCAAACCTACAGGGGCTGGGAGAAGACCTTCACCTGAAAAGTAGGAAGAAGACCAGTAACTCTTTTGGACAAAAGTCATAATACATAAGTAGTATCATTCTCCAGATCTGCTGAAGTTGAGAAAAGCAAGATGGTAAAATTGTAAAATATGGTGCAAGATAAAATATACAGTGAGAAATTGTTATATTTTTATCTGCTTTCGTGCAACCTTAAAAAAAATGACATTTTCTGGTACTATCACCCCATCTCTCACTACTCTTCTCCACTTAAATAAGTACTCACATCCATAGAATTAAAAAAAAAAAAAAAATCAAGACTAGGATGAAAAAAAACCAGCTTGAGGATAAAATTTTTCAAAAAGGTGTGTTAGCCCCAAAACAAAAGAATCCAGATGTGAACATACAAATACAGAGATAGTAAAGAAATAACTACCTCTTCTCATTAACATGAGAGATTCTGCCATGAAGAGAGCATCCTCTTCATGTGTTACATACATACCAATGGACATAAGTTATGAACAATTAAGGATCATTATGATTCGTTGCCACTCACAACACAATAATTCATGCTGTGACACTGAACAAGTAGGGCTAAAATAAAAATAAGTTATGTTCTTGAAACTTGACCATTTTTCAGCTTTTCATATTTAAAATCCAGACTGATTTTTATCAATGTGGTTATTCTCCAGATAAACTCCCTCACCTTGCGACCTCTCCTGCGACACTGACACAGCTGTGGCGATTGTGTCCATATACGGCAGGGATCCAAAAGCAGCCTGAGTTGGGAAACTGCCAATGAGCCCTGGACGTATGTTTGGCCATGGTGGCAGCCTTACAGGGGCAGGGTTCGGCATGGGCACAGTTTGTGGAATACCTGTAGACATACATCCAGATTGAATGCCTTAGTTTTATGTACTTTGATATGGATACTTGTGGGGGAATGAAAATTTATAACATATTCACCCTAATTATATCAATTGCTCATAAAAAGACTAAATACAACATAATGATGATCTCAACAAATCATTTACCTTGCTTGTCAGTGACAGATAAGATAATTCTCCTATAAAAGGCTCAATTTTCCACTGAACTAGCACTTATATAACCTTAGTTCATAAATCTGATAGGTATAAACTTAGATTGTTGTTTAAGACAGGTTTAACTTCCTACCGCCCAAGTTTTAATGAGCAGCTTTCCTAAAGATGTAGGCAATTTCTAAAACAGGTCCAATAGCTCTCTGTGTTCAGACTTCAAAACAATAATGACTTTACAAGACAATTCAAATTTTCATGTGGTCTAAAAAACCTACAAGAGCAAGTCTAAAAATGCAAAACAATCCCACTTCACGTGGTCTTAGCAATAATGAAGTAAATTGTCTATTCCTCTTTCCACATCAGACTCTACTGTAAGTATCTGAAAAGTTCATAATTCAAAGACTTTTTCCTAATACAACTTTATGCAATGTTTTATAAACACGAATCTAAAAAAATAATGTTTTCAGTGTGGGCCTGCATTGCAGATAAGATCACATCATGCCTGACAGCAAAGGGAAAAATGCATTATACTTAACAGTTAAAAAAAAAAAAGAAAAAGAAAAAAAGAAACAGAAAATAAACCCAGTAAATTAAATCATAACTAAGTCTAAGAAATCAAAGCCTGTACTAACAAAAATCACATTGTCACACTTGGCTGAAAGAAAGAAAAAAAAAGGAAATCTGATTTTACCCGTGTACTGCATCGGTAAAGGAAAGCGGTTTCCTATGTCCGTCCTGTGGGATATCAAATAAAAAAAAATTATAAAAGATAGTGAACAATACATTAAAAAATACACATAGTAAATCATATAGTGTCATGGAATTTATAATCATTACTTTGTGTTGAAAGTTGCAAGTTTTAAATGTTCATTTTCATAATAAAAATTGTTTACCCGCCAAAATCATTCTATGAGAGAATACTTTAAAAAAAAAAACTAAAAATAAGATCATTCTAGTCTTTTTAATCTTCTTCTGCTTATTGCATTCTTCAGATTTATCTCTTTTCCCTTGGAAAAATATTTTAATGAAAATTTGAAGTGTGTACCTCAGAATAAAAATATCAATTTAAGGCCAAGTGAAAAATCAGTTTTTCAAAAAATAAAAAAAAAACAAGTTGAGAAAAAAGGAAATCACTTCAAAAAGCTCAATGACTTCAAAAACAAATAAACCAGAAACCTAAGGTCTCCATCCAGCTGAACAAACGGAAAACAACTTGTTAAAAACTGTGGAACATCTCGAATCTGTACAGAGGATGGAGCCTCTCCTTTGCCGCTGATTACTTCCCCTTTGACAGTGGCGCCATCAGGAATAGGAGCAGCCAAGGGAACAAACTCAGCAGCATCAGCAGACAGCGACGAAACGATACCCTGAGAAGACGATATTAATTTGATGATGAAAATAATAACCAAATGCCAATTTAATTGTTTATAATAATCATGCTATAATTTCTAATATTAATAATATTAATAAAAATCAATAAAATAATAACAATAACAAGAAGAAGAAGAAGAAGAAGAAGACGAGGAGAAGAAAAAGAAGCGGAAGAGAGGAGAAAAAGACTAAAGAGAAAACAGCACCATCAACACATACAATAATTTTAATAAGAACAAAAATAAAATTGATAATCATAATAAAAAAAAAAAAAAAGAGGAAGAAGAAGAGCAACAACAACAACAAAAACAATAATGTTTATCAGAATGATAATAATAACAGACTTGTCCTAAAGAGCAGAATTACAAATTAGGTGTGCTTAAGATTTATGGTCAGACCAGCTAATACACTTCTACTTCATGTTAAAGTTTTTTAAATAGCATTTTTTTTTTCCAAGACGAAACAATGATTCTGAATCTAACATTCTTTTTTGTTGGGGGATGAATATTATTGGTGTTATGTTGTCAACTAAAAGAAAATTGTTCTAAATAAGTAATTCTTTTGACTAACGGAAGAAGTTCAACAGCTTGATCCAAGATACTTGATTTGCAGGTAATTCAAAGATCAATTTATAATTGATATATAAGTACAGAAAATGTCTTTATATATGAGCTAGATTTAGGCCTAGATCTTGCTTCAGAAGCTGCTGCAGTCAGTGAAGAATTTGATCTAGAAATTGAAGGTCTAGTTGGGTACTTCTTTCCTCTAGATCTAATCTACATCTTCAATCAATCTGTTCACTGATTAACAGGATCATTTTTCAAAAGTCCAGGTTGATCAGCATGACTAGATCTACATCTGCTCTCATGCTCCCATACATATACACTTGCGTAATGAGACGATCATATTCCACATAACCACTAAACTAGACAGTTCAAATCAATTACTATATTTATTATCTATTATAGTGTTCAAAAACTCCATTGTCCTTGCAGCTGACATTTGTGGAGCCTGCTGTGGTGGATCAGCCACATTTTTTGCCGTAGTAAAGACAATACTTTGCGATTTCGAAATTATGTGAAAAAAAATCATAAAATGTGTGTGTGCCTGGGAAAAGGGCCCATATGTCGGCAGATATGGATTATGAGATAATTGCATTTTAGATTGCCTGGATCATGCTGAACGTTTTGCTTTTTAAATTTTTCAGATATCTTTATTAGTTCCTGAGATATGGAATTTTTTGTATGAAAAAGTACGAAAACATAGTTTTGAGAAAAACGGCTTTAAAGTTTCAACACTTTTATTTTACAAAAATTAACATGAAAATGGGAATTGAAACCTTTCCAAAGATAAATACCATTAACTAATCATATAGAGGCATGAATCACAGTGATATTAAGTTAAATAAAGAAGCATTTTTAATAGTGAGAGTGAAAAAAAGCTTTTTTTTCTGAAAGCTATAGAGAGGAAGTAATTGCGGAAAATGGTAAATTGTCATTATTGTGGAAAGAATATTCTTGGCACTTCAAAACTGTTTTGCAACAAAGAAACTGACTCTTTGAAGAAAGAAAAGCAATATCACATAGTATAAAATCATGAAATTGAAGTTTTAAGAGAAAATCTGAAAAGAATTAAAGATTAGTTGATGTATTTAGGTGTTGTGGTCACTCAAAAAATAGGTAAGTTGTAGGAAGATGAAATTTTTTTTAAAATAATAGGCATCCAATGGTATATATCTCGTGTAAAATTGTGTAAAATTGGTTTACACTTTTTTTGTAAGTTCAAGTGATTTTATGTTATAAAAACTAAAGTCTCATACAATCACAAAAAAATATTTTGTAAAGGCAGCGCCTGATAAATAGCTCAAAAGATGACTGGGCTATTAAATTGAAGAAAAAAATTCTAGAATAGTATTTGTACAGGCCACACACTAACAAAACACACTTGCATAAACAACATGTTGCATCAGTAAAAAAAAAAAGAAATTAAATTTATCTGTTAAGCAAAATGTGATGGTTGTTTTTTTTGTTCATTTGTGAATCCTACTTTCAACTCCATTTTCTTTATATTGCTTGAATAAATTTTTAGTTTTTTTTCTCCAATGCTGTGCAGATGCAAAAAAAAATTACGACAAATCTCAAAACCTTTATGTCTGTAAATCAAGCTCTGCCTTTCTCTCACTCTCTGCTTTTTTTTTTCTGTCTCACTGTTTCCGCACTCATATGCACACAACTCAATCTTTGCCAACAAGACCAGGTCCAACACTTGTCTCGTTTTGCCAATGTACTGCAAGCGGCACCTTGAAACTTCCACGTTATCAAAGAATGTGTGACAGGGCTGACCATTGTTCCGCTTGCAGTTACATGGTGAAACTTGTGGTGCCTCTAAGGCTGGTTGGAATTGGGGGTCGTTCGGGGCTGGTAGCAGTACCGAGAGGTCCTCAATAATGTTATGATCTTCAGAGGGGTCATCTGGAGTGGAAAAGAAAAAGAGAAAAAAGAACAAAAAATAATTAGAATAATGCACAATAAAAGTTTATCATGTATTATGTAGGTATAAAGGTGTAAAGGTTTTGAAACAAGAACCTAGATCTAGATCCAGACCTTCATCTAGACTTAGATCCAAACCCTAGCCTTACTCATTGAAAATTTAGACATAAAGAATAGTTACTTGTTTATCATTCATTTCAATGAGCTAAATGTAACTAATTTTGCCTACCTGTAGACTCATCAGAAGGAACTGGTTGTAAATCTGTCTGTGTGGGTATAGGTGAGGTCTCCTCATCCTCTACTCGATGATAAGTCTAGATCTAGACCTAGCTCTGCTTCTTGAGCATCATCGTCCTCTGGGTCATCCAAAAAGTATGATTTGATGACTTCACAAAGGGCATGATCTTCAACAACATTGTTGAGGCCAAGTTGAGTGGCGGTGTTGAGAAGACGAGCAATCTACTCCTCTCTTGGAGTGTCGTCACTAGGACGCTGCATCTTGACAACCAACCCGGAAATGAAAATTTTCAGCTACCTAGCTATGAATTTTGGCTTTTATTTTAATTTAAAAACTGCTTCAACCAATATAAAGATAAAATTTATAAACTAGAAGTTTTGGAGCGTCCACATCAAGAAGGAATTAAAATTTTGAGCCAATTTTGATAGTTTAGACTGGGGTTCAAATGAGGGGTATCTGGTAATTTTGATGTCTGCTAGCAGTCTAAGATGCGTAAGTAGTCCCCTTGGAATGTAAACATCCCGATTCATGTGCACTAAGTGTCAAAGTGTAGGGGAAATAACTACGAAAAATTTGATACCAAACATGATAGGGTTAGTATTCATCTAATGGCCATCATCGGCGAATAAAGAGGTGGTGTTATTTTGTTATTTTTAGCACAAATTTTAGGATTTTATTCGTGCATAGACCTTACAAAACCATGAAATTTAGATCTTTAAATGTGAAACTGGGCACTAATCTTTTGGAATATGGTTTAGAAATGGTTAAACTTTCATATTATGATGAAACTACATTTTTGACCTCCAACACCCTATTCACCTTTATTGGCTGATATCTCGAAATCGCCCCCACCGACATATGGGCCCTTTTCTCAGGCACACACACAAATATGCTTTCAAGCACTCTCTACGTTACATGAACCCCATGTTTGAAAAATCTAGGAAGACTAAGAACTGAGTCATTGGGTAAGAAACTGGGGTTCCTCCATTTATCTTTGAGAAGCTAACAATACCTCACATGAAGAATTCAGTTAAAACATGTCTTTTCCCATTCATAGTTAGGAATAGTGGATTTGCTTATTCCGAACCACCACAGTGCATTTTATAGAAATTTTTATATCTACATCTAGTACCTTTTAGCACTGGTTGAGAATAGGCACAGACATAAATCAAGACCTACATTTACATCTAATATCTAGATTCTAGGCCTAGTTACTTTTAACACAATAATTATAATATATTGTTAGGATTAAGAACAGCCATTCAGTTAAAATACTTGAACCTTAGGATAGTTCATTAATATTATCATTGCTTGATGCTTCTTCCACGGTCATATACTTATTGTGAAATATGGATCTTCCCGACCATGTTGCTAATCAGCCATCCTTGATAGGAGCATGTGTACACATTTCGTGAAAAGCCTTTGATTAAAGCTTAAATGGATATAATGACATCGCACATCTAGAAAAAGAACAGGAGATTAGGTTTAACCTTAGACTTTTCCTTACTCTTTCAATCTAATGGCACTGGCAAATCATGATTGTGATTGGACAAACGTGGGTTTAACACAAGATTTTGATCTCTACATCTATCGTTTATGACTATTCTATAGTCTAATGTGTAATGTTTTGAATCATGTGTTTAACCTTATCCAATAAGTATTAGATCTGGAATATGATCTCTACTCGAGCCATTGGTCAGATTCAGAATCTTGATTAGACATTTGATCTAATCTAGATCTAGATCTAGATCCAGATTTTATTACCTTTTTATCCGGAACAGCTGCAGTTGACATGTTTTCCGATCATGCTCCTTCCTCTTGACTTAGCATCCGCATGGATCTAGATTCTAAAATTTCATGAAAATTCCTTAACCATCAAAATTAATCCATGTCAAGGTTTTTGGGTTTGGTCTGTTGTATACCTTATCCACACCGTTTAGTTGCTTACTCTTCACGCACCTAAGGACCTAAACGAGATCTATTTACCAGTACTACGACCACTATGGTGGTATCGATACATCTTTGTTGATGAAGATTAAAACTTTATATCGATATTTCTTTTAATCATTAACACTAAGTCTTGCAAAGAAAGCAACTTCGTTTTTCTTTTTCTTTTCTTTCTTTTTGAATAAAGCCTTCAAATAATACATAACATTTTCTTGAGAGCCTTTTTGGTATCAAAGCAATAATTAGAGAAAAGTTATATCTCTGAATGTTCATGTTGTACGATAATTGTTAGGCATCTTGTGTTTTATACAAAGATGTTGTGATAATAGTGCTATTGTAAGAATATCTTTGGTTTTATAGCTCTTCATTTGTTCCTGATTGAAATTCCAAAAGCGATTCAAGCTAGCAAAACAAGCAGAGACGGTTCTGGTTTATCGGTACATACCACAAGTTAATGTGTTCTCTATTGTGAGGTACTCACCGTCGAGCAGTAAGCAGTAATGTGAATGATGACTCAAAAAAGCTACCGTGTCCCAAACTCTATCTTTGTTACATTACCATCGTTATATCACTTACTCTCGTCTTTCTCTCTTTCTGAGCTACGACAGGCAGATTATAAAACGATTATAATTTCTTCGATTTATTTATATCGCCATATTACAAAACAATATCAACAAAACGTAAAGCGGAAGTTATTGTCAGAATGAAGGAAATATCTTTGTTATATTTTGTAGTAGCTTCCCCTTGAAAGTGGGTGTGTACACATTATTGATACTTTATGAGAATTGCAGGGAAATAAATAAATAAATAAATACATAAATAAAACCAAGATATTTTCAGTTTCTATCTGCTTCCCTTCCTCTCTCTCTCCCCCCCCCTCCTTCTCCATTTCATTAACATTGTCTCCCACTCAGTGCCATTGGTTTTATGTAAAAAATTATTAATACATTATTACTAAAGGAGTACAAAAGAGCGATTTTTTCACTTTTAGTAATTATTAAGTTGGCTACGTTTAACTGAAATTTCAGCTTTCATCGTGTTTAAAAAGTAGATTTTCTACATTCCGATAGAAAATACATCGCTACACGAAACGAGGCGTCAAAGTAAGCATTTTACGTAAAGAAAAACCGGTGATTTGTGTTTGGCTCAAGTATTATAGCTTAAGATCAATCAGCCTTTATCTCTCTTTAATAATTATTCACCAATTCATTTCATCCTGATTATTTTTTTTTTAATTCTTACCTCCTCTCGCTTTCTCTCTTCCCTCTCTCTCTCTCTCTCTCTCTCTCTCTCTCTCTCTCTCTCTCTCTCTCTCTCTCTCTCTCTCTCTCTCTCTCTCTCTCTGTCTAGGCCTATCTATCTCTCTCCCTCCCTCCTAACCTCCCACGACCCCCCCAAAAAAGGCAAACTTCCGACCTTTTCATCGTTCCCTCAACCAATCCAGATACTACTAATCGTGACTTACTGTTGGTTATTTATTACTATGATCAAAATATTGCTCTTCGTATTTCTAGTCACCGTGAGGCTTCATTTACTCTAGGCATTCACAATGTATTGCTTTTGATTTAAATATCATGGTATATGTTTTGTTTTGATTTGTTGCTTGTTTTGTGTGTGTGGCCAATTTGTTGTGGGATATGTTCATGTCAAAATGAGGACAAATTTTTCTCTGTTTCGAATTATAGTTTAATTCTTTATTCTAATGCAGAAAATTATGTATTCAACTAAGATTTTTAAATGATAAAATCCTTCCCATTTGACGTGATAAAGACGTTTACAATCATCTCCTAACTCATAAGGATGAAGAGCTATATCTCGATGTGACTTATTCAATTTTGGTTCCAATATGTCACGTATTGCTATTTTTTTTAAATATCTCTGACAGGTTAGTGGGATAGTCAGTATTGTAAAAAAAAACAAAAAACAATGATAAACAACACTATCATTATTGTCGTACCTGAACACACCATTACTAATTTGATTAATTAGACACAAAAAAATTTTTTTTTTATTTTTGCAGCCAAATTCTTCCCGTTCATGGTGACCCACAGGGGAAAGTGGATACTGCAGGATTCAAGGTTTCAGATTTGTTACAACTGTATGTAAAATGAGCGGTGGTCAAGTCGGTAGAGTGCTTGACTACCAATCCAGCGGTCTCGAGTTCTAATCACAGTCGAAAAGTTTTTCAGTTCGCCTGTGTCCATCCAGCACTAAATGTGTAGCTAGGTCTCTTAAGACTCGGCGAAAGTAAAGGCGGCAAGGAAAGCAATGGCAAACTACCTTACAATGTCGCATGCCAAGAACAATGAGGACCGTACTCCAGGTTCCCCCATGCTCCTATCGAGTTTGGGACTTTACTTCTTTTTTTCGCATGTAAAAAAAAATGATGATCTGTTTCATCCTTTTGTAATACAGACAAATTTGTATGTAGAAAATCATCTGGCCTCTGCCAATATCAAGCAATCATCACGTGTTTATCGGAAATCCCTTATTGGAGTCTTCGTTCTAAAGGGCATAGTAAAAAGCAAGACACTATTTCTAATGGAGCATTGCTCCCCTCATTCGAACACCACTCTTCCCTGCAGTAATGGTTCGCGACAGGTT